>JAUTXW010003618.1:0-322500 GCA_030620095.1 Kuschelorhynchus macadamiae
CAGGGATATCAGACAAAAGAACTTTTAGAGCAAATCTGCACCATTATTAACCAGAAAGCTGACGAATTTGCAGAAAGAGATTCAGGTAAAGAATTTATTTTCTATTTTACAACGGCAACAAAAAAAGTAATTTTTTAATTTTTACGTTGCAGGATGGGCTTTGATGAATTTACGTCATTTGGAAATTATTGTTAACAAGCACAATCCGCTGAGAGCCTTATCTTTTATTGAACTTCCTCAAGAGATCAAGAGACGTCAAGCTGTGATCAACATTAGGAATGATAACAACTTTTGCTTCGCCTGGGCAGTTGTGTCTGCTCTTCACCAACCATGCGGATTAGATTTTGAAACTTCATCCGACCCACACTACTCTTCTGTTTTGGATATGTCAGGTATAGAATTTCCAATGTTGCTAAAGAACATTAAGATTTTTGAAGAAAAAAATAACATTTCTATTAATGTATATGTATTAGAAATTATAAATCCTAAAAAGGGGTATGAAGTAATTGGTCCACTTTATTATTCATCGAATAAAAAAAATCAACATATCAATTTATTGTTAATAAGTGATGACGATGAAAAAACTTTTCATTATTGCTATATTAAAGATTTATCAAAATTAGTTTCTGCACAAATGTCTAAACATCACGGAAAAAAATATATTTGCGACGGTTGTTTACAATATTTCCCTACAGAAGAAAATTTATTACAACACAATAGCTATGATTGTGATCATTTACGAATTAACCTACCTTCTAAAGAATTAATAAAAGATAAGTTTGGAAACTATTCATATAATAATATTTTGAAATTTGTAAATTATCATAAACAAATGAAAGTTCCTTTCGTGGTGTTTGCAGATTTTAAATGCATTTTAAAGCCTTTAAATAATGACAATGTTGACAAAAATCCTTATAGTTCATACACCTTAACACATATGAACATATTCCACATTCATTTGCCTATTACATTAAGTGTTCCTTCGACGATAATCATTCTAAATTTGAAAGATATAGAGGTCAAAATTGTGATACATTATTTATAAATTCTTTAGAAAGAGACGTGTATAACATATACAATAAATTTTTAAAGGTTCCTAAAAAGATGATTCCTTTGAACGAACTGGACAAAATTTATCATAACTATGAAACAGTTTGTCATATTTGTAATAAACCTCTTTTAAATGACAGGGTTGCAGATCATTGTCATATAACTGGTCTTTATAGAGGTCCAGCTCATTCACTCTGCAACATAAATTACCGAATACCTAACTTTATTCCAGTTATATTGCATAATTTGCGTAATTATGATTCTCATCTATTTCTTAAAAAATTATACTTAAACAAAGAACATCTAACAGTTATCGCACAAAACAAGAAAAAATATATTTCATTTGAAAAGCTTATTCATGTGGATAACTATTTTGATAAAAGACACAAAAGGCTAAGAAAAAAAATATATCGTTAAAGTTCATTGATTCTTTTCAATTTCTATCCCATTCTTTATCAAAACTCTCTGAAAGCTTAAAAGATGAACAATGTAAAGAAATAAAAAAAAATTTCAATGAAGAAGAAAGATTTAAACTTATTCGCCAAAAAGGTGTATTTTTTTACAATTATATTGATGATTATATAAAATTAGAAGAAGCAACTTTACCTCAGAAAGAGCAATTTTATAATACTTTAACGGATGAGCACATCAGTGATGCAGAATATCAAAGAGCTGTAAAGGTTTGGCAATTGTTTAAATGTGAATCTCTTTGTCAATACTCCGACCTTTACTTACTCTCTGATACTTTACTTTTGGCAGATATTTTTGAAAATTTTAGAAGCACTTGTTTATCCACATATAAGCTCGATTCAGCTCATTTTTACACTTTTCCAGGTTTATACTGGGAGGCGTGTTTGCGTTATACTGGAATAGAGTTAGAATTGTTAACAGATCCAGATATAGATACACTTTTTCAAAAAAAGTGTTCGCGGTGGTGTGAGCTCTTGCATTTGTAGAAAATCTGAAGCTAATAACTCATTTCTTTTAAATTTTGATCCTTTAAAGCCAACTAAATACATAATTTATTATGATGCAACAAATTTGTATCGTTATGCAATGTCACAGCACATTCCAACGGGAGATTTTGTTTGATGACGATTTGTGAAATAAAGAAATCAACGATTTAAATATTATGAATATTTCTAAAAAATCTAATAAGGGATATGTTTTAGAAGTTGATTTAGAATATCCTACAAGTCTACATTCCTATCATAACGATTTTCCGTTTTGTCCTGAAAACTTTACACCGCCAAATTCTAAATGCATAAAATTAATACCCAATTTAAATGATAAATCAAAATATGTTATTCACTATCAGTTATTAAAACAATGTTTGGAACATGGACTCAAGTTGACTAAAGTTCATAGAGTTTTACAGTTTTCTCAATCTGATTGGTTGAAAAAATATATAGACTTGAATTCAAGATTAAGAAATGATTCAAAGAATGAATTTGATCGTAATACTTACAAGTTGGCAAATAATAGTATTTATGGCAAGACTATGGAAAATGTTGATAGGGGAATTGACGTAAGACTTGTTACAGAGTGGGAAAAAAAATAGAAGAAAAGATGGTACTGATAATTTAATTGCAAAACCATATTTCAAGGACTTAACAATATTTTCTGAAAACTTGGTAGCTATTCAAATGCAAAGGATTCGAGTTACTTACAATAAACCAATATATGTAGGCTTCTCAATATTAGATATATCTAAAACTGTCATGTATGATTTCTTTTATAAATTTTTAAAACCTCTTTACCAGGAAAATATTTCACTTTTATACACCGATACCGATTCGTTCATTTTAGAAGTCACAACTCCAAATATTTATTCTGACATGATAAAAAATATTCACAAATTTGATACATCTAATTATGAATTTGGTAATATTCATGAAATGCCTATTACAAAGTCAGTTATAGGAAAATGCAAAGATGAATATACTGGTGAACCCATTACTGCTTTCTTTGGTACCTGCGCAAAAGCATATTGTATTAAAACGGAAAATAGTTTTACAAAAAAAGCAAAAGGTGTTAAGAAAAGTGCCATTAAAAAGCAGTTGAATTTTATTCATTATAAAGATGTTGTTGAAAATCATTCTAAAACCTTTTGTTCAATGTATGTTTTTCGATCTAGACAACACACAATTTTCATTGAATTAATTAATAAATTGGCTTTGAGTTCTGAAGATGATAAGCGGTATAAAATTCCCTATAATTTTAATACATTAGCTTCGGAACACCAAGATATTGCTTTGTATCAATGGAATGCAGAACATGAAGATTTAGATATATTTATGTAGATATTATAAGGTATTTAAATTTGTTGTTTTTGAAACCAAAGTTAGTCTTCATAAGCCTTTCACAAAATGTGCTTAGAAACTTTTGACAAAGAAATTGATAACAGTTATTTTAAAACATATAAAAAAAACACTTTCCACTTTTAAGAAATGGAAAGGAAAATTGAGACCAGAAGTGTTGACTGGAGCTAGCTTTTACTATATTTCAATCAATGATATTTGTAAATGTTTTTATTGTGGTATTGAAAGTTTTGATTGGTTAAGTTATGATGATCTTATTGTGGAGCATAAGAAATTTGCTAGGAATTGTGATTTAAATAACTGTTTATGGAAAAATAGGAATCGAATAATTGTAACCATTCAAAATAAGTCTTCAAGCTACACATTTTATATAGTATTATTAATATCCTTATTTATGAACTTTTACATATCATTAAATTAAGTATTTTATTGTTATTTTTTACAACTGCTTTTGCTTTCGTGGTGAAAGTATCTGCTTAATGTTAATAAATTTGGAATATAATTATTTTGTTTCAATGACTATCAGTAGATCGCAATTCATTCTTCTTCATTTTATTTTCCAAAATGTTTTTTATGTTCATCATCCCCCTGGGTAACACAGTGTGAAATATGTTTTTCTAATAAAACAGACGTCACTCTAAGTAAATATTGTAAATTTATGAAAATTGGATTAATTAACAATAGTACAATTAGTTGGATGGAACGAATAAATGGAGATGAAAATGCAAGTAAATTTTTTAAAATTTTGTATCATCTAAATCGATCTATTTTTGATACAAATTAGATCGAAAGGTTAGAGTTTAAAAATAATCAGTTACAAATTATAACCCCCAATTGTACCAATTATTATGACGGATTCAAAAATTATTACTTTTCCATCATTAGTGTTACATTAAACTTTGCATTATTTTTATACATTACCATTTTAATTATTTATCTTTATTACAAATTTCAAACTGGAAATCTATTTTTTCATTAATCCATTTTAATCGAAACTTTAAAGAAAATGGGGATGAGAATATTTAAGTACAAGAATAACGCAATATGTTTCAGTCTCGTTTAGTCATTACGAACAACGCCGCGGTTCATAAACCTTTAGAAACGCTTCTTAATTCAAAAATTTATTTTTTAAATAATTCTTTGTCAAAATTTGTTCTTGTTGGCATTAGTTTAAATGATTTTTCTCCAAAAATTGTAATTGGAAAAACTGGATTTTTAATCGCACTAACCGAAGAAAATTGGAAAGACATTTGTGTTCATCAAGGAATTATTGTAAACAATTTCTACTTTCCTCAAGTTGATCAAACCAGTGTGAAGATAAAGAACATTCATCTGCAGGCCCAGAAAATAAATGATATCCCTGTTCTGCAAATTACAAAAGGCCCACACTTCATATACTTAGGACAAGAGTCTTTGGACAATTTGTGGCGATTGAAGGAAATTATTGATTATAGATTATCTATAATTAAAAGGCAAGAATTCAATATATATTTCAAAATATTTCAAAATAATATTTCAGCTGATTGTGGCGACTTGTGTACGCATGTTTATAATATAATAAGTCCAACACAAAATCCTAACAGTGAAAATGTTTCAACTATGATGGAATTACTTGCTTTATATCTTGAAGAAATGGAAAACAAATTGAAGCAAAATGGAACAAAAAGAAAATATTACGAAGAAAACAACGAAAATGGATCAAAAAGAAAATATTACGAAGAAAACAATATCTTTTCTGGAAGAGAACAATAAGGTGCATGTGTTAGTGAAGTGGAGCTTTGCTTACAGACAAGTCCGTAGGAGTAACTTTCAGATGTGGTACTTAGATAGACTCCGTTTTGAAAAAAGAATAAATGATTGTAAACTTATTCTAGATTCGATATTATTTGAGGAATATAGAAATAAAATATATTTGACACGTTATAATAAAAATTGTATTTGATGTTTTACTTAATAAAATTTTAATTTCTTAAATGTGAATTTTATTTGAAATTAATTAGCACATAAGAGTAGGTACCTTTCAGACATTGTAATTTGTATCAGCTAAAGCATAAAGTGAGGAACAGAAATAAAACAAATTTAACTAAAATTTAATTACAATTTAATTAAACAATATTTTTTTTATCTATCCATGTATTATATTTTTTATCAAGTCCTAACCATTTCACATAAACTTTGTTTCCTTTCCTTCTCAAAATCTTCTTAATAAGATACACATCGGTATGCTTTACTTTTAGAAATTCTTGCTCATAAAAACCATCCAGAATGTCCTGATTATCTTCGTCTTGAATTAAATATGTCCAGGGGTTTGTCATCTTCACTTTAAGCTTTGGAGATTTTATATCTAACGTTTTAGCATGAGTAAATGCAGATTTCAAGATTCTCTTTTCATTTGTTTTATTTACTTGTTTTGGCTTCATTCCTATTGAAGAATGTTTTGTATTGTTATATTCTTTTACAATATCCGCTAATATATTAAACCATTTGTAATTTCCTTGAATGCTAAATATTTTCCACATATTATCCTTTAAAGTCCTGTTCACTCTTTCTACTATACTCGCTTTCAAATTGGAAAACGTGCTATAATGGTTAATTCGAAATTGTTGCATCAAATTTTGAAAATTTACATTGAAAAACTCTCTCCCTCTGTCCGTTTTCAAGTTTTTTGGTGGAGTTTTTGCACTGATTAATATTTTTTTCATTGCCGCTGTTACGTCTTTTCCAGATTTAGATTTTACCGGTTCGGCCTAAACATACTTAGAAAATACATTTATGGTAATCAAGATATATTTAAATCCCTTATTAAATTTGGCATAGGGTAACATTTCAACCAAATCAGCTTGAAAAAGATCATTTAACCCTTTCACCACCACCCTTCTGCGTTGTAGTTTTTTCTAGCAGGTTTATGTAATTCATTAACGACTTGTTGTTTAACGGTTGACATGACAACAAACTTGTTTATTCAATTTAAAGGAAGTTCAATTTCTATGTTTTGTAATAATTCGAAATATAACTTTTATATGTTTTTTCCCATTCATTCAATTTATCAATTTGTATTGTATAACTTTTTTCATTTAAAACTTTACTAATTTTAGTAATCTCCTTTTCTAAAGCATTAAAGGAGTTTTTTATCTCTCCAGTTAAGAAAGTAGTTGATCTACTATCACTATTTTTGAATTCCTCCTCTGTTTTATTTAATTCTTGTTCTAATTTCTTAATTACACTAGACATTATCTTTCCAAAATAAATATATTGTTGTTTTTCTTCCAAAGAGAGTTGGTCAATTGTTCTACTGTTAAGAATGCTATTTCTTTTTTTTTTCATCATCTAACCTTTTTATAAAAGTTCTTAATTGTTTAATATTTTCCTTGTGTTTTTCAATTATTACTTCTCTTATATTTGTTTCCATTATTTTATTAATTTTGCTGATATCATCACTTAATTTTTTGTCTTCCTTTTTAACATGTTCATTTAAAAATTGCAAATCTTTACTTATTTGATTTAGCGTTAGCAACTGTTTATTAACGTTTTCAATTGAGGTATAACATCCTTTAATTTGGTTTTCATACTTTAAAAAATTTTCATCAAAAACCTTAAGCTTTTTAGCAAAGATTTCATTATTTGTTTTATTTTCACCTAATCTCCTTTTTAAATTATTAATGTCACTTATTCCCTTTTGATTTTGTTTAATAAAATCAAATTTAAAATTGTTGAGAATTTTACTTTTATATCTGAATAAATTGTATTTTCCAGAGAGGCAGAATTTATTAATTGACGTTTTGAAATATGGGGTCCAAATTTATCAACTGTCATGTTGAGCTTTCATTAAACAATAAATATGATTATATTTAATAGTTGTTATTTATAGTATAACTTTATCTTCTCTTAATTCTTCAATAATAGAGATAATCTCGTTACTATGTGCATTATTTCCCGCATCACTTGATGAAATTAATAAACGTAGCCTATCAACAATTTCGATAACATTATTCCAGTATACATAGTCTCTATTTGATCTGTTTGTTTTCAAAATTAATCCCTTTCCTGTTGTTTTGGCTCTAGTTGTTCTAAACGGAGGTTTTGGTTTGTTAAATGCTGTAACTAATCTTTGCAAGGTTTTTGTCTTTGTAATCCACTTTCTTTGTAAATATGGTCCTATTATTGTAACGTATTTGTGTGATGTATTTCCTTGAACTTGTTCATTTGAATCAAAATTCCTACGATATACATTTGTTTTAGCTAGAATGTTCATGTAATTATCTAAATCTTCCTTCTTATAACCTTTCGGTCATTTTTGAAAAGCAATTCTTATAAACCTGGCGTGCCTGTGTACGTTATTCCTCCCACTTTAATGTCTTTTCCAATCATTTCTACCGGTATCTGTGTTAAACCAAAAGACAACTTATCCGTTTCGAGGTCATGAACTATTCCATAATAATGCTCAGATTTATGTTGTGTATCTTTCACACACTCATCAATATATGATCTGGGTAATTCATGAAAATCTGCTAAGTAATCTTTATATGACGGTGTACCAACATAGGTTTGAATTGTTTTTCTAGTTTGTTCCAATATGTCTGACAAGTTTAAATTTGTTGTTGTGTCACTAGAAGGATCTGAAGTTTCCGCTATAACAGTTGATGTCAATGGTTGTACTACAGGAGAGGAAGAAGTGATACTACTGTCGTCTAAAAAATGTTGGTAGTTCTGTGGGGAGTAACGGAGTTTTTCCTGTTTTCTGAATAGTTTTCGTCGGAGTTGATGTTTTATAAAGCTTTGTAGGTGTTTTGAATTCTTCGTACTTTGAAACTTTTTCTTCTTTTAAATCGAATGGTTTGGATTTACCAATATTTGAAATTAGCTGTTTAAGAGGTTGTGTGATTGGTCTATAAGTTTGTTTTAATTCGAACTGAGCGGTAGAAGTAGCTAATTTCAAACTTCGATATTTCTGCTTCACGGCTTGTTTCGATTTTATTAATTCTCTAGCTAAACGTTTATCCATGCTATACAAGTTTTAAATGAAATAAAACTGCAAATTTTTCACTTTTATAAATATAGAAATGAATCGAATTTACTCCTGTATCTGCCGTGATTTACTTCACAATCTTTGTCAATTACAAGAAAGCCATATGGATCCCTCCAACAGTTAGCACAAATATTTTTAAACTGATCAAATGACATATCCGATATACAGTGGTCGTTATATATATATATATATATATATATATATATATATATATATATATATATGTTTTAAACTCAAGCAGTCCTGTTTAAATAAAATTAATAAGTTGGAATTTTCTCGAATTAGACGTTTAAGGATTGAGGAATATCCTTGAAAAATAAAAAACAATCGATGTTTCTATGCGTTCCATGCGTGAAATAGTCCCTAATAATAGATTGATTATGAAAAGGAATGTCGTCAACAATGATAACGGAATCTGGCTTTATCTCATGAGGTGAAATAATGTTCTCATCGCTATCGTATTCAAAGTATCCAATTTCTTTCATAGGCTTTAACAACTTTCTTAAATATTCATATTTTGGTTGATCTAATGACTTTGAACAAAACATAGACATTTTCAAACCTAATTCCATTAGGATGCTCGAACAGTGTAAGCATAACGTTGGTTTTACCGCTACCATTGCAACCAACTACGAGTCCTCTTTTTGAACCACCGCAAAATAAGTCACCATGCTTTCTCAACTGTTTTTTCGTCATGATTATTTACTGGTAAAGAGAATTTTTGTTTTTCAGTCCTCATTCTTAATCACACTAGTAAATATTTTTAGCTGTAAAAGTATTTATACCAGAAAAATGTCAATGTGTTTTTAGTATAAAAAGAACTTCAATGACTGTGGGTCGGCATAAGTTGAAAAAAACTATCAAAAGACGTAATAGAAAAGGCTCTGGTTTGGTAAATAAATTAATTAGTAAACTACCCTTCGAAGTTCATATACCAGGATATAATTATTGTGGTCCAGGCACCAACTTGCAGAAAAGATTGACTAGAGGTGACGTTGGTATAAATCCATTGGATTCCGCTTGTAAAGAACACGATATATCATACTCTCAGACTGAAGATTTATCAAGAAGACACATATCTGACCAAATATTAGAAAAAAAAGCCTGGGATAGGGTAAAAGCTAAGGATTCTTCTATTGGTGAAAAAATTTCAGCTCTAAGTGTTGCAGGAATAATGAAGGGTAAAAGAAAGTTCGGTTTGGGATTTAAATATAAAAAAGGGGGTAAACTTAAATTGAGAAAAAAACGTATCATTCGAACACCCAAAAAAGTTGGAGGATTTCTACCTCTTTTGTTTCCCATTCTTGGCGCCGTGGGTGCACTAGGTGGAGGCGCGGCAGGAATTGCTAAGGCAGTAAATGATGCTAAAGCAGCTAAACAGCAACTAGAAGAAATACATAGGCATAATATTGCAATGGAAAATGCTTCTAAAGAAGGCAAAGGATTATATATTAGACCATATAAAGGAAAAGGACTATTTATTAGACCTTATAAAGGAGGATCAGTCAAAATGAAAGCAATCAGACAAAAAAAACTCAAAATAAGTTTTCTAAAAAAAGCACTTACAAACAATGATATTATTAAATATGTAAAGCTGTTAAAAATAACTGGCTTTAGAGGTGTTTTTATGCTCGATGAACTTCCAAAAAAAATTAATGTGAAAGAGTGTGGTATTGTAAATTTGGATAAAAAACAAAATAAAGGATCTGATTGAACTGCTTATATTAAAGATAACAAAAATGTAATATATTTTGATAGTTACGGAAATTTAAAACTACCTTTTGAACTTCTCAAATATTTTAATTCGAATGGCAAAGTGGATGTATTTTATACTTATGAAAACAAACAAAAATTTAATTCATATAACTGTGGTCAACTATCCCTAAAATTTTTGCAAAAAAATATATAAACTCATTATTTGTTGTAATATCTCACTCATAAATAAACTGCAATGTCCACCACAATTGCCATATCAGCTGTTTTGTCTGCTGATTTTAATCCGCCCATATATTTAGAGGATGGAAAACAATATTACCTGGGTTTAGCTGATGATGAAACGTTTATGACTATTCCCAATATAAGAGAAGCATATAATAAATTTTATATAGATAATAAAGTAATTTTTATTCCCGACGGAACTTATGACATTACAGATATAGAAACATACATAAGAGAAAGTATAGAAGATTTATTTCCGAATGAAAATTTTTTTTTTTTTTTTAAAGCAAATGTTAACAATCTAAAAACGTTTTTAATGTGTAGTAGAAAAATTGATTTTACCAAGGAAGATTCGATAGGAAAAATGTTGGGTTTTAATAGCAGGATACTAAAAGCTATGAAAGAGGAAGAATCAGATAATGTTGCAAAAATAGCTAAGGTGAATGCTGTTTGTAATGATTGTAATATTTGTGTCGGTTCTTACAGTAATGGTAAACCTGTTCATATTACTCACCAGTTTTATCCAACTGTAGCTCCAGGCTATAAAATAGTGGAATCTCCTTTGCCCATTTTGTATTTTCCAGTTAGCGTCAAAGCAATTTACAATATAACCGTTAAAATAGTTGATCAAGACTGAGAACTTATCAGTTTTAGAGGAGAAACTATAACAGTAAGGTTACATTTACAAACTAGTGACATATAAAATGGTTGTTAGATATAATAGAGCCCTTGGAATGAGACTTGCACCTACCACTATTAACAAAGTAAAAACTTATAAAAAGAAAAAGACTAAACAACAGTTCAGTATCAAATCCAACATCAACAAGTTGAGACGAGATAATCGTAAATTTCTCACATCTTTGGGTTTCACTGTTTTAAAATAATGAACATATTAAACGTAAACGAAAAGCTTTATGTAGACAATTCCATCGTTAGTTCAGAGCTTCACACATATCAACCATATATTTCTTCAAAATTCAATTACAATGATGAAATAAGGATCCCAATTCAAGAACTCGATGCTTACACTCTACCATCAGATAGTTTACTTTATATCGAAGGAAAATTAACTAATACAGAAGATAAATATAAGAAAGCTAGCTAAGAATTGCTATTTATTAACAATGGTATAGCTTTTTGTTCAGAGAAATCCGCTATGAACTAAACGGAATTACTATAGATTCAATAAGAAATGTTGGATTAGCATCAACCTTAAAAAACTACCTTTCCCACAATACCAACGAAAGTTTAAAGCTGGAAAATGCAGGTTGGTTTCCACATCGAAAAGAAGGTGATAAAATTTTAGTTGATAATGATGGAAAATTCTCCGTATCCGTACCACTAAAAATGCTTTTAGGATTTTTTGAAGATTACAGAAAAATTATTATGAATATGAAACAGGAATTAGTTCTTATTAGATCAACTGATGATTTAGATGGTGTTATCTTCAAAGAAGATCCGGCACACGGATTTTTTGAAGATTACAGAAAAATTATTATGAATATGAAACAGGAATTAGTTCTTATTAGATCAACTGATGATTTAGATGGTGTTATCTTCAAAGAAGATCCGGCACACCCTGTTAGTGCTCCTGACACTCCACTGGTTACTTTCGATAAAATTTATTGGAAAGTTCCTCACATTCTAGTTGATATGCCACAACAACTTGCTCTATCAAAAATATTAGAATCAAATAAAGATATATTGATAGGATTTAGGAGTTGGGAACTTGTTGAATATTCTTCTCTAACCGAAACAACCCGTCACACATGGCCGGTAAAAACAACTAGTAAACTAGAAGCTCCTCGTCATGTTGTGATTGGCTTTCAAGAAAACAGAAAAGGGAAAATTGCTAAAGATATGAGTAAATTTGACAATATTACCTTGTCCAATATTAGAGTATTTTTAAATTCTGAAAGATATCCTTATCACGATTTGTACTTAAATTTCGAAGGAAACAAATTTTCTGCTTTATACGAAATGTTTGCCAACTTTAGACAGTCTTACTATGGTGTTCCAAATGAACCCATTTTTAATCCTGAACAATTCAAAAACATTAGTCCAAAAAGAAACAATTCAAACGGGATCCGTAGTAATGAGAATTGAATTTGAGACACACAATGCAATTAAAAAAGATACTTCTGCTTATTGTCTTATTTTACATGACAAATTATTTAGCTACAACCCTCTTACTAAAAGTGTGAAACAATTATAAACTTTATCCCCCCTCTTTTCATATTTCGATTTAATTTAAAGGGATTTTCAAAAGCTTTTAGTTTTAGTCATGACATCAAAACTACAACAACAAATTGAAAAATTTATTTTTAAAATTAATCAACTGAAAGAAGAAATTGCAAATTATTCAAGGAAAAAAATTTGCTGCTTTGAAAATATGAGATTGGTTATGGATATTCAAGGATTCAAGGATGAAAAAAATAAATTTATACCGAAAGAGCTTGCAGCTTTTGATGGTTATGAAATAACTCATTACATTTTTAAAAAACCTTTTCCAATGGAGTTTCTTTCACCTGATTGTCACAAGCAAGTGGTATGGCTAATGAAAAATCATCATTGTATACATTGGAATAATAGATTTACTCCATTACATCATTTCCCAAAAATAATTGAAACACTTACGAAGAAAGCAGATTTTGTTTTTGTAAAAGGAACCGAAAAAAAGGATTTTATAGAGAAATATTCTAAAAAGCCTGTGATCGAAATAGATGAACAACCAGCGCTAAAGCTAATGGAACCAAAATGCTTCTATCATTCAAAATCACCTTGTATGTATGCTTTGACAAATGTGTGATTTTTATATGACAATTGTTTTATGAATGAATAAAAATATAAAAAAACTTAACTACATTTTTATTTTGCATTAACTAACCATGATTGAATACAATTAATATGATACCTTAAATCTAATTTTCTAAATTCATTTAAAAGTTCATACTAATTTTTATATTTTAAATAATCATTACAAAATTTAGCGGCTAATTTACATTGTTCCATTCGATCTATATTCTTAAAGTATGCTGACAAATCTTGTGCTTCTGCGTCTTCTTCGCCTACAATTGATAAATATTGGAAGTATGCAGCAGATATAATAAACTCTTCATACATTTCAGTAACCACTTGCTCCATTTTGAATATTATTAAATTTATTCTTCCTTTTCAATTTCTCGAAGAATAGTATCCTCGTCAATAAATTGCTTCAAGTCTTTTAAATAGTAGCCAAAGCCAATATCTTTTAGATCTTGAATAAGTTGAAAAAAATTTAATTTTTCACAGTATTTGTTGCAACAGAGGGCAGCCTTTACGAATTCCGTAGATTGATTACAATAAAAGTCTATCCACTCCGGACCACTTGCCATAGAATATGAGAAATAGGTTTTTGAAAGATTACTAAATTTGTCCTCTAATAATTTAACTGCAATCAGCAACTCAGCCATTTAATTTATTTAACATAATATCTTAAATATGTGGGGGGACGTCTCTTGCGAATAGGATTAACTTTTCTTGATGATACCTGTTTTTTATTTTCGTATAATTGAAACCTCTTTTGGGTTGAACAATAGCAGGTATAAATTGGCAATCTTCTCCTATAAATTCTATTAGATGGCTTAATTCTCCTACAAAGTATGATTTCCCAAATGTATTGAAAAACGTAGTAAGGCTTATAATTCCTTCTAAATAATCATCACAACAGTCAATTGCTTCCAAATAATCTCGTTTCAGTGGATAAAACAGCTTGGTGTATTCATATTTCGAAATCACTTCAAAGAAATTGAGATATTTAACTTTTAACTGTCTGATAGATGTAGCTAATTTTTCGCGATTACACATAATTCACTTATTACTTGACACATTTTTTCTTTTTGTTTTATACACAATTGGTGGAAAAATTCAAAAATAAATAAGCACAGCTTAGCAAATGTGCCTCAGCATACTAAAATGATCTTGATGCACCTATTTATAAGACTTAAGAATGCAAAATTAAATGTGGGAGGACAAAGAGAAAAAATAAAAAAAAAGATGCGAATGAGAATGAAAGGGGAGGAAGATAAGAATGAGGGACATGAGAGAGAGGAAGAGGAGGAGGAGGAGGCGCTCTCCTATTTTAACTACTAACCATAGTTTGTGCAGTGTGGTCTTTCATAAAAAGTTTAGACAAAAGCGTACTACTCTCCATATTTCCATTAATTAATTTGAAAAGGAAAAAACCCATTGCAATATATCTTCTTTTTTCTAAAGTTTCTAAGCCAACTAACTGTACTCTAGTAGAATATGGTATATCTTTATAGCGGAATCTATACTTACGGAGAAGAAATTTACAGACCTTATATTGTTTATTTTCCAGACGTTCAACGTGAACACATAATATGGTGACCACACTACACAACCGTATTTTAAAATGCTGCGAACTAAACAAATGTACAGATTTTTTATGGCTTTGGTATCGTTGATATCTTCACAATTTCTTCATATGAAACCTAACATTCGAAAACTTTTTACAACAATATTGTCTATATGTGCGCATTGAAATTCAATTCTTGGTCAAATATGACACCTAAATCATTGAAAGTTACTACTTCTGCTAAGGAGTCATTATTTATAACATACTTATACTCAATAAGAAACTTTCGATGGTGAAATCTCATGAATTTACATTTTAGAATATTTCATTTTAAAAAATGTTGGTCACACCATCTACAAAAACTATTTCAGTGTGACTGAATTAAATGAGAGTCTTCCACTCTGTCTACAATACGGAACTACTTTATATCGTCGGCATAAAGGGGACACTCACAGTATTCAAACGTAGACACGACATCATTCACGAACAACAAAATTAAGACTGGTCCTAATCGGGATCCTTAATAAACTCCCGAAGTAACTTTGATTTCCCGAGAAGTAACTAAACTCAGCTTCACCTTTTGGGGATGGTTTACGTACATACTCCAAGTGCGTTCAGTTTCTTTAGAACCAAAGCGTGACACATGCTGTCAAATGCCTTGTGACATCGGTATATATAACGTCAACTTCGATTCTTCTCTATATTTTCGTCGCTAAGAAAATCATGAAATTCCGCTAGGTTTGTAGTTGTTGATCTTCCCATGTAGATACCATGTTGTTTAGGATTTATATGGTGCTCGAAGTTATTAAATAGCTCGTCTGTTATAATAGCTTAAAAAATCTTTAGGATGATGGAAAGGAGGGAGATTGCTCTATAGTTATTAATATCACTATTTGATCCATTTTTAAAAATTGGGAATAGTGCTGATTGCTTCCAAATAGTTGGAAACCAGGAACTATTAAAAGACTTTTGGAACATTATTTGAAGAGGTTCAGCAAGGACTCGTCCACATTTCTTCAGGAAAAATGGTGTCAAACCGTCCGGACCAGTACCCTTCCCAGTTTCCAAAATTGATTTCAACCAAGATTTCGTCAACTGTAAACAGATGACCTGATAAAAGACTGTATGTGTTCTCTGGGACATCAGATACCAGACTCTTATTAAAATATGTGTAAGAAGATGGTTAGCGAAGGCATCAGTTATATTATGTGGGGTATCTATTGTTTGGTTGTTGTATTTTAAACACTTCGGAATTCTACCATATTTTCGTAAGTTGTTAATATAAAACCAAAAGTACTTTATATTTGAGGGTATCATATGTTCGGTGTTTGTTACAAACAAGAGGTAACAAAGATCAATCAGATAATTGATTTCACGTCTTATTTCTGAATATTTCAGATAATCTGCATGCTGACCAGATATTTTATGTGTAGCCTATTTTTAACCGATATTTTTTTTAACTGAGGACTGTACAGACTGGACATGTTTCATGTTTAATAGTTTTTTGGACACATATGTCTCTACTATTTCCCCAACAATGTCGTAAATCACCATATCGTCAACACTTCTCAGTTAAACCATGTTACTCCAATCGACTGACTGTAAAGCATTTTGAAAACTTTCAAAGACTCCACGTTGAAACAAATATACAGTTGTAATCGCCCTGATGTCTAGAACGAGCGTCGATTTGGGGATAAAGAATACTTTTTATGCAGGATGACCATCGTCGACTTTGGACAGTCGGTCCTCTGAAGTACACACCTCAATGTCATCAAAAGGATTAGAAAAGATTAGGTCACAAATTTTGCCAAATTTATTTTACAACGAGTTAGAAACAGTTCAAGCTAGAAAGCTGTGTTGAGAAGAATAATAATTTAGTTATAATCTAAAATGATTTAACATTAACAAAGTAGGTTATTAATTTTTTTGGATGAAAAGGAATATTCATGTGATTTAAATAACTTTACAGCTTCTAAGAGCTTCTTCTTTTTAATTACAGTGTTATAAAATTCATGTTAAATTAAAATTTGAAAAGTCCTGCTTTGACATGGTCAACCAAAAGCCTATTGTGGCTGTCACTCCATGCTGCTCTGTATAACGAAAAAACTCCTTTTGAGTCTGCATTCGATCCGTATATTGATAAAACAAATTGAATTATTTTCAAAACATTCTTAATTTCGTTATTCGCCATAAATAAGTTACTTTTTCTTCATCATATATTTATAGAGACCGCTTTGTCAAGTGTTGGTTTTATTGTACAAAATTTTTCATACGAATAATCAAAATAATGCCAATGGATAATTGAATTACGATCGAAAGCTTTTTAATGAAAAAATATTTAATTTTGAAAATTAATTATTTTCTGAAAAATTATATTTTAAGTCAAGGTAATCACGTATATTTTTATAAAATTTTAAAAACGATTCCTTCATTTTAATTTGTTCATTAAGAGACATATTTTTTAAAAGATTTATTGCAAGAAAGCCAAAAAAATTGTCATATATTCTTTGACTAATTTTTTGTCTCTGTTTCACAAATAATTTTTAGACAACATTCAGTGTGTTGCGATATAAAATAGTCTTCAGAAAAAAAACCCTGAAGGGAAATTGGAATTTGTTCCTCCTGGGAGAGGAAGTGTCTTTATGAAGCTGGAAATATATACAATAATCTTTCTGTGGCTGGAAATAAACTTAGCCAACGGGTGAGCACATGTATAGTTTTATATTCTAAATTCATGAAATTAAAAAACTCTTCTAATTATTTGCACCTTTTTGCTTGGAACGAAAAATGACTGAAAATTTCTGAAACCAAAGCGTCTACTATATCAAAGCTGATTTTGACTACAACATTTTTTACAGAATTGTTGATCATATGCACCGAGCAACCTACGTTGGTGTATACTGCATTTGAGGTTTTATCAGGATCATTATATCATAATGTCTCGCCCCAAAAATGATTGTAGGGATTTATTTTGTTTTAGGACTTCAGATTTTTTGTATTCAACACTTTCTTCGTGCCGTGTTGTATCCCCTAGACCTCTATACATAAATAATAATTTTTTACATAAGGTGGACTGAGCTTTTTCATTATATTGTTTCAGCCAAGGTTATTAATGTTTTCATACGAACATCTAGGTGAGTGTCGTAATCCATACAAAGCTTTCTTTAGTTTACATATATCATATGTACTTACATCTAGTCCTTGTGGCACTTTCGTATATACTGTTTACTTCAATGTTCTATTTAAAAAAACATTTTTACATCCACTTGATGTATTTCCATATTTTTGTTGCATACTGAGAGTAAGAATAATGCTCATGGAGACCATCCGGGCAACTCATGCATACAAATCTTCAGCAATGTTGGGGGTAACTGATAACCTCGTGCTGGCAGCTAAACTTTCAGCACTTTCTCAAAACCATAGTCACTTTTCACTTTGTTTACGGAAAATCCATTTAGATTCACTGAAACTCTATAGAGGGGCACTAAAGTCCAAGTTTTATTTTTTTCTAAGGAAGTCAATTCATCACGTATGGCTTGTTTCTACCTAGATTCACAGTTTATAGCGCCATGTGTCTGAAGGTTGTGGACAAGAAGCAATCTAAATAAAACTCACTTGTCGGACTTGCATTGACTTTAATTTAAATTATTTATAGCAATGTATTTGCGATCGTTATCAAGTGTAATCAAAGGTAAGCTTATATAATAAAATCGTGTGCAATGATACATGAGAGTTAAGTGTCAAAGAATGAAATGCTCGTGCGCCAGAGAGAGAGAGGAGTCATTTTTAATATTACTAATCTCCTTACATATACATAAGATTGGGGCTCGGTTATAGACAGATCCAGTAACACCTTATTTTGTTGCCATATAATAAAATTATCGTCGACATATTTTACATATTTACACTTCGTGTAATATTAGTTACCATTGGAGAGAGGGATGATCCTATAGGAGGACTGTAATCCTGAGCTTAAAATTTGTCTTTATTCTGAAAGTAAAAATTACACCAACAACACTCCAACAGGTCTATAATCCCATCCAGTGGTAGCGAAGCTCTTTCAAAAAGAAACCGATCTTCACCAAGATAATTAACAATTTCTCTTCCTGGAGCACATTTATTTTGTATACAGACTTTATACATCAAAGCTTACAAACTGGTCTTGTGAATATAGTAGAATTTTTGTCGAAAGAAGTAGTGTTACTCTACACTGGCTGGAGCACGTAGATATTCGGACAGTTCGCTGTTCGGTGAGTTCTTAAATATCTAATAAATTTTCCTTTCTAAGCGTCCTATAATTTCATTTTGGTAGGATCTTGATAGAGTGGTCATCACGTAGATTTTTAAGTGTTGATGCCCCTTCTTTTATAATGTTAGGTGAAATGTGTTTTGTTTTATCAAGCTCTGTTCTTATCTGTATCTAAACTTTTCAGCTTCTAGTCCTTCCATACTTCCAGTTTCTACGGAGCTGATTATGTCCGGAACAGGAATCTTGTTTAAGTTTATAGCAAAATTCAGTTTTTGGAGCTTTTTCAACTTCTGCAGCAATGAAACCAGGTGTTATTAGAATTCTCCAACCGAGCCACAAGTGTGGACAAGGAATATTTAGATAAAGAGATTAGTAATATTAAACATTACCTTAAGCAGATTTGTTATACAGAAAATTTGATAACCCATACAATTATGAAATGCCAAAATAAAATTAACTCAATTCAAGCGGCAGAACAACCAACTGGCTCGCTCATAACAGTATTACATGTAAAAGAAGCTAAAATCCTTCATTGGAAGAAGAGAGATCCATTGTGTTCCAAACGTTAGCAGGCCTAGTACCGATATTCCAGATGTTTGCCGACTTTTACTTTCGCACACGAACAATTCGGTTTCGGTGCCCCACTTTCACGCATCATTGCACACCACTCTATTGTATAAGCTCGTAATTTTAGACTTAGCCCTTAGTTTACGTTGGATAACGATCGGAGGTACATCGATCGACTGAAGATACTCCATAACCAAAGAATTTTAAATAATTTAAATTAAAGGAAATGCAAATGTGACAAGTGAATTGTATACTTATAGCTTCATTATATAAATCTGGCACTTCTGATGCCAATCATTGATCATAGTACTTTTGTAATTAAGTTCAAAAATTTGTAGTTTCTTGGGAAAAGTTTTCTTCCTTGTACTTTTTCTTGTCTTAGGTAATATCAATATCAGGTTTATAATTTTTATCTCTACAGTTCAGTTTCGTCAATTTAGTTAGTTTTCAGTTGTTTTGACACTTTATCTTCTATATCTTTACAACATTTTCTTATTTATTTTTCAATCAACAAAAATAACATTCCTTGCTAATATAAATTTTCCTTTGTGGGTGGCCGATAAATGATAACCATTCTCAGTATAACCAACTACTTTTTTTTTGCTTCTCGGATCTAACTTACTGCCTCTTTCATCTTTTGGAATATGCATGTATGCATGGCAGCTAAAAACTCTAAAATCTTTTCCAAATTCAGCTTTTGCATGTACCAAATTTCAGCAAGTGAATTGTTCTAAATTATGGTTGAAGTTTGTATTCTGTTTATCAAATATATGGATTTAGTCATTGCATCTTCCCAAAATTCCAGTCAGTCAGCTTTAAAAATAAGACGTCATGCCTTTGCCGGCATTCTGCGATTGAGTCTTTCAACAACCTGTTGAGGAGTATGCCTTGCGGTATATTCTATATGAATGCCTTTTTATGCGCAGAACTTTGAATTTAACATGGGAAACATGAATTTAACATGGGAAACCACACCTCAAACGTTGTATTTTACAGTTAAATTTTTATTCTGCAGAAATAAGCAAACACTAAAATATTAATGATCTGTAAAAGTTACAAAGTAACGCTTATCACTGTAGAACAAGAATGCATTGGTCTACTTACGTCTCTTGATATATTACTTCTAACAATTTTTAGGGTTTTCTTTCTTCTGCTAGTGTTTTCTATGGAACTTGAGTTTCTTCTCCCATGAGACAAATTTCACAAATTCTAACTGAAGAATATCTTAACAATATCCCATCCTACGATGCCATAGATCTTGTTTTACTTCGGGCAGACTTACCATTATATATTTTGCACTCAAGTTTAACTCGTATAAATTTTCAGTAGAAATGTCTTTATTATTAATTATTTTCATTTGACTATTTTCAAATATTTTTCTTCCATTTTCTTAACAGATAACACATTATGACACAAATCTTCACCTACCAGGACATTTTCCATCTTGTAAATTTACTAGTTAATTGCCTCACTGTATATTATGAAATTTACTGTTGAAAATTAAGGCAATAAGTTAAGGCGATATTTTCGGCACTTAAAAAAGCTGTTTCAAGCTGACATATGACATTCTGAAGACTTATTCTTATTTGGACAGTCAAACCTTGAATGCCCTTTGATACCATATTCGCAACAGTTGAACCTTGGTTCTTATTCCTGCTATTACATCTAGAGAAATTTTCCTTCTTTTCATTCTACCTTTTGACTCTTCTTATTTCTAATCTGCCTTTCTTAATTTGTTTTTTCACAATGTCCAATGACATGCTTAAGTTTGCTTGACAATAAAGTATACAAATAACAGTTGTATGCATGAGAGGGGTTATAGCTTGTTTGTGATAAACGCTGTATAAAAATAGTGAAGCCATTTTACCAACATAAATTGCATACATTTACATACTTAATAAATTGTTGCAATTGGCAATAATCGAAGAAATGTAAATAAAGCATTTTTTCGTATTTCACATTATTTTAAAAACAAAACCAATTTTTTATTTTGTTTCTAAACTTCGGTAAAAGTGTTTAGTGAATCTGTCTGATACATGAACGTGTGCTATTCAGATATTACGAATTACAATACTGGCATTACAAGTTATGCAGGAAAAGAATATCGGTGAGGGAATTTTTGTATAATTTTTCGAATTACTTAGTTTAAGACTATGTTTTAAAATATATCTTCACAACTGCAGGTAGCGTTCTTAAAGTGGGCCTAAAAATGTAAATACAAACAAAGCCATGTCACTTCAGATTGTTACTTGATTGTCGACTGTTTCATATCTGTTTAGAATAGTTCAAGCTGATTGAATAATAATTAGCTGTATTACGTTTCGTTATAAATAAATATTTATTGCTTATTAAAATTTTCATTGTTCCAAATGTTTCAAATAGTATTTTATTTCAAACTTTAGTTTGTAACAGTTGCCTCTATTTGTGGTTAAAAATTAGCTTTTGACAACACGGCTTGCCCCTGTGCATATTCGACATTTCCTGTAACATTGATGCTTTACTTTTCGATTATGACTGTTCATAGAGTCACTCATAATTATATGTTTGTACGATAGCATATATGCCAAAAACTGCGACATAAACTCCATTTCTTCTGTCTGACATCCACTTTTTATATCTAAAACTATCTTTCAAAACTCAATTGTGAACTTGTGTAAGGAATCTTTTTCTAAGTATTTTAAATTTGTTAATTTACCTTGCAAATGTACCAGATTTGCAATTCCCTTTTTTTAAGCAGATGCCTCTCAGTTCCTCATTTATCTTTTTAGCATATGTTTTTTCTTTTATCATTTCCAAAATGTTGTCGGATAAATAATGTACGATAACATTTGTTGCCTTCACATCCTTTTTCTTAAATTGTGCAAGAGCATTCCCATCTTTAACAGCACTTCGACCATAACCGAGACCTGATATAGTGCTTTAGTAATAGTTTCACAGGAAACTCCTGGTTTAAAATTTCATATGTGGGGCCCCCAGGCAAAACGTATCGTCTATTGCAAATTTGACTTAAAAAAAGGAAAACCTTGTATTTCTATTGGTTGTCCACCCTCCAAATATCTTGAGCAGTTGGGTAAATTTTGGTTGATTCGGCTATTGTAACAAATTAGGAGACACATTTACAAACAATTTTTAGTCATGTTGGTACCAATATAAAGGTAAAGACCTAGCCCCCCCACAAAAAGGTTTCAGCGAACGCCCTAAATAAATACAATTTCTGCAAATTGTATTCATGCGGTCTTTATTTCTAAGAGAGTCGGGCATATCACATTATTTAAAAAATAATTAATAATACAGGAAACTACGCGCGGAGAGGGAGAAAACCTATTCAAAAGTCATTTTTATAGAACGCAATATTTATGTTTTTCTAGTACAGCAAATTTATAAATTTGGCTACTACGGTGTTCCCACCAAACCTTAAATGTCAAATTCCCTGACTTTCCAGGTCTCTCTGAAAAAAATTCACCGAATAAGAACGGGCCATAAAAAAAATAATAAAAATAGGCCTGCATATCATAACTTTGGAAAATATTACAAAAAAAAAACATAATATTATACACATACACATTACATATTTGCGAAGGCAAGTTTTACGAATCAGCATGCCTCAATAAAACATTTATTTAACTTAATAAATAAATTGGTTTTACAAAGTTTAAACTTCTAATAATAAATATAACAAAAAGATAAACATTTTTAAGACTAAATACCACTTTATTTATGATGTCATAATTAATGTAACAATTGTTTATCAATAAATAAAATAACATTAATCCTTTTCAAAAGTAAAAAACTTATTAAATGGTAGATGTTGAACAATAAAAAAACTGGAAACATCTGAAAATGAAATTATTAGTTAAATAACTACAAAACGAAAACTTACGAAACCCGTAATGGTGATTGTGTTTCACACCAGAAAGTCTATTGACCATTTCTTCCCGGAGGTGGCGAAAACCCCAAAAAAATCTGCTGACAAATTATTAACGCTCTACAAATTATAAAACATATCTACACTTATTGCTTTTACAAAACTATATCTAGTTTTGTATTCTTTAAACTTTATTCCTCCTTCGCATCAATTTCTGGAAATTCGGAATTACAAACAAGGTTAATTTTTTTTCTTTTTATTTTCCACATCCTTAATTTTTGTCTCAATTTTACATTTTGTCTTTCTAGACTTTAAACTGATTTTTGTTCCTCCAGAGTTTGCTTGTATTTCTGATTTGAGTTTCGGCAATAGATTTACAATTCACACCACCACATTTTACAATTTTGATCATAGATTCTACTAGATATTACTTACTAGCTACCAATGAATGCTCGTGTAAATTTTCAACTAATAATTTTTTATTAATAGTAGAATTTTATTGTACAAATGCATTTCCATGAAGTAATATTAATACTGCCTTAATTATATAAATCTTCAAACTCTCTCTTAACCTTAAGTTTTTGACATAATTATCCAACCTAAAATCATTTTTAAAATCGGGTAGAAATTTTGTGTGACTTTATGAAACTAAAATATTTCTTATTATATTTTTATCGTATAAGTTTCTCAAAACAATTTGTAAGTCCACACAACTATTTTGCTTTTTAATGGCTAATTGGATTTAGGCATGAACTGCTTTGAGCATTCAACATCCTCCTCTATTTATGATTTTTGAAATCGTAGCAACCGAAAATTTTTGACAATCCTCGCGGGTAATCAATTTATCCTTTTCGCTAATCTTATACCTCTTTAACAGTTTTTTTTATCCAAAAAAAGAAAAATTGATTGGTTTGTAAGATATATTTTAAATTTTTTTTAGATTATCGGGAATTTCTTTTTTTAATAATTTTTGCTAAAGTAAATTCAGATCCGTATACAGAAATGGGATTACAGATTTGTTGCCCTAAAATTTAGTTTAAAATGGTTCAAGGAATGTTAATCATGTCAAAAAATGCATCAGTGGATTTTTTAATCCAGTCGAGATATTTTTAACGCACATAGTTTGAGGTAAGCATATAGATGGATGTTCATAACAGGTTTTTATTTGGTCAATAATTTGGCCACCCTCCTTCCACCCAAGCAATGGGCCTGACAAAACTTAACGGAAAAAGTGAAGCATCTGTTAAACCTAAAAACAAGAATAAATAGCTCCTTTCATATTTTTATCAGAAATGTAACAGCATCAATAAAATCACTTCGTGTAGCTGGAGAATCCGTAAAAAGCCAATATATTCCAGTTAAAAAAACCAATTCACATTCCATTCAGTAGCTCTGCTATGCTAGCCTGAAGAGCTGTGTACTGACAGTGTACTACACGAAGTTCACATGTCCTCATATCAATAAGAAAGTCGTTATCCGCAAATATTCTTTTTTGCAAGTTTCGTCAAATGAAATTAAAAAATGCTTTAACGTTTTAATGTCTTACAGAGTCATGAAACCTGCACCAAAGGAACCCACGCTAAAACCTGAATTAAATCACAAATATTATTTAAAAAAAAGACAAAAATTCCTTAACTTTCTTTCTTTTTCCTCTAACACCTCCCGTTTGTTAGGAAGGTTACAATCAAGGGCAGCAATAAAATGTCTACATATTAAAATTTTAAAGGCTCTCACAAAAATTAATCCTCTAAAAAAATAAGAAATTTAAGAAGCTTCGGTTTCAAAGAAGAAAATGGAGAATTTTGAATTTATTTTAATACCCTATTTATCTTTAAAGGAGAACTGCACGCAAAAAGTGAAAAACTAGCGACAAGGTCTAGTCAAGTTCAAACTAAGATGAAAAGGTGCCTACGTATTAGAAAAACCTTCCTGTCCGTCCGACCTCAAAAAAATGTGTTATGTATAGGCAATTTAAATTACATTTTGTTTAAAAATGGGGTTCACGCGCTGGCGAAATACAAAGACATTTCAAATTTTGCAATTACGTAGACAAAGGATCAATACAAGGCGGTAAAGAGCCATTTTGTAGAAAAAAAATTATACGCCACGGCATTTGCGTCAAAAAGTGGTCGAATCTACTTCTATTATATAATTCTAGATTAGATTTTTTCATAAAAAATCGCATTTAGCGCCCAACTATACATATTTCCATATTGAAATCACATTGAAGCTAATACATATCTCTTCTAGTTTTAACATAATATTGCAGCGGCGGAAGGCTTGCAAATGATCCATAATACTGCGTACAGATCCTCTTTGAGTACTTAACAAAAATGGATCTGGCGAAGAAATGGAATATATATATAAAACAAGAATGTGAAGTTCAGTTTTAGTTTAGAAGTAGAGACAATTATTTATTATTATAATATTGATATTATTTGAAATCAACTAAAAGAAAATTTTGTGCTATTCTTTAAAAAAAATACTTTTTAGAACCTCGAAATTTATTCGTAAAATACAACTGAACTTTAAAAAAATGCCATGTGCTGTTTCCGTATAAATTTTAAGTAACTGTTTTCG
Source organism: Kuschelorhynchus macadamiae (assembly GCA_030620095.1). Classification (NCBI taxonomy): domain Eukaryota; kingdom Metazoa; phylum Arthropoda; class Insecta; order Coleoptera; family Curculionidae; genus Kuschelorhynchus; species Kuschelorhynchus macadamiae. The sequence continues at coordinate 25,954 of JAUTXW010003618.1, forward strand.
TAAACAGTTCGCTATGTTGTGCGAGTTGGTTAAACCTGACCTTAAAAATCTATATAAAACATAGGGTGGGGGGGCATGAACATATTTGCACTGAGGCCTACTGATCTTTATATCAGCCACTAGTTTAAAAGTATTCGGCTAAACTAAAAATATATAAATAGGAAGCTTTTGTTGAGCGTAATCGTATGCTTCTAGTGTTATTCGAGTTCGGAAACATTAATGAAAGTAACAGAATTGTTTTATCAACACTATCAATTGAATTATGTTTCAGTTATGTATAATATCCATAAATCCTCACTCTATAAAATATTCATATCTTCACTACAAAAAAAAAAAAAGAAAGCGAAAAAACTGATTGTTGTTGTTCGAGCCGCTTTGTTTTTTTTTATCAAAATGTTCATCCATTGAAACACTTTACAATGAAAAATTATGGAATGCTTTTTTGGGAATAATTAATTTCATACAGCTTATAATAGCCCGAATTCTCATATTTCTTAAAGTACAATCATCTCTACAAATTAGGCACATTAGTTATTATATTTTGAAAACGTATGTAACAAGTAACTCTGTAGCGTTTCCGCATATTTTAAAAACGTACATTCAAACAACCTTAAAAAACTTACCAATAATTTCCTTGCATGCAAGAAGAAACACTATTTTTATAAAATAACTATTATCGTAAATCTGTAAAACAGTTTCCGCATTTTTAAAAATCATACATTCAATCCTTAAAAAGAACTTATCAATAGTTCACTTGCATGCAAGAAGAAACACTATTTGAAAAGAACACAGCTTTAAAAGTTTTAAAACAACACTTGCAATCGATATTTAAAAATAAAAATATTCAACTAGTTTGGCTTTTGATTGTAGTTGGACACCTATCAGAATTTTTTTGGAAAATTAATTATCTAGGAATAATAATTAAGGTCAATAATTTTCTGGATTTTGTATTAGAACAGAATCGAAGTAGTTTTATAAAATTGTTAAAAAATTAATTTTTAAATTTTATGTCCATTTTCCACATTTCCTATAAGTTTTCCCTGATTTTCATGACCAATTTTGACTTTCAGAATTTCCAAAAAAACTGAGAACACTGTACTACAACGTTTTAAAAAGTTATTGCCATGCAATCAGTTAGGTGCCAAAAATTAGATTTTATTAGGTTATCTTAAATTCTATTTCGGGCCTTTCTATGTTATATACAAATTATGTGAGGGAGACAGAATAAAATTAACTATTATTAGAGGTAGATTATTTATTAATAGAGGAAAAATACATAATTAAACAAACAATTTATTATTCTTCTTAACTATATATAATTTGTGTAAAGGTATAACTACAAAGAATTATTCATTTATTATATTACAAACTTTGCACCATTACATTCTTTTTCAGCTACAACTTAGCAAGCTAAACTTCTATTTACTTATAAACCAGTATGTAATTATTAAAGCAAAAAAAAACTTAAAAACAAAAAATTAAAAATATAATTTTGTAATCACAAGTATAAAAAAGAAACAAGTTTATGTATATTTTGGACGGGGACAATTATAGAAAAAGAAAATAATCAAATTCAATCATACATCATTGACCGTATTTGTTTGTATTCAATGCGAACAGTACCCCTAAACATTTCGACAGTTCCACTGAACACTAAATTTTTTTAGTTTTTAAAAATGCTGAATTTAACAGTAAAATGTATAAACAATGTACCAAAAGGATGGATTGCACAATGTAACGAGAAAATTTTAATGCAGGTTTTTTTTTTACCCCCATCCAAAATATCAAAACAAAAACTTACTAACCATAATGTTAACATATATAAAACTAAATAAATCCTACACATAATTCGCACGTTGTAATTTTGTCCAACTGTTGTTGAAGACATGCAACTAATTCTGAAGTATTTGTTAGTGTTGTTATTTATTAAATTGATAATGTAAACGTGACCTATCCAACCTAATATTAACTCTGCATCATGTTACCCCTAGAGAGGTGTATAACATAAAAGTTTTAGTTAGGCTCTTTATGCAGAGCATAAATGATGGATCTTTTAAACATATAATATGTAAAAAAGATGGTTAAGGCGAAACGTACCAATTATGCACAGGGTATTATCAAAATTTTATATTTTATATATTAAAAATATAACATTAGCAATTTTGTTTAATCTGAAACCTTAGATCTAATAACGTTAGTAAATATAAATCTATATTAATTGCACTTACGTTTATCATTAACTCTGTTAAAGAAATAAGTCGCGATCAATATTTTCCTTAAAAAAAAACTTGAGATGACCGCGCACCCGTTGGAAGAACTTTGACAAAAAACTGGCCAGGGCCTAACAAAACGTTAAACTAAAGAAAAAGAAAAATAAAATTATCACACAGTGATTCTATCAGCTATTGCCAGAGTTCTGTTAGTAGATATTATATATCTAAGAACCGTTAGATCTATTACAATATACCATCCTACTCTAATTTTTGTACAATTTGCACAGTTACGTTAAGATCACAATATTTTTACTTTCAAGGCACAATAGTCAAAAACGGTAAATTTTTATTGTCTATATAAAATTTGTGTGTAATATTAGAGCGAAATTATTGATGACGATTTGTAAATATATTTCTCTAGTATAATTAATATATTTTGAGATAAAATAAGCCCAAAAATATTTTATTTTATAAATCATAAATCCGTACTGTATGTTCATGGGAGAAATGTCTATACACATGAATTTCATAAGAAAATCATATTGGCCCACACAATATAATACGATACAATATCCAAGTAAGAAAATAATTGGAAATTTGAAATGCGTTACTAAATTAACTACAAACATCTTTAAAATAATATTTTTTTTTAACTCTTTATTAACTTTATTACCAATGAAGGTAAAGGTGGAATACAGTCTCCCCATATTAAATAGAACATTTAAAAAAGTATGTATATGAAAATATTTCCTTGGAACAAATGTATTACTAAATAATATTATATGTATACTACAACAGGAAGTCACCCCGGATAAATGAAATTCTATTGATCTATACGTCAATGGACTAGCAAATCAAATATTAGTAGGTAGGTGAAACACAAAATCAAATGAAAAACACAACAATTGGCTCTCTTTTAATGTTGCTTTTCTCGGATGATTTTGTTAAGATACAGTGTTTTCACTACATCCCTTAGGCTATTTTTTTAAAAATAGATTAACTTATATCAACCCATATAAAAAGAAAATGTATGAGATATTTTATATCCAACAAGCTTATGTTAACTACTTATACTGCCATTCATAAATGGGAAAATTGTATTCTGAATATGACATTTATTTATCCAATAACCAAGTGACTAACCGATATTCAAAATCATTTTAAAATCGGTAGTAAAAAAAATATTTTGAACACCATTAAAAATTAATGTACACTGTACATGAAAGCCTTGAAATGTAAAAAACTGTTTAAAAATATAACGGAAAACATTTTTTCATTAAATATCCTATAACTTTGTCAAAAGCTTAAACTCTAAATGTAGAAATAATCAACAGAAAAAAAAACAAAAGCTTAGAGCAAATAAAAATAAATAACATTTATACTTACAACGGCTCTAAAAAACAGAATAAAGGATATCATTTCTTTTTCCCAACACCTCCATATTAAACATTTAAAAACCATTTAACTTACAATATATGATAATAACTTTGTGCTGAACGCGGCCGAAAATATTATTATAGCTTATTGTCTCCAGTCTGTGCAGTCGTAATTAAATTATTCGTAATATTATAAACACTACATAAACATTACTTTATGTTAAACATAAAGTTTAGGTATATATTAACGTTGTATCTATAAACTAGGAGGCACTTTTATTTAACTCCATCTTAGAAGGCCAGTTTAATATTCCTTAACATTATGACAAAAGATGTTCCCATCCGTGAATCTGGCATTTCTATATGGGACCTAAATATGTTCTCCGAAACAAGAAAATATGCTTTATATTTCATAACAAAAGACAAAAAAGTACCCTTTTTAAAAATAATGAGGGGTTTCCTTGGTAAATAATGACTACTGACAAATTCAATTTTATAGTTTGCTATGGGCCTACTTTGGTTGCATGTTCTTCTCTGTTTTTTCTTAAATTTTATATGTTCGTAAGGTTCGCCTACAACGTATATGATTTAGGAAGTTTAGGCAAAGAAAACACTAAGTTGAATATCATTTATAAACAATAATCATAAGAGCATGAGTAAACAACAGACACTGCACAAATCAACAATATACTTATTTATGATATTACTTTTATTCTTTCACTTACTTATTTTTCAATAATTTTTTTTTATCACAAAGTGGTATAATGTACGTATTGACAGAAAATAAAAATTAAAAGTACTGGTCTTGCAGCAATGAAGGCAATTTTGAAATAGCCTGAACATTTAACTTATAATTAAGTGTGTATTATTCCTAATTTAAGGAATAATAAACTAAAAAAAAAACAAACATTGTAGATCAATATCCCGTAAAAAAAGAGGTTTACATGAAAATAATTTTTTCGATTTTTTTACCCTGCTCCGGTCCATTCATGGGAAATATCGAAATACAGCATCGTCAAGCGTGGCTAGTAGTTTGATTGGAGACCATCTTAGAACGTCATGTACACTCTGCATATAAGCTGCTAAAATTTAGTTAGTAGTAATTGGTATATAATGGCAGATACTGTCGCACTGCCTAAAATATACCGTGATGTACGAGTGCCCCGGCATGTGGACAGCCTTAGCCGCATCTACAATACCTCAATATTACACTGGGTGGGAGACCATTAAGAAAAATCACGTTCCTTTGTGTTGTACTTAGCCTCAGTCCGTTGGGGTCAAACGTAAAAACATATCATTTTCCATGTGAACTAAATTTCTTATTATATTCTAGTTTTTGAGATGGAGATCCAACCAATTTTAACAGAAAAATATGTAAAAATAAGACAGACTCAGGTTTATACTATTTACACAATGGATATATGGCATGAACCATATATCAATTTGTGACATGAATACAGGCGAAACTATTTTTGTGATTATTTCGTTTGCTTGAAAATGTGATTGATTTGTTCTAATTAATAAACATAGTCAAGTTCTTAATGCTTTATAAGTTCTAAATAATTCTGATATATCGTGAAATAGTAAAGCTCTATGTATTTTTAAGACTAACAAACCAAAACCCTGAATCCAGGGTTGAAAAAAAACATTTTTTTATCTTTAAACAATACATGTGTCTAAAACAGTATCTTTGTTTATTTTAAACATGTTATTATAACCATGGTAAAGGCTATGTTTAAGACAAGAAACATATTTAAAATACTTGTTTTAAACTCTGATATTATAGTTAATTATTATTGATTATTATTATTACCTTGATGTATTCACTCTAAATATTGTTTGTTATTAGAGTATGTTCATTAAACTTATAATAAAATAAACAGAAAAAAACACATCCCAATTTTAAATATTTTTTTTGTAGCTTTAATTAGTTTAAAACACTCGTTTTTAATAAAAATGTTTAAAACATAACAAACCCGCTTCAAACGGATGTGTGGGGCACTTTTGAAATCGAACATATTTTCGACCAAAAATTTAAACTGTGGAGATTCTTACAGATTTGAATCTAAACTTCTAATTTCGGAAGTATTTTAGCTTCAAATACGTCTAATAATTTATTTTGTCCATTTCTAGTATCCAGCGTTTTAAAATATCTTCTCTATAAAGATTTTTTCGCTGAATTTTCAGTTATTAAAGATCTACCAAAATACCTAACCTACTTAAACCTTTTTAAGGTTATTTTTAACCAGCTGTGCTTGGTTAATCACAATGTATACACTAGTTCTACTGTTGTACTTTTTATAATTCAATTTTGTTTGATTAAATAGTAAGTCAAAACCGGCAGCTTCTTGTGGAATAATTTTAATTTTGTAATATAATAATATATTACCGAATCGAAACTGTAAACATATATTGCAAAATAATTGCAGTATTCCGGTATGTTCAATACTAGTTAACCTGGCGGTTTCTCAATTTGTGCTATTTTCATCTCTACAAAAATAATAGTTTCTAAATATTACCAGACATCCATTAGCAACATTTTGCGCTTTAAGGATGTTAGTAAAATATAATGAAAAAAAAAGCCTTTCCACTCTGTCCGGTATCTATACTATAGCACCACATTTGAAATAAATTCCTCTTCCGTCTACATCGTTGGGAAGAATCCCATAGGAGCGGGAGGAAATATAACGTCACTGACCACATCTTTAGGCATGAAACAATCATGCACAGTTTTCATGTGATTCTTCATTTTATCTGGCCTAGAAAATTCCTTCGAACAAACAGGACAAGGAAATACTTTTCTTTGCTGCCCTTCATGATACAAAAACGCGTGTCTCTGAAAACTATATTTATTTTTAAACGTTTTCGTGACGTCCATTTTAGCGCACTCCGTGCACTGGTATATACCCTCGTTTATCGACGCGTACCGAAACAAGTTGAGTCCTCTAACGGACATTTCCGTTAGCTGCTCGGCGGGATCTTGGCTTTGAGATGTGGCTCTACGTCTGATACGTCGCTGTTTTGCTGGCTTATTCGCTGGTGCGCTCATGGAATTGGTACTCGTTGAGGGGGTACTCATATTGTTGTTGTTGTTAATAATGCTTTCGGGAGTACTAATCCGACTAGACTCGGGAGTAGGGTTATTGCTTGTCGACTCGGAGTTGCCATCGAAAGATTCTGTCACCTCAACTTTGGGCGTTAAGAGCTGCTGCTGAGTCATGTTGTGGATATCTGCGAAAAAAAAACAACATTATAAGTTTATAGTGTAACTTAAGAAAATAAAACTGACGGCTTAAAATGGCGCGACTGTCTCCTAAATAAATCTATTCTGTAATATGCATAGCTTTTTTTTCAATTTTACAAAAACAAGGTACCTTTACATTGTTTTTTGAAAATACGTTTACGCATTTTATTTGTTTTATAAATTATTAATCCAGACATAAACTTCAGATAGTAAAATTGAAAAAAAATATTTACAAGTAAAACAGCAATTCCCATATTATTTACAATACCTCCCTTATGTCCTCCAGTACATCCAAAATAATGTAATTTACTTTCTTCAGTTCTTTATTTTTAACTACTTATACTATCTCTGTTCCATTTTGTTGCCTCTGTTTTATTTAATTTATATTGCCGTAATCTACTCGTTAGTTTCGGAGTTTAAATTTACATTATTACAACTTACAGAACGCATAGACTTTTTATCTTTGGACAGACCACAAAAACTTAAGTACTAGGGTAAAAAAACATGTATCGAGAAGTATATTTTTAAAATTCCTTTCTTATCAGCCTATGCTAAATGTTTTTCCTTATAACAATTGGAAGGTTCTTTGGTATTTTCCTAATCGAGTTTTAATTCTTAGGTACTTATTTAAAATGAAAGTGGTTCAAGATCGTAGTCGTTTTAAACAGTGCAATTAATTAAAACTGTATTTTAAATATACCCGTTTACCACGACAACAGACTCTTTAGTATACGCGTTCCGAATAGTCACAAATCACGATTTTTAAAAAAATAGTAAGCTCAGCGTTCAAATATACTTTTAAATAATGTATTTTTGTTTGTATTTATCTATATATAATTTAGGATTTTATATTACCAGCTTAACACAGCGGATAGTTTATAAGTTTTTAGCCTGCCTGCTTGCTATTTAATATATAAACTACAAGACCTAACAACTACTTTTTATAGCTTAACCAAAAACAAAGGAAATAAGGGACTTCGTTTTGCTTAAGAAAAAAATGTGTCATTGTCTAAAAATTCGTATCATAACGAATAATACCAACAAACGTTACTGTTCTGTTGAACAGTTTAGGGGCCAAACTCTTCGTGTTAAAATTCGTAAAATTGTTGGATAACAAGCCAATATTAAATACTCTTATCCTTAACAATTATTCATCTTTCATACCTCTTTCCATGTAATAGTGTGATACCTTGAAAATGCTCCTTTGATTGTTAATTATTTTAAATATTAAATAAAATTAATTAATTAGTGTCCATTAAACTTTGGGATGTTGCATTTAATTTCCCATTCCAATCACACTAAGCTTTCTGTCAACCTTTGTTACTGATCTTTTAACCTTGCCATACACCGTAATAAAACAAACGAATTCATTCGCTCAGCTATTTTTGTACACATTGAACACCTTTAGCGGGAAATTTTCTTATTTAAAGAACAAAAGTAGACCACAAATAAGATCTAAGTTGATGCTCTAATTAGTAAAGTAGACCAGAATCAGAATTTTAGTCTTGGCTGGAAAACCCGAGAACCGTTACAGAGGGAGCTTCCCCGTCTTGAAACACTGTCGTCTTCCTCAGACACCTTCAAATCTGACTCTCGACTGTACCTGCGCGTTGCGGACTTACTTCCTTATTTAATTTTGTTGACGGTACATTTACGGGGGTGCTTCATAAAACATATAAAGTGAAGCATTTTCATGGGAGATGCATTTATTAGAAAATTTCCACTGCTTGTCCAAAACAACGAAAGATTAAAAATAATCCATACTCATAAACGTGTCTTTATCACATTACCAATAAGCTCTAAAGCCAAAATGTTTTCAGTACATGAAACAAAAAAAACAAAGTCGTTTCTTACCAAATTGAACGGTGGTTTTGTTCTGAAAAAGCTTACAATACGTGACACCCGAACAGATTATTATTCTTTAACGCCTATTCCAAGTGTCATAAGACAATTTTGAGACACAGCTTTAAATATTATCGCGTCAGAAATCCAGATCTCTTCATTCCTTCATTGGGTAAATGTTCATTTTTGTGTACTATAGCCGATTTTCACAAAATTTTGTAAACAGGCTAAAATCAATTTTTTTTGCCTCGTTTCGTTTCCTAGTTATGCAACTCACAGTTTTTTACTTGGTTTTGAACTTTCAATTTTTATAGTAAATCGATTTAATATACAAATAAAACATGGAAAAAGTACATACATATCGTTATTTTACTTGCAAACCACTTCAATAAAATCGTATCTGTTAGTTGCTAAAATCACCATTTTTAACCGACTTTAAATAAGGTTATCAATTCGACCCTATGTACTTTTTTGATTGTACATCGATTACTTCGCGATGGTTTGACCAATTTGGATGAAATTTCAGAGAATATTCAGGATATTGCAAGAGTGAACCCATAGCAAGCATGCTGAAAAAATTGCGTTTTCGAAATCCGAAATTGAAGAAGTCGGTTCACAAAGTATGCGTTCACCATTTTATCAGGAAAAAAGGATGTATATTATACATATGCAGTGGACATTTGTTAAACTTGACTTTTACAATTAAACTCGTATAAATAGACAGTAAGACATTATATTCGTGATATTAAACATCAAATATATTTTTGTAATTAAATAATTAAGAATTAGTTTGACGCCGACTTTACAGAATAAATATTTTCAAGAATAAAATATTATTTTTCTCTTTTTAGTGCATTTTTTGGAATCGGTTTAATTTTTTTTATAAACATTTTCATAAATAGGGAATTTTCTTGTTTTTTTTTATTATTTGATACCATTCAGAAAAATTACTACAATTCCCTAGATATGTTGTTACATAGGATCGGTACCAGGTTAGCACCAAGTAAGGGGGACGAAGAGCAGGAGCGCGAAGATACCTGGTACCGATCCACCTATATAACAAAATATGAACAATATAAAAACTGTTACACTGGCCAAATTCCTCAAAATTTTGATTTTGAGTACCAACCATTTCTTTTGGAATGACATTGGTTACAACATGAAATAAAAAATAAGAAAAATTCCTTAATAATAATAGTATATATAATTTACAAAAACGATTTATTGAAGTGATTTTTGATAACATTATAAATAGAAAAATATTCATTATTATATTCTAGTTGTGTATTTAATCGATTTACTATAAAAATTACGGAAAGGAATTTAAAAGATGATAAAATCGAGTATGAAATTGTGAACATTAATGATGGATGACTCGGAAACGAAACGAGGCCGAAAAAAATTAATTTCAACGCACCAAATTTCGTGAAAATTAGTGATCAAAATTGAACATTTAACAAACACGCAATTTTATTTCTATTCAATATTATTCAATTAATCTATATATATATATGCTGCGAATTAACCCAAAAATTCATCTAACACAGTTCCAATGCAGCAATAATTTATATAATTTTTAAAAACATTGATTTTCATTTTACATGAGTTACATGTCAACCTTAATAACAAAAGTTTTCAGTCAAATCTAATAAAAATGTTTTTTTTAAGTCCGGCGCGCTGACAAAGACCAGAAGACTGAAAATCATTATTAGGCGTCTATAAAATGTTAGAGTAAATTTACCTATTTAATTTAAAAAAAAAACGAGATATCTATTAATCATGTTACACTTTTGTCGGAAGAACAAAAGATTGTAAAATTATAAAAATAATGAAAATGGTAAAGTTATTGTAAAAATCCAATCATAAAACATTAAGAAGTACCTATTGCATAATATTTTAAAATTTCAAGATTATCAAGGCTTAAGTTGTTTTTAAACATAAGCAACGCAAAAGATAATTGCAAAATAGTGAAAAAATGTAACAGTCATGCCATCAAAACCAGATCTAATTTAAGTAAAAAAAAAACAAGGTTAAAAACAAACAAACTAAAATTAAAATATAATAAACCAGCTTTATTTAAAAACAGTATATTCGCTACGAGTGCTCTATATTATTAAAAAGGTAACTAATGAGTAAAAACAAATAAATTAAAAACTAATCAAAATTTAAGTATGAACTCCCGAAAAAATATACCTTTAAATTTTTCGACTAAAAATAATAACATATATTGCAGCTGATTAAACAAATATATAGTAAATTTACCTTAAATATCTTCAGTCCTTTACGTAGGCATATGGGGCAAGAAAAAAACAATGAGTAAACAATTTACACACACGAGAAAATATAGGAAATATTGCCACATATATAACTTAAAAAATATATAATAGACTATAATAAAATATGTAAATTGCATGCAATAACAGTAGTATAGTAACTTACATTTAACAAATAATACAGTTAAAGGATGTACATTCTAAAAATTAATTTAATTTGTGTTGAATATATCTACGGATAAAATGGAATTTTATGTGGCAAAACTCAGAAGTGTTAAAAGATGAGCTTGAAATTCCAAAAATTTGGATCAATCTAAGTAAAAATTTTATTTAGTACTAAGAGGGTAATTATACCACAGAAATCCACCAGTAAATATCTTAATTTTTCCATGTACAGGAATGGCAAATACCTCCATTAAGGAATCAGCAAAAAATGCTCAAAACATGTTGAAACTAGACTAATCTCGAGGTTGGTTCTTTAATTAGTAATATTGTTAACTATACGATGAATTAGCGACATGTGATGAAAAAAGAGACAATAAAATAAATATCAAATGCTTCAATACTAGGCCTGAATTATTCGGCAGAATAAACCAAATTTATTTTTCTTTACTTTTGATAACAGTTGACATTTTATTTGAGAGTAAGAAATTGAAAATGTATTCAACACAAATAGAAAGTTCTTTGGGCATAATTGTACATTTTTTTTTATCTAAGTAAATGTTTGAAAAACAACTAAGCCATCTTAGGCTGAACTTAAAACAAATTAAACAAACAGCTAGATATTAAAACGATTTGTAAGCTAATTAATGGAAAGTTAATCAGGGATTTTTTACAAGGAATTTTTTACAAGTTGTACCCCAAATAACAGTTATTAATTTTAGATTTGGAATAATTTTAAATAAGTCGTAAAAATAAACTCTGATAACAAAAATTTTAAATAGTTTGGCCCAATTCGCGCTAAACCTTTATTTATATTATCCCAGTAAACAGCAACGTATCGTGTAAAATTAAACCACCGAACAGCCGAAAAAGGGTACACATACTACAGTATAAAACATATTGTTTGTTTAATTTGTTTGCACAACATTATTACAGTATCAAACTTAACAGATATTGCGTAAGATGCACAAAGTTACTGCAGAGAATTTTGTTTTATTTTATTTTTGACATTTAACGAATTTCGAGATAAAAGCTACAGTAAATCTGTATAAAGTTAAAAATTACATCTTTAATTAAAATTACATATTTTGGGACAAGATCTATCCTGTATTTACATATATTTGCATTTTAAGAAATCTACTAGTATTTTTAATTAGAAGTATTTTGATAAAGTTGCACTGATATTCATTTTTACATGCGGACAACCCTCATTACTCAGTTTCAATGTTGTAGAAATTAGGTACTTTTCTAACATAAATATATTGCTTATACTTAAAGCGCCCAGCAAAAGTCTCGATAATATCTGCAAAGACCGTTTATTCAATTGACTGTGAAATTGAAGGTGTGGAGTATAAATATGTTGCAAACCCGATAGTAATACTCACGATGTCGTCAGATTTTCACTTTTACTGTAAACATGAGTTTTTCATTCTTTTCACATGGAAGTTCTGTACATTACTGCATTAAACGGGCAACTTCTTTCGGATTATAATTATAGATTTGATACCTTTATATTTAAAGACAACCGAGAAACCTGCCCAAAACTTATGTGTTCCTATTGATTGCCCATTTTTGTTTTAGAAATAAGAAAGTTCTTTCCCTCTCTCTCCAAAGCATTGCCACTTATGATACAGTTTTTTGTCAGCATGTCTTTAAAAACGAAGAAATAAAACCTGGTATATTTATAATCAGCAATAAGATATCTGAAACTTATACAAACAATACCTAGCATTACTGCAGCCATTAAACATGTTAAAATAAGATCATATAATTCTTTACATAATTTGCTAAAAACCTGATGATTTGCATAACTTACAAAAGTTAAAAATCAATTGTACCTAAATATTCGTTAACGACAATAATTAAACAATATACAAGAAACAACTCTCAGAACATCCATAAACAATGTTTATCTAGCCACTGAAATTGTGGCATTAAGGCAAAAATAAATATGTTCATGTGGAGTCTAATTATGGAAAGTAGATTATAAATCCAAAATCATCATAGTTATCATATTGAGATTGAAAATGGTTTAAGTTAAATAATACTAAAATATGAAGTAGGCTGGTAAATGTAGGCTCCCACGAATAGCATGTGAGAGACATTAAAATAGGTTTAGAGTTTCAAACTTTTTTCCATGCTATTTTAAAGGTTGGGTTAAACATTTTTGTGCAAAGGTTGAGTTATAGGTTTTTAACCCCTCTTGTGTGCTCCTATTTTACTTGAATGTTTAATATGAAGGATGGTGTATGGATCAAGATAAAACGAAACAACTGTAGGTATATTTGATTTTCGAATTTTAAAAACATATAATTTACTAAAAGAAGCACAAAAATTAGATGCCATATTTATCTTATAACAAAAATCCTGCACATTATAGCTGCAACTCGGCAAGCATTTGCCAACAAATACAATCTGTTTTATTAGACTACCACTGATTATCAGTCTTAAAGCAGAAATGACATTGTATGTGTTTTTCCTTGAATATTTTTGATTATTTTCTGTATCCTTTTCTAGACGAAACATACCATACAATTAAATACCATTTCGCAAATAGATAAAAGAGTTCATATAAATTTCCCAGTAAGAAATATAATTCTAAATTCTGCCATTAAATAGTTATCCTTAATGATATAAAAATCACACTCTATAATTCATAGACACTGTTCAAATAACAAATGATGTTATGGTTCATGAACGATAATAACTAAAAGAAAAGAATATATATATATATATATATATATATATATATATATATATATATATATATATATATGGTAATAGAGTATCAAATACGATGTTTTCTTGGTAACGACAAATGTCAGTTTTGCTTCTATTGGTGACGCTAGTCGATTTTTTGTGAAAAATGTCTACTATTCATTTTTAAAATATTAAAAGCTTTAAAAAAAAAGTTCGGTTATGTAAAGAACACTATTTAACGTAAAACTGATAGCAATGTGAGAAAAATATACAAACATGGCTTCATAACACCATTCGTTTTCCGAACACAGCCAAATATAGTAAACATTTATATAAAAATATTTGGATTTCCTAGAATAGATTCTAAACTAATAAGTCTTATTTTGAAGGCACTTAGGTTGCGTTTTGCTTATGAATTATTTTTAAATGAGCAAGCATGTTGTCTTTTCTAGTAAAATCCTTACAACAAACTGGGCAAGTGTACATTTTTACGTCCATTTTATGAGACGTCATGTAATGGCGGCAAAAATTACTTATGTGAGTGTAAACTCTATCGCAAACGGTGCACCTATACAGATTGTCTTTTTCCCTAATACAAAAATCTCGGGCAGATTTATCGGGATCGGAGATTTTTTTTGAGTAGTTAATGTATCTACAAACCGGGCCATCATATTGCGGATCATCTACAATAACTTCGTAATTCATAAAATCATCTATGTCCACCATGGATCTTTTACTCTTTTTAGAACCAGGGCTTTCATCAGAATCATGCGAGACACCATTGTTAACAACAGCTTTTGTGACAGGCAATCCAAGATCTGTAGGTTCAGAACTAGATTCATTGTCCTGAGTATTAGGTTCCCGTTCATCTACCTCCAAATCAGAAGAAGGGTCTTCTGTTTCTACAGGTTTTGGCTCAACCCTGAGCTCAAGAGGCTGTTGCTGAGGAGGATTAATATTTGGCAAGATTTCTGGTCTCATTGTCAAGGGCAAGTCATATTCCTGGTAGAAGGATGAGTTGAAATTTATGCAGTGGACATTGTTGTTATGAGATATTTGTTTAGATGCTTGGTCCTTTTTCGCTGAAAGAAAAAATATACACTTAATATTATATAACAATACCTATATAGTCATGCAAAGCAAAGCACAAAATGATTTATTTAGCTTACTTTATCTAGTTAAAAAAACTCAATACGGATCAGAAACACAAATCAATAATTACAATCTACTAGAAGCTGCAAAGAAATATGTACCTGGAAATTATTAAATTACTTACTACTGGTAAGAGATATATTTAATACTACTGAGAGAGTCATATTATACGAAACAAAAAAGAAATCATTACAACCAATCAGTTCTCAACCAGAAACCAACTTGTTATAGGGTTCAAACATATGTTACAACTTTGCATAATGAAACTTTAGGCAATTTATATATTTATTTGTGAGTTGAAGGTAAATTGTCTTTAATATATTACACTTATGGTTGGTGCTAAAAAGTGGTCTATATTCCCTTTATGATTGAGCCTGTTTAAAACACTATATGCCAACAATTTACCAAAAAAAGTGACTACAAAAGAAATAATTTCCCTATCGTTATTTTGAATGAATAAATTATTAGACAATAATAGTTTCAAAATATATTATTTCCTTGTATAAATGTATAAAACCGTGCTATAAATAGTTCTAAAAAAACTAAAACATTTGGATAAAACTTTAAATAATATATTATAAAGGACGATCTGAACACTTTTAATATGTTTTGAAATTTACTTTCTATTCATCAAAAAATTATTGAACAATGTATATTAAAAAGAAACCCGCTATGTCTGAAAAATCCTCAACTATGCTAATGGCGAATTAAATTCTTAATGGCTATTTAACAAATCATAGCATGTCTCTGTCTTAACCTGAGGCTCTGTAGAGCAGCTATAAAATTCGGTGACCTAACTAGGCTTTGTACCTTGACATCTGAAATTTGTTATCATCATTTATTCGCATTTTTTAAATGTTTATAATGTATTTTTGATAGAAAGTGTAAATATGTTCATTCTCGTCTGCCTTACCCAAATTCGCTAAAACACTTCAAAGACAAACAGAAAAAAATTAATAATTTTTTAATTGACCTAAATCTCCTGAGTACTTTGCAAAAACCCGGAACGTGATCAGTTTTAATACAAAAGTGTATTATTATATTTAAATTAAGGACGTATATATATAGACACCAGCATAAACAGTGTTTAAACATAAAATACGGAGTTTATGAATAAAAGAAAAATGGTTTTTATTCCATAGGTAAATATTTCCTTTTCACCACACGCCAACTAATTTACTGCTTATAATACGTTTTTGACTAAATCCCAGGAAACGTATATGCCTTAATTACATCAGTATAATCCCAATATGTCTAGTTATAACAAACTTTCTTGTAAAAGGATACGGTATACGAAAGAATAATGCAAATAAAATAAAAGGAAAATAGATAGTTTTCAATGCTATTGCGAGCCATGCAAAATGATAATTAAACCATCACCACCAAACACGTGTAAGATTAGTTAAGGGAAAAGCTATAGGGAATGGGCCGCATAGTGCGTTATGGATTATATTATTAGGATGATATTGGTGTTAATGGGTGACACACTACGATAACAATGGCTCATTCCTTACACTCTTCCCTTATTTATGTAAAATTGTTTCACTCACCTCTGGATGTACAGATGCACTATGTATTTTCACTGACAGCACTATAGCTTTTCCCTTCACTAAACTTTGAAACACAAAGTATTTTTTTCATTTACTTCAATGGCTTGGGAACTATTGCAAATCGTAATTTCAACCGTCAAAAATGTTAAGGAAATTACTGATAGGTTCCTATTATGTACTAAGTATTTATTTTAAAAACAACTTCCTTAAACATTAAGTAAATCTTGATTCTCAAGCCTGATTTACTTATAGCTGAATTTAAAGTAAATTTATATTAATAGTGCACACCTGATTAATCGACACATTGCCGTAACGAAAAATGGACTGTATTTGTCCAGCCAACTTATTGTTGTTTTACAAGGAATACTGTCAACAAAATAAGACAGAGTAACTTAACTTGACCTTTTACTAAATATACCGAAAGTTTCAGATAAGAAAACAAAAAGATCTATATGACATATTAAGAATTTTTTAAAATCATTCATAATTTAAAAGGATATCGGAGTAACTCTTCACCGTCTTATTAACCGACGAAGATATAAATATCACGAGTAAAAGTATGCTTTTTTGTTATATTTTTTATAGTTTATTTTTAACTGTTTCAAGAAAGTGTATCTTTTTGTTTACTGGAAAACTGTACTTTCCTTAAAGTCCGTTATAAAATTTAGATACATTTTACTTTAACTTGTTTTTAAAATACACAACGGCTTTTTTACTAAACGACGACGTTTTTCAATATCAACCGATATATTTTGTATATGGCTGAACATCGACTTATCCGCTAAATTAATGTGGTTTCTCATCCTGCAGGTATCATGTAACGTATGTAATAGAGCAGCATAATTGAGAATTTAAATTCACTGCGATATCCTCTTAAATATTACATATAATAGGTACAGATTTCCTTTAAAGTTTTATCGATGTAGATTTTTAAGTTCAGTCCTATTTCAGGGATTTGAACTTTAAATTTAGACCTGCCAGTTTCCCATAATATTATACCTCATAATTTACTATGCAGAAAGAAACGCTACAAAGTTTTGGAAATTGCAAATATCTCCTTTTTGAAATAATCGTTTTTGAAATAATCTTCTTTGTGGTAGACTAATGGAACAATCTCATGGGGCGGCCATCTCACTGTTCTTTACTTTACATTCTCTAAATAGCACTAGATAAGCACTTATTTTATTTCGGACATTTCTAACTTAAAAATACTTGGCCACCTTGGTTTTTTTTTGTAAATATCACAGAAGTGATGTTTAAATATATAAGGATTGTAAAACAAAAATTCGTTCACTGATCATCACAGAACTGCTTCTAGAAATGCATTATTGTTCTAAAATTCTTATCAAATCAAATGTCTATCGAAGAAATTGAGGCTGACGCAGATTCTGAATAAAAAAATTATTTATGCCACATGGGTCTGAACCCGCGACGAAAGAGGGAAGTTTGTCAAAACCGGATCGTTTCCATGGATGCAATCATCAATGAGTAATGAACGGTGTTTCTAGTTCTTGTAGCATTCTTTCTATAGCCCTAGATTCGTGCTTTAAACTTTTTCTGACTTATCTGAGTTATATTTATCTTTTTATATGCATTTTTAAGTAGTTCCAAGTTTCGTTAAACTAATTGGATCGCTAATCATTAATTTTAATATATATATATATATATATATATATATATATATATATATATATATATATATATATATATATATATATATATATATATATATATATATATATATATATATATATATATATATATATATATATATATATATATATATATATATATATATATATATATATATATATATATATATATATATATATATATATATATATATATATATATATATATATATATATATATATATATATATATATATATATATATATATATATATATATATATATATATATATATATTATATATATATATATTTTTTTATTAAAATTAATGATTAGCGATCCAATTAGTTTAAGATTTGCGTTTAAATACAAGTGCTGGAATAACCTCAAAAGTAAAATTCTGTTTAATTTGGAGGTTGGAGGAGGTTGTGTTCATTGACAGGTAGATAACTTAATCATTTCTTATATTGGCATTAACATATTTAACCACAAAATATATTCTGGATTAGCCTAACCAGTTTTTTGTAATTTCACATAAATTAAAATATTTACGGCTCCGAATTAACATAGATTTTTTCGGTAAAGTAAAACAATGACATACTTGTCTTACTTATACATGTGCTGTAAGAAAATAAAAGAAGTTATTTTTAGTGTTAGTAATTCAGTATCGATAAAATGTCATTAAGCATTTAGGTTTAGAGTTCTCTGTATGGATTCTGACAATAATATGTTTTTATTATTAAATATCAATGGCAATAAACCTGAGAAACAAGCATTACCATTTAAGATATAAAGAGATCGAAACTAGTGAATGTAACTAATTTAGCACCCTATTTTAATTGTATTTTCCTGGCACATTTTAAACTGACCGGCAATATCTAGCTGTGAAGCTATAAGTCTTATATAGTCTAAAACTATAATTTTTTTAGTACTTAATAAATAAAACAGCTTGATCAAAATATGTCTAGTTACAAATACAAAAAATCAAGTCACATTTTTGAAAATAAATTAAATATTTCAAATTTGCCTAAACATTGAACAACTAGTAGAACAAAATTTGTCTTAAATATTGTTGTCAGTTAATTTCTAGCATCCAATTTTTCATTTTCATGTTACTTAATTTTTAATCCCTGTACCCGAAAAATATTCAGTCTGATAAAAAAATTAAGTAAAAATAATCCGAAACTTACACATCGTTAAAATGTAAATAAAAAAACTAATATCTAAGAATGCTGTATCTTTATTATAATTTATAACTTTTAACTATATATTAAATTAAGATATTGTTTTTTGAATACAATGGTAAACTCTTAAGGATATATTTATTAATTTTTTAACCCTAGTTAATTAGGCAATTAAATTCAATGTGACAGTCGGTGATGTCAGGTGACAGCTAAAAAACATAATTTGCAATGCGAAAGTGACAAGATTTCAATGCAAGTAGCGTTTGAATATTATTAGTCCTTTAAATTGATATTTCATAAAGATTATTTTTTATATTATTTAAATCGGGGTTTTTGGGAATTCTAAATCTAAAGCTTTAAATATATACAGTAAAAACAGAAAAAACTTACCGACTGGCATATCATC
Organism: Kuschelorhynchus macadamiae; assembly: GCA_030620095.1. Taxonomy (NCBI): domain Eukaryota; kingdom Metazoa; phylum Arthropoda; class Insecta; order Coleoptera; family Curculionidae; genus Kuschelorhynchus; species Kuschelorhynchus macadamiae. The sequence goes on from JAUTXW010003618.1 coordinate 45,687, forward strand.
TGAGTTTCGCCTATCACTGAACCTGTCCTGATGCGACGTGCCAGCAACGGGTTCGTCCGACTCTTCCTTGACCTTCGCACTGTCCTCGTCCTCCTTGCTTGTACTACCATCGGAGTTGTTTCCTGCAAAACCATCCATACCCATTTTAACTTCCAGCATTTCCGGACTACCCTGGACTATAGAGTCCCTGGCTTCCGATTCGTCTCCGTTAGAATTTCCTGATAACCTTCTAGGCCTACCTCGTTTCCTCTTAGGCTGCATCAAGTAGTTTCCTAACATGTTAAAGGAACCAGCTGCCGCCGCTGCAGCAAATCTCTTATTTTGCTGCTGTTGGATTCGTTGAAGGTTGGGGATGTTGGAGTTTTGTTGACTTAAGCTGTTAGCGATGTTGTCACACTTTTCTTCGTTTACCTTTGTAAGAAAATAAAACAATAAAAATAATATAATATAAATTATTTACATAAAATTGCTAAGAAACTTAAACCTTTACCGTCATTTTTTGTTTGGATATATTACCTGATTAAAGTTTTTGAGAAATACACTGAAAGCCTTTTGAAACCTGTTAATATATACAGAGGTAAAACATGATGTTATCTTTTTCTCCAAAGTTTGACAAGTTACATGAGACTCCCCGGAAAATAAGTAAAATTCAATACACGTGCTTTTGTACATTGTTGTACCTGCGTTTTGACAGTTACAGGGTTTGAATCAAATGTTTTCTTTTTTCTGGCCTCGGGTAAAACTCATTTACCCATGATTGGTTTAAGATTAACCTAATCTAGCCTCAATTAGAACCCAAAACCCACGATAACTCAGGGATAGGACACACACTTCTTGCCCAGCGGCCAGCTCAGGACGTTTTTTATTTTTTATTAATATATAGTAGGCCCGGGCAGGTATAATGTATATATAAGTAAAAAAGGAACCCAAGCTAATTAGTGACTAATTCTATATATTCTAACTAAAAACTATTACGCTGCATCTTTTTAAGTACTCCACAAGAATATACTTTCTAATTTATTATTTTTGACTATATTTTGCATTAATATTGATTGTGACTTTGGCAGTAAATTTAATTGACCTAATTCTGAAATCATCAGCTTGTGTGTTGAGCTTGCAATTGAATAAATGTGGTTTAGATCTTCGAAGCTTTCATTATCACAAGGGGACTCATTCTGAAAAGGTGACTATTAACATTTGCATCCCAACTAGGAATCGAAAATAAGATACACATAAATGTCTTGGAATATTTATATAGTGAATCAAAGGTTTCATAAATTCTTTCCCAATCTTGATGGTTTTTTACTTCTAATATACGCGAATATGTCGGAATAAGGGATATCATTAATTCTCAGTTCACAGGAACATGCTTCCTTTGCAGCATTATCAACTTGTTAGTTGCCAGGTATGCCAGAGTGGCTCTTGACCTATATAAAAATTATTTCCATTTCATTGGAAAAAAGTTTTAAAATTGAGGATGTTTTCAATAATTAGATGTTTACAATGTGAATTATTTTTAAGGAATAACAGTATAGATAGTGAATCCGACAAAATTGTAACCTTTTTTATGTGTTTTCTAATGTAAATATACTCTAATGATTTTAATATTGCAAAAGCCTAAGCTGTGTAGACTGATGCCATGTCATTACATTTAAATTGTTAAATTATGGTGTTTTGAAAAATACTGAATGCACAACCAAGACCTTTTTCACCTTTGGAGCCGTCGGTGAAAAGTTTACAAAAGCCTTAATCTAAAACACACTTGTTTTAATTTGAGTTTATTTCTAAAGGAGCTAAAAACATAAAATGGACATCATTTTTAATTCCAAAATAATGCTGTCTGCTAGTGGATGTAAATGCTTAGGTTAATGGTGGCCATTTTTATTTGGCCAAAATGATAAGATGAGGTTAGAAATACTTAATTTGTAAATTTTATTAATAAGAGCACTGTTTCTAATTTTCATATTCCTATTTACAAATCTTTCGGCCAGAATTTTATGTCGGATACATAAGGGGTGTTTCATACTGTTTTCTTTCAAGAATTCCGATGTTGTGTACAATTATTTTTCACTGCTGAATAAACAATAAAGTAAACGTAAATTGGATTTTTGTTCAACATTTCAATTTCTACCAGTTCAAATCCAGGATTTTCAATAAATTCGTCTTGTTGGCCACCTCTTTACCGAAATAATGTAATAGTTAATTTTTGGCTGTCCAATCTGTAGCCATTCTTGCTGAAGCGCTTTAGCAAGTTAGTCAATTTTCAGGTTGCTGATAACGTTTTTTTGTGGGTCTTGTCCAAGCATGTCCTAACAGTGTTCTATTGCATTAATATCCAGTGACTTTGATTTTTGATTATCTTCACGTTGAAACAATAAATCCTTCAAAAGGTGGACGAATACGATATGCATGTCTTATTTTCGCTGGTTTGTATATATCATTGTTTTGAAAGAATGTTATTTTGTCCCATGCAACTTGTTAAACTTCGGAGACAAAACATAACTTCACGTTTTACTCTGTGTGTATATTAACACACCGGTAAACATAAAACCTCAGATAAATTTCTTACTAATTAATTGCAACGTAAAAATAAAAAATCAAAACATCTTGATGTGTTAATAAAAAAAAACGTTTCAAAAGGCGTTCCATACATTTTGAAAAAAAACACGTATTTATATCTATAGATGTTTAGGATGTCTTACCTACATATCTATACTATATAACTTTAGACCATATTTTATATGGTCGAGTTGATTTGCCTTCTTTGGACTTTTTCCTCGAGAACTCTATCTAAGAAAATGATAAAAAATTACGTAGAATTATTAAAAAAAATTACCTCTGTCAGTCCTTTTATACGTAAGCTTTCCGCTACCCTCAAAAAGTGCGTCAATCTATCTTGATCTACACTAACTTCTCCCCTGTACATAAAGTCAAGGAGACTCTTCATATCACTGTACGGCACATCCTTAAGGATCACAATAGGGTGTTTGTCGGGATGGTTAATAAAAAGAGCTTGGAAATATGGGCTGCAGGCAGATAACACCATCTTGTGAGCTCTCAACAATTGTCCTTCGACAGCAAGGGTGACATCTACGAAACTCTCGTCATGAAGTAGCTGGTCAAATACTGAGAGTAGGTTTGACTGATGGTTGTTCCATCGGAGACAAAAACGTTGGGTTGCCATGTTGGGAGGGGCGGTAGCCGCCGGTACTGGCTGGTTATACTGAGGCGAAAAGCGATAGGATAAACCAGACATGGGCGGATCAGGCGGAATTTTGTTTGTTTTTTAGTACACTGAAACAATGAACACAATTAACATGGTTTAATAATAATATAACAATTTTAAAAATAATACAGGGTATTTAACCTGGTCGGGTTTTTTTGCTTAAAATAGTTTACAATACACAAAAAAACGAGCTTGAATACAAAAATACAAAACATACGGTTTGAGGTTAAATGGACCCGCTAAGAGATGCGAATTGTTTGTAAAAACTGTCTATATCCTGGTACAAAACATAACGTGCATTATGGAATGCAAACCGTTCCGTGAAGTTATTGAACTTTTTTCTCAAGTTTCGACGAAGGAGCGGAAGCTTCTTGTAGAAACAGGTAATACGTGTGTAAAGATTTAAAATTTCCGGAAAAATTGAACTTTATTTTTCAGAAAAGAACGGAAAACTACAGAAAAATTCAAATTTTCTTACAAACTAGATGAAAACAGTGTAATTAACTTTTTGCCGATAATTAATCATATATTTTTTAAATAGACTTTATGTATTATTTTATTAAAAACTGAGTAAAAAATATGCGATGACACTGACTACCGCGTCAGTCCCACCGAGATACAAACAGTATTTTTGCCGCGCAAAAAAATGTGTTTTACCTCATTTGATTTAATTTGTGTTTAGTAAATAAATATAGAATATTAATTTTTTTATTTCATTTCGGTTTCATTTTAGAGTTGTAGTGTTTTAAACATATTGATTAAAAACCAGTATTTTAAACGTGTTGGTTATAATCTATTTTGTTTTTAATATATTTTATATAAAATGGTAGGTTTAAACGCATTTACTTGTTTGTTAAAAAAAAACGCCTAAAATCAAATATTTAATAAAATAACGCTAATCTAACAAGAAACCGTAGTTATACACAGAGAATCACTAAGGTAATAATAATAAACAAAGCAGAATACAGGTTGAACTATAAAAGAGTTTATTTTAATGGAAGAACAAGTTTTACGGGGTACGGGGACTCTAAAACGCAAACATCTGCCAAAATCTCGGAGGATGATTTTGTCACGATTACAATATTTTCCTTTTACGAGGGAAGTAAAAACGGACAAAAACACGTTTTTTTCTCCATATATCCCGTTTTTCTTTCAAACTGTTAAATCTGTATGTGTGATATCGGTAGTAGATTAAGCCAATGGCAAAAGGAAGAAAAGCATATATATATATATATATATATATATATATATATATATATTTATATTATATATATATATATATATATATATATATATATATATATATATATATATATATATATATATATATATATATATATATATATGCATATATATATATATATATATATATATATATATATATATATATATATATTTATATATATATATATATATATATATATATATATATATATATATATATATATATATATATATATATATATATATATATATATATATATATATATATATATATATATATATATATATATATATATATATATATATATATATATATATATATATATATATATATATATATATATATATATATATATATATATATATATTTATATATATATATATATATATATATATATATATATATATATATATATATATATATATATATATATATATATATATATATATATATATATATATATATATATATATATATATATATATATATATATATCCCGTTTTTCTTTCAAACTGTTAAATCTGTATGTGTGATATCGGTAGTAGATTAAGCCAATGGCAAAAGGAAGAAAGAAATCGATGCATATATATATATATATATATATATATATATATATATATATATATATATATATATATATATATATATATATATATATATATATATATATATATATATATATATATATATATATATATATATATATATATATATATATATATATATATATATATATATATATATATATATATATATATATATATATATATATATATATATATATATATATATATATATATATGTATGTATATATATAATATATATATATATATATATATACGTATATATATATATATATATATATATATATATATATATATATATATATATATATATATATATATATATATATGTATATATATATATATATACATATATATATATATATATATATATATTATATATATATATATATATATATATATATATATATATATATATATATATATATATATATATATATATATATATATATATATATATATATATATATATATATATATATATACGTATATATATATATATATATATATATATATACGTATATATATATATATATATATATATATATATATATATACGTATATATTATATATATATATATAAATATATATATATAAATTATAATAGTATACAAGTAGAGTACTCGTAGCAGAAAAGGTAGTTTATGCGAGAGTCACCCGGCGTCAAAAACTGATACGAAAATCGAATTAGGTAAACGTTTCTACGGACAAAACAATGAAAGCAACCAACAATCTTAAAGTATTTTTTATCATTTTCATAAAATCTACGCTATATAGCGTATTGTGAATTACCAATCGCACGATTTATTAAGGCCACTTTTTTCCGATTTAATATAAACATTTACTTGACCAAATGCCAATTTCTGCAGGAAGAGTATGATGAGACACTGTATAATCATTATAAGACTGCCCTATACGATGGCTCACAATAGGATTAACCATCGTGGCTACCAATATTTGCAGTCGTCCACAAAATTGCCCACGCATACTGTCAACTATGTTTATACCTGAAAACAGACAAGATCAACGTCAGAAAGTATAAGCCATCCCGATAGCAATGGCGAACCTTTATCTTAGTGTCCGTTTAAAAAACAAAAAATATCGGTAAATTCGCCTTTACCCACAACTTCCCTCGTAATTTCACAACCTACATAACACAGTCTATATATGCATACATTTATATATAAATCCTATAGTAATTTATTTCAATTTTTTAATTTAATATATTATAGTGATTATTACTATTTATTTTTCATAACTTTATTAATATAGTTTAATATAGTCTATAAAAAAAATTATGTCCTTTATTATTTTCCTCCCCACAAAGAATTTATTCAGGAAATGGAATTTTACCGAATATTTAAACATTTTATTAGGCCGACATTTTGTTTTGCCATATAAGATTCGCACTAAAATTTTACCAATCTATTCCTTTTCACACTTGATTTTTGTGCAAAATTTCAAGTCAATTGGATAAGTAGTCTTTTGGAAGGTACTGCATTTTTAAATATTTTATTAGACCACCATTTTGTTCCAACCTAAAAACTACACAAAAATTTTACCAGTTTATATATCATATATAAACTGGTTTATATATCATATCACACTTTATGTTTGTGCAAATTTCAAAGTCCATCCGATAAGTATTCTCTCAATAATGATTTTTTGACATTTTATGAGGCCGCCATTTTGTTTCGCCATATTGGATTTTTACCAAAATGTTACCGTTCCATTCTCATATGATCCTTGACTAGCTGTGTACAGACAGACCGACAGAATCCTAAAATACAAAGATCTGCAAAAATCTCTGAGGGTGATTTTTTTCACGATTAAAATACTTCCCTCTTATACTCCTCCTTTGTTACCTTACATTAAAGCTAAAAGCATACTTGGTCCTTGATATATAATTTAAAGGCTGTAGCTACCGCAGTTGCAATGCAACTCGGCGGTAAGTCGCGTTTAGGCCCTAGGTGGTAAAAAACAAGGGATACATGCAATCACACATATACTGTCGAGATGACTGTTAAACATCATTATCGCAAATCATGTTTTTCAGTTTTCTAATACGCGTTTATAAGACACTCAACAACACATGAAACCACACGTGTCAAACGATATATAATCGAGTCCTAAAGTCTAAACGCCCTAAATTAGACTTGTACTACCTCCTGATACAGAGCGGAAGCGGGCTGTGACATCGGCCATGACAAATAAAGCTAGTTTCCGCGAAATATCGAAAAAAATTAAATCAGATTCAAAAATTGTACATACTTTGATACTTCAAAACTCAGTATTATAGTTAACTATCATTAAAATTTGTAAACCTTCAAATGCTTGATTCAAACAAAATTTGTGTTTTTTTACTACTTATAGAAAAACGGTTTTTACTCTAATAAATGAATGTAGAACTAACTGTAATTTCAGATAACGCAATATATACATACATTAACCCTTTCCATACGATTGACGGATATATCCGTTTTCATCACATTTGAGTCCCAGACGAGTGTCGAACATATTCGTTTAAAGATTTTTGCTCTTCTCTAACGGCCGTCGTTAATATCCGACCCTATTTAAAATTCGCAATGGCGGTGGTACTAGCGTCGTTTTATTCCGTGGCACTAGCTTACTTAGCATTGTCGTAAATCTTAACCTATTTAAAATTCGCAGTGGCTGTGATATTAGCACCGGGTTATTCCGTGGCACGTAACTAGGTCCAATGTCCAGTAACCCGTCCTACCCGTCTGAAATACAGGCAAAGGAAAAATATCCGATAGTCGTCACTGGATCACTGCAAAATTAGCCGTCTGGGGGGTACGGTATTAAAACAAATATGCCGAGTTGCGTTTTTACCGTCCAGTCCCTTCAGACGTTATAGCCCAAGATCCGTGCATCACAATATATTAATCGAGATATTAATATTCACCATATATCCAAATTTCGTGGCCTTGACCCGCCGACTGCAACAGAACCGCCGTAAGAAAAGCTATAAAAATTGGTATCGAGAAGATTCCCATCTGGTAGATGTAATCTGTGGTAACGATATGTAACTTTTTGTTCGAAGATGTAAAAAATATTTTATACAAAATCGTTTTTTTATGTATTGATACATAGTTTTTCCGTGTTCACTCTTTATCTTTAAAGACAAATTGCAAAATTTGCAAAGCACCTGCCATAAAAGGTAGTGTGTCGTAAGAGTAATAATACGTTGCCTCTTATATCAAGGCTTTTAACAGTTTTATCAATTGTCTTTAAAGAAAAAAATATCAAACCTGGTATGATATTTTTAATCAGAAGAAACAGGGCTATCATATGAAAGCATAATACGATACCACAGTGTTCCATTTAAAAAATTATTATTAGATATTGCGTGTTAATCTTTTTTACCCTTGTTTGGGGTACTTACAAATAAAGGTGTTAAAAATGCAAGATAAATTAAATCAATTTTGAACTTAACATTTTTGTCTTCCTCTTCAAATAAAAAAATAAGGTCTGTTTATAGTGGATCACCCTGTAGACTGTGGAGTATAATCTAAATAATACATTCCACGCCACCCTCGTATGGGGCCTGAATTAAAATAAGTGTCAGGTCAACGAAAGAATATTTAATTCTAAAATTACGCGTACCTTGTATCACCAATTAACTGTAAAACGTCTGATTTCCCTCATAATTAGTTGCACGAAAACCAGTAATATAGAGGTACCCTTCAATTTCTACCAAGTTTGCAGGCTGAAGAACAGTTAGTTTATAGTGACTAACGATGGTACTATTATGCTGTAAACTAGTAATATTATAGGAGGGAACGGCCTTATTATACGGTACAAAAAAAGAACTAAAAAACGATAGACACATTTCCTTTACATCGAGGGACATTTTTTCTAAACCTTATGAGAACCTCTTTTTTTTTTATTTGAAGAGAAATCGAGGAATCAATCTTCCAAAACGCAATATCTCACGGCAAGAAATTATGAAATTGAAATGGTGGTATGTTGAGTAATTAAGCCCTGTATTCAGTTACGAGAGTTTTAAGTTAAAACTTATGTATAACGAATTTGAACTAGGTATACGAAGTTTATATCAGTTTTCCACGAAGCTTTCATAAAAGCGAAACATTTTTTTGTCCAAGCGGAAAAAAAGTACACTTATTCGTTTCTTTTTTATTTCATTTGACATTTGGCTTTATGAGTCAACAAGTTGAGAGTACGTACCACAGTCAATCCCGGAAATTTAAGAAAATTGAGGCGTGAGTTCGATACATTATTTTCATTAATTATTTTTATAATTATTGGCAAAATTAGATAGAGCAAAAAATATTCCAACGAGAGACTGAACATAGTTCAACCCGTATTTTCTCATAAATATTTGTTAAAACAATTAAATAAAACATCTAGGTGCGTATTTAATAAAATGAAGTTAATTATGGTGCCAGGAGACGAAAGTTCGTATTCAAAATCTGATTTGTCATCGTGTAGTGAAGAAAAAAACAACAAATTTTTGTATTAGACTTTTTTTATAAAATTACACATTTTTAAGTTGTGTGAAAAAATAGATTTGGGCTATTTTTACAAAAACCTCTGTCTTCGAAAACTAAGAGAGCTGCAAAAATTTAGTTTGTATACCATCTTTTAACTGTCGGGTTACCAATACAAAAGACAAAAGCAGGAAAGGGAGCCCAAAGGCACAAGCAAGCTGGTGCTTTGAGAAAATGTTTACAGGGTATGCCTGGTACATCTAGTACCAAAAAAATCAAGACTCTGCTGATCCGTCATCAACTATGGTTACAAATAAGAATACAGAATCGTCAGAGAATGATGATGATCAACAAATGGACGATATTCCTAAACCAACGGAAATGGATTTAAGGAAACCGACGAAGGGGCTCTACAAACTTTAAACGCAAATCCCACATTGTGGCCAACAATTTTAGGAGATGCAGAAAGAAGTTTTTTGATAAAGCAAGGTCCAACTAAACCACTGTGCAATTATAAATTTTCTTCTGATGCCACTGGCCGAAAATTTAGCGCAATTATTATAGAAAAATATTAAGCAATCACACACTGCTTTTGCCATAAAGTTAGAAGCACATTTATAACACTTTAAAAGAGCATGAAATTTCCAAACATCAAATTCAAGTTCAAAAATCGTGGTTAGAACTAAGTCAAAGACCGGAGTGTTCAACCAAACCAATCAAACCATTGGTACTAGGTGTTTTTAAGAATTGTAGCAATCATTAAAATACTTGGTAAAAGTTGAATTGCTTTTCAAGGTACAAACGATAAGTTGTTTGAGCATAATAACGGCAACTTTTTAAATCTAGTTGAGCTGTTATTTGAATTTGATCCAATAATGGAAAAACACGTGCGTAGAGTGCTAAAAAAAGATGAGTCTAAAGCTCATAATTTTAGATTGCACTCCTGACATTAATAAGGTATAGCAAATGACTCTCTCAGATGTTTCAGTGAATAAATCTGATTCCAAGGAGGTTGACACAAAATTAATAAAAGCTTTCTGGGCTTTCTTCCAGTTAAAGGAACCACGAGGAAACAATATTTGAAATTATAATTAAAGAACTTACTGAAATGTGTTCCGTAGCCACTCTCTCAATTTAGTGGTTAATGATAGGGCAAAAGCATCCTTGGAAGCCGCTTATTTCTTGAATATGGCCCAAACAATATATTTATTTTTTTCGGCATCTACTTTTCGATGGACAATACTTTTAAAACATGTTCAAGGATTAACTTTAAGACCATTGAGTGACACTAGATAGGAGAGTAAGATAGAAGCTTTAGAGCCTTTAAGATTTCACGTGGGAGATGTATACGATGCCTTGCTAAGCATTTATGAAGATCAAGAACTTGATAATTTAATAAGAGATGAAGCCTTTTGATTTATTCATTATTAAATTGTATTAAACAGTTTAAGTTTTGTGTTCAATAGTTATTTGGTATGAAATGCATTAATTTAATTAGTAAGCTGATGGAACAAAATATTTTAAATGAGCATCTGCCCTTGATCTTTTACAAAGCTGCAAAAATGTAAAGATCTTCTATCGGATAAATCATTCAATGAAATTATTGTAGATACCAGAGAACTGTCTGACTAAATTGACGTTGCGGCTAATTTTGAATCAAAAGTACCACGACACGGCCTAAGAAAAAAACTTCTCATACGAAGCACGAGATAAGCCGATCGAAGATCCCAAAGAAAAATACAAGATCGTTTTTTTTTATTGTAGAATTGATCAAGCACTAAATGTATTAGATGCTAGATTTAATCAACTTAATCACCACAGCCATGAATGAATCCATGTAATATATCCGATTTAAAAACTATGCCTAAAGAACACTATTAAAATACTGCAATGATTTAGAAAGTATTTTAACCGATTGTGATTCTGTTGACATAAAAACTGTTAATTTTAAGTTTCATGATTTTTCTTAATATACGTTTTTGTTTTAATTTAAAACCCATTGAATTTTATTTTAAATAATATTTATATTAAAAATTTAAGGAGAGGCAATATGCTCCGGGGCCGCAAAAACGCTAGAACGGACGCCGGTCAGGCACTCTTTTCTAAAATGTTCGTATTTTGATTTTTGAGGGGTTAATGGGGGACAATAATAATTATAAAATATAAATCGACCAAATATAGATTGTATTAATAAGTTTACTAAGCCTGTTGCCTTTTTTATTAAACATTGGTACCCTAAAAAGATATTATTATAACATTTTTTTTATGAAACCAAGACCAATTTTCTAGGAATACCTATACAAATATGTATTTAAACAAAACGGAATATCACGAGGAAAATCTTTTGTTTCATATAAACATAAGAAATCAGTAAAAAATAAACCAAAAAAACACATATTGGTGGGAGGGGTTGGATTGGTCCCCCAATGGGGGACAAATAGCCACTTTACTCTGTCCTTTTTTTGGCCATCTGGTATCCCTAGTTGAGTGTATGTTACTGCCTACTAGAAATACATTACATAAAATATTTTATTCGAACATAATAATATGTATGTAACTCGACAAATAAATAATAAATAATTACTACCAGGTGTAATGTGATCATCACATGATCAAACATTATCGCAAGAACAAACACACGTCTTTGATCGACCCAGACGTAGTGATAGTAAAACAACAAACGTTTAATCATTCAATTCATTGCCAAAGAAATTACCTCGGAAATTACTAAACACGATTAGTGCGATTACAGCGAGTTTGATTAATCAAAATCCAGTTACAATTGTAACAACGTTGAGAGATTATAAAAAATTGTTAGTAAAAAGGGGGACTTCCCTTAGGACTTAGCTTGCCATCTAAGGTCTCCTTAGGATAGTTTATGTGATTGATGACACACTAGGATACTCAGGGTATATGTGATACTGAATCATATCATATCAATATAATCATCATAAAATTGAGACTTTGGTAATTCAGTTGATATTATTATTTAAAAAATTTAGAATCTAAATATGTAAATGTAGTTTTTAAAAAGTTTGTATAAATAAAATAAGTATTTCTATAAACGATTATCGAATTTCAAATATTAACGTAGGTATTGTTAGTTAAAATCGACAACCAAGAATTTCTAATGGGGCATGGCAGCATAGGGCTAAAAGCACCAATATAATGATAGTAAGCTGTGTATGTGGTGGCGCCCTCGTGGCGTTCTTTTTTTCTAAAATATTGGAGTATTATCGGAATCTTTCAGCTGTGCTACCTCGTCGGTAGAGCACTATACTTCCATTGCAGAGATAATTTTGTATGTAGTTGTGTTTCAAATATCGGACTTAGCCCCGTTAGGTAATTTTTTTGCTACATTAAAACAATAGTTTGCATGTATTCGTGTTATAAATATCGAACTACATTTTTTGTTAGCCCTGGTTAGGCTTTTTTATGGGCAGATGTAAAAAATGCTTACCTATATTAAAATAATAAAAATATATTAAAATTTTAATTATTCTCCTTGCTTTTATGATTTTTAAATAGCGTGCGCTATTTGTTCGCACCGCCCACCATCATTTCATTGGTACTTTTAAGCCCATGCTGTGGCCATCAGAGAAATCCAAAATTGCAAAACAAATTTAAATCGATAACGGATTCCAAAGTGTCAAATTTCCCGGCGTATATACCAGAAGAATGAAGTTTTTAGTGCATTTTAAGTGATTTTTTTGTTGTTATAATTAATATTTGTTGTTAAAATTAATATATTATATACATTATTTTTTTAAGCTAATACCATTTATAAATATATAGAATGTCAAAATCTTGATTACAATTTTCTGAACCTTACAAACAATGAACCACTGCCGTGTGGCTAAATCAACCGTCAATATTGACAAAATTTAACAAGAATCGTCGATAATCAGTATCGGTTTACTTTTTAATTAATGTATATTTCAGTGATATATCCATAGTTACTTTTGGCTATAATGAACAATAAAAACTTAGTATTACCAGATAATTAATTGTTTTAAAATACTTGCAACAAATTCAATTGAGATGTGTCAAAACGATTAATATATGTAAATAACTACATTAAAATTAAAAAATTATTCTTAGATCATCGTGGTCAACTTATTGGTCTATAAAGATTCGCAAAAATATAAATATGTAAACAATTACAACTGCAAACTGCAATGCAATCTTGTCAGTGATGCATAAATTAAAGGACTCGGACCAATTAAGACACAAAGAAAAGGTTTAATTTGGTTATAATGCATTGACAAAAACATTTTATGGTTGAATTTGTTAACATAAACATTGCTATTCACGAAAACGAGATTGACAATTACAAAGGATCGGATTATTTAAGTTCCTAGGGGGGATTATGGGAAAAATCTCCATGACCTCGCTTAAAATTAATAAGTAATTTCAAATTTATTAGCAAATAATACTAGTGTTGTTTGTATTACAAAGTACTATTCATATTTATTCAGACGTACCAACCCAATTTGTGAAAATGAAACCCTTGATTAACCTCAGTCTAAGAAAAAATTCATTGTTTTTTTTGTTTTTTTGGGTGGCGTGTAGTTTAATAGTAAAAAGTAATTTGTTTTTTTAACACAGTTTTTGGATTTCAGATTTTTAGCCCCGTATCATATGATTAAAAAATCGGTAAATTTGCTTTACCCAGAACTTCCCTCGTTATGGATCTTTCCTTTTATTAGGAATGGTGAAGGGTGACCCAATTTAGTTCAGACATAGTCATTTAGTAACACATATAGCGGGTGTCAACGAGATCGTTTTACATAGCGCCATCTAATTGCTTTTTAAGCTAGAATTTTGATATTTGTTTTGAAGATATTTGTTTTTAAGACACATATCAAGTTGTTTTCTTTTAATGGCGGACCAGGAAGCGTTTTCAGAATTCAATATGGCGGCCGTTTCCCGATATCGATGATATTTTATTACAAATTATTAAAATAATAAACAAAATGGGTTTTTCAATGGGTTTTAATCAATTTCAAAATTAAACTTTTAATTTACCAAAAATGGGATGTTTAAGTTTTAGCTTAAAAACTTTTTTTTTATTTTCTCAATTTTTTAAATAGAAATTTGCATTTATGTTATACTGGATATAAAGTGTATCTTATTATCAAAAGAAAAATGCATAACACAGTGTATTTTTAATTTTTATTTTACACAAAAAAATGAGAAACCTTTTGTTACATACCTCTTAAAGATTTTGAATTTTTTTAACAATAATAAAAGATTTTAACGAACACAATTAATATAAAAGTCACTCAATTAAATGTTCTATGTGCTGTCCACATGGTGTTTGGCACAATGTGGCCCTCTCAACATTTTCTGCAAACAGGTTTCGTAAATGTTGTTCTGAGATGCTATCAAAGGCTAATGTCTAATTCTATTTTCTAAAATTCCTAACGATGTTACAGGAGTTGCGTACACTTTTTCTTTCAAATGACCGCATTTAGAAAAAACAAGCGGTGTCAAGACAGGCGACCTCGCCGGCCACCTAATTGCTCCATTGGTTCCCAACCAGTTCTCACCAAATCGTTCGTTCAAATAACTTGCAAAAATACTCCAAATTTGAAGTCAACCTGGCAAGTAGTTTTTAAACTCAACTGACACAGAGAGACAGGCTGACGGGATTTATAAAACATATCTTTTGGCATCTAAGAACGCTAAAACGCGAGGATAGGTAAAACCTGAGAAGACAATTTTCTTTTACGATTACAAATATTTTATTTAGCCGCCGTTTTGTCCCGCCATCTTGAATTAATACCGCAATTTTACTAGTTCATTTCTATACAACAATTAGTTATGGCACACAATTGGAAATTAATCCACTAAGTAGTTTTTCTACTTAGTGGGCTGAATTTTTAATAATTTTATTAAGCTACCATTATGTTCCGCCTTCTTACATTCGTACCAAAATTTTACCAGTTGTTTCCTACATAGTAATTGATTCTTGTGCAAAATTTGACATAAATTGAATGCATAGTTTTTTAGTCATAATTTTTTTAACATTTCACTAGGCCGCCATTTTGTTTCGCTATATTGAAAAAACAACAGATAACAAAAATGTATGTTCAATTTACTCTTGTATTTTATTTTTAATAATATTATTAATAACATTGATAACAAAAATAATAACTTATTCTATGAATGACTGTTTCTAATGTTTTCTTTCCTATACACTCTTTTTTACTTACTTTTCCCTAAAGTTTAAACAATATACTTCTTATAATACAACTTTTTAATATAAATATTCTCATAACCTTTAAATCTGAAACTTTTTTTTTTACTATACTTCAATAACAAATAAAAACAATTATTTACTGTCATCAAAATTTTATGTTGAAATATCTTATTTAAATTACTATTTTTCCCAAAATTCATACAAGTCTTTTTAGATTTTATTATAATATGTAAGTTATTCATTATTAATTTATTAGCATTAACTAAATTCAATTGTTTAAATTGTAAGGATCCATGAAGCAGAAATAATAGGATTTCGAAAGCCTGGTCAAATAAAAATAAAACCTAAATACGCGATAATGTTCTTAAGTTATATAGAGACTGTTAACTTAAGGGAGTTACCTATCCATATCTCGGAAGTCCTTCACGTTAGCGTCTTGAAAGAAAAAAATATTATAACAGAAGTGGCTAAGAGCAATTGACTGAATATATTTTTAAGTTTCTACATTGAACGCAAGGAGGCGCAGTTGCCAGGGTGAACAATAAACTTCACAAATTCTACAAACACTCCCAGAAGTGAATATAAATCTTATTAGCTCATTGGAAAGCTGCGAACGAACTAATTAATAACGAGGACATCGGAGTGAAATTAAAATCTCCAGGGGCGTCTCTAGGCTCTTGCTGTTAGAGGGACTGGGTACAAAAAACACCAACTAACAAAAAAAAATCAGGCTTTTTATATTACAGTAAGTTTGGTATAGATGTCGGTTTAGCTTGTTGGTAATTATGTCTCGTAAATTGCCAACTCAACCACAACTAACCAAAATCTCGATTCTACTGCTGTACACAAATCACATGACATCTGCGGTGTAACAGATCGATGTGGGCCTCGGAGAGATACCTACCTCATTACTCTAGCAAATGAACCAAAAGATCAGCAAAATAAATATAAGATATATATAATATAATAAAAATAATTTGGTTAAGATTCTCGGAAAGTCTATAGTGTTTTATTTAACAAACACACAACTTTTTAATGCGAAAAAAAATAAAATGTGAAAAAAAACTAACTTTCCGATAATCTTAACGAAAAAAACTTACCCGGAACATCTTTAAATAAGGCCTTGCCGGATACTCCGATATCCTGCTAAAAATGGTATTAAACAACAATTAGATTTGGTCGAACGGGCTATGAAAACAATTTTATTTTTGAATATAGATTATTATTTAGAGCTCAATTAAATTATTTCTAATTAACAATAGTGCAATATTATTTGTTACTTTGGGATCTGTCAGAACTAAAGTTTGGAGCCTGTTTGGAGGCCAGCAAGCCAAAGCAACAACATAACTGTAAAAGTAACACGAAAACACAAGCAAACAACAAAAACAAAAAAAAAATAAAAAATTCGAATCTTTAAAATGTGGATGCATCGATTTAGCCTTCACAACGTCAATGACACAGCAGTTTCAATTTCTGCTTTTGATACATTGTTTGTGGTAATTTTGATCCTCTCAATGATGTTTTCCCGGATCATTGGTCGATTCAGTCACCATAGACATAAGTCCAAACAAGTTAAATCCAGAAATCTAACCGACCAAGAAAATCCAATCCATTGATGCTGGTCGAGATATTTCTGGACGTCATTTGTGGGCGGGACAATCATCATGTTGACACCACATGTTCAATCTAGTAGCGATCGTAACGTCTTCTAGCAATTCTGCGTTGTAATGAATATACCATTAACAGTTTATCAAAGGCAAAAATTGAAACTGCTATTTTATTGATAATCTGAAGGCTAGGCTAAATGGATGCATTCTAAAAAACGGAAAACATTTTGAAGATTAGAATTTTCTTTCTCATCTAGTTACACACGAAATGCTGTTTTTGTTGTTTACTTGTGTTCTCGAGTTCCTTTTCCAGTTATGTTGATGTTGCTTTGGCTCGTTGTCCTCTAAACACGCTCCAAACTTCGGTTCTGATAAAGTCTGGACGAGCTCTAACCCTAGACACCTCGCTAGATACAGTGTGAGAGCAGAAAAGCCAAAAGTAACAAATAATATTGCATTATTGTTAATTTTAAAAATTTATTAAGGCTGTAAATAATATTCTGCCAGTATTCAAAAATAATATTGTTTTCATAGTCCGTTCGACCAAACCTAATAATTCTTTAATACCGTTTTAAAAAGGTTGTCGGAGTAACCCTACCACGCTTAAACTTTTCGAGTCCTTATTTTTCGACAAAGAAAAAATGTCCCGAGTAAGTTTTTTTCTGTAACATTATCGGAAAGTCAGTATTTTTTCATATTTCATTTCGTCTGTTTCAAAAACGTTTGTTTTTGCCTATTGAAAAACTGCAGACTTTCCGATAATCTTAACGAGAAAACATTTTGCTTGAGTTATTTTTTCTTCGTCGAAAAATAAGACTATAGAAAATAGGATGAATTTTTAAGCTCAACCGCCTTATCTTGTATTTGGCTGATTTTGGCTCGTTTGCTAATGAGGTTCCTCTCAGAAGCCCACATCAATCTGACACACCGAATAGTGTAGCAGCATATCGAGATTTTCAAAGGCGTCAGTAAGAGGGAGTGGAGGGGGGATGTGAATCGAGTTGGCAAGTTGGCAAATTACATATCACAATTACCAACACGCAGAACCAGCATCTATACCGAAGTTACTGTAATACAAAATACATGATTTTTTTTTGTAATTTGTTTTTGCCTTTGTGCCCCCCCAATAGCGAAAAATACCTATTAATCTAGTTATTTGGCAACAAAGACATCGAAGTGCGGTTACCTAAGCTAAAAAGTTATTTATACAGGGAGTTAAACAAGACTACACTATTTTTCAATTTTTTATTTGTTCCGAAAATATACAAAAACAATTTCAAACTTTTTTTTAAACTTTTAATATTTTTTGAGATATGATTTTTTCTGTCAAAAAATTTAAATTTTCTACATAATAAGCTGTAACTTTTTATTAGCCATTTGGTATAAAGTTTTCTTGCTAGAGGGCCCTTAAGTCATATTCTTTTTATAATGTGCGCGGCCTGCACTACGCAGAACATGTACAGGATGTGAAAAAAATGTGGCAAGATTAGTTAAAAACCTAGCAATCCTAAAGATCATGTACGTATATTTCAATACCCTGTAACATAAAAAAAAATCAAATTTAAAAGTTTTTTACTTAAGTTTTAAGTGGTAGAGAATGAATGTCTCTATAACTCCATAAAAGAAATTTTTGTATATTTAACGGACTATCGTATTCAACTTAAAAACAGATTTTTAACGATATATTAGTTATATATAAGTTAAGTTTTGTTTTTAAAATGGCGGCTGGACAACCATTTTTTCAAAATTCAACATTGGCCTGTCATGATAAAAATGCAGTCACTTTACAAAATACTTGTTTTAAGCAGTCCAAAATAAGCTTAATTTTAATTTTTTTAGAACACCTCGATTTAAACAGATTCTTTGACAGTCTGTATGTATATTCGTTTTTACTATTTTGATAATTCAGGTTTACTATGCATTACATTTTAAAATAGTTTTTTGCAAAGAAAATGAATGTGAAAAATTATACAAGGTGTAAATAAAAAATATCTGAGTAAATTGCTCATTCGGTAATTAAAACAAAAAGTGAAAAAAATTGAAAAATTCTATTATTTCCCAAAACGATGTTTAAGTTAAAGTCTAAAAAAACAACAACTAAGCTTATTTTGAACTGTTTAAAAGAAGTATTTTGTTAAAAGTGACTGCATTTTTATCATGAAACGTTAAAGTTGCATTTTCAAAAAAAGACTGTCCAGCCTCCATTTTGAAAACCAAAGTTACCTTGTGAAATATCGCTGAAAAGCTAATTTTAAGCTGAATACGATAATGAATCAAAATGTACGGGGTTCTATTTAAAATAAAAAAGTAGGGGTCACTTCCGGTAAAACCGGAAGTAATTTTTAACTACTTTTTTATAGAAAACTTACCTCTTCTCGAGTTATAGAAACGTCTCAGTTTAATTTTTTTTTTGATATTTTTAAAGCTAAAAAGGTGGCAGCCTGTTACTTACATGTTTCTTGTGTTACGCGATGTTGGTAACTTTGGCTGTAAAATCAACACCTCTATTTTTTAAAATAATAAAGTTACAGTTAAAAATTAAAAAACCCTTTGGAGAAAATACTCGGTACTCCTTAAAACTTAAGTAAATACTTTCAAATTTAAAATCTTTTTTATGCTACAGGTTGATGAAATATATGTACAGTACCTTTAGGATTGCTAGATTTTTAACTAACCTTGCCACATTTTTTTCACACCCTGTATATTTTCTGAGTAGGACAGACCATGCACATTCTAAAGAAAATACGACTTAAGGGCTCCCTAGCAATTTTACATCAAATGGCTTATAAAATGTTACAGCTTATTATGTAGAAAAATTAAATTTTTTCACAAAAAAATCAGATCTCAAAAAATATTAAACATTTTAAAAAAAGTTTAAAATTGCTTTTTACAATTTCACCAAGGATTACGCTAATCTAACAATTAGAACTAAAAAATTGTTTTTGTAGATTTTCGAAACAAATAAAAATATTAAAAATTTGCAGTCTTGTTTAACACCTTGTACTTTCTAGCTTAGGTAAGTTTTACGCCTAACATCGCTTATATGTAATAAAATTTTCAAGATACAGCTGAAGACCGCATCTCAGTATGTTGTCCCGTTTTAAAAATTTTCGAACTTAAATTTTACCAAAAAATACAGGTGAACTGTAGCAAGTGGCCAGCAGTTTATATCTACCACAGCAGAACGTACAAATTAGGGATTTTCAGATATTCCGCTCTTACTGGTACCATTACCTAGAAAAATCTCATACTTCAGCTCTGTACCTCTTGTATAGTCGGATTTTTTCTTCAAACAAACATGCCTATACTCTACTTTATATGGGAAGAATCTCGGGAAAAATACCATACCCCGTTGTTGCTTCGCCTGAATAACATATTGCTTTTTAATTTGCGGAAATTTATATTTGTCAAAGAAATTCAAAATTGAGGGATAAGTAATTACTGCTAAAATGGATTTTCAGTAATTGTTTAAAAACTTCTTAAAACAAAGATTGAGTTAAAATATTATCCATTGTAAAACTTCTTTTTACACCCTTAAAAGTGAAATTTTTAAAAATCAATTGGCAAAAGAATCCTCGTAAACCCGTTAGTTGAAGATATATTGTAAAAAAATAAAGACCTATTAGACCTCTTAAGTGAGGAATTTAGATAAATTCAGAAACTGATTCTAAGATAATTATTTTGAAATCATGAACAAAAGATTCGTCTTAAAATATCAATTAGTTCAAGATATATTATAGAAAAAGTAGAAACACTTTTCACGTTTTCACCCCCCTTAAAGGTAGCCTATCATTTAAATTTTTAAAATCCATAGACAAACGAATCGTCATAAAATTTCATTTAGTTCAAGTAAGAACACATTTTACTCATTTCATCCCCTTAAAGGTTGAATTTCGAAAATCCAGAAATCAACTTTCAAATTATTTTAAAACCGTTGTTTAAAATTTTTCTTTACTTGAATGGATATTCTAAAAAAAAAAGTAAAAACACATTTTCAAGTTTCAAAAAATTCTTTTTTGTACCCACATCACAACAAAAGCTAGTAAGTAGGCCAATTTTTTCCGCGTTATTGATTTTTTACCAGACGTTTTCTAGTTGACCAGTGAGTTTGATACGTGGTTATATAGACTTTTTCTCGGACTTTTTAAACATTTTATAAGGCCGTCATTTTATTTCGCAACATGATGTTGATTTTTGTGCAAACTTTGAAGTCAATAATGAGACAAATATTTTTTAACTTCCACTTTCAATCATTTTGTTTAGTCACTATTAAGACCAATACATCACATTTTTTCTGTAAAATTTAAAGGGAATTCGAAAAAAGTTTGCCTATTTTGTTCCCCCAAATTGAATTTGGAAAAAGGGGGTAGTGGCACGTAGAGGTAAATTTGAGGGAAATGAAGAAACTTCCTATTCTGTGCAACTTTTTTTTCATTAAAATGTCATAGCAGGGCGCCTTGAATATTGCCATCCTCAATGCTACTTGTCAAGTATAACACAAGATAAAACCAGTGGATAAACGAAACGTGTCATTACTAAAGACACCTTTCGGAACAGAACATGAGATTTTAAGATAAGGTCCCTAAAGGGTACGCTATCCCTTATAAAGGATTCTTGAACCATGACTTGTTTTGTTTTTTTGTTGTTTGTCTCTTCGTCGTATGATCGCTTTTACCGATTTTACCTTATGAAAAACTCAAATCATTACTTTAAATTACGCTGGATGCGCACGACTGCCACTGCCAACCTTATTTGACTAGAAAACGTATCCTAAAATGTTTTAAACATGCAAGCAAAACTCATGCCTTGTGAATTAATAAAGTTAATGTAGCTAATATTTTTCTTAATTAAATTTGCGCGTGTGTAAAAAGTTAGGCTAAATCACAATTTGACTATTTTTTTGCTTAAAAATATATTTTTGTTGATGTGTGTCTAAAGCAATCATGCGTAAATTAGTTTGTATGTTGAAATACACATTTTCTTAAACTATTTGTCGTTTAACCTATATTTATATTTATTTTTTACACCGCGAAAAAGCCAAAAGTTCCTTTAAGATAATATTTTTGCCACAAACAATTTCGCCTTTTAACAAGTATATGGGCGGGTTTTCTATTGTGTTTAATTTGGCTGGTCTCGTAACCTTGAAGTAAAGTTTGCATATGTAGCCGCAAATGAAAAAGTCATCTTAGTTAAGTTAAACATACCCGATGTTACTACGATGACTTGAAAATTGATTATTACTAGCAACACTCAACAAAAACACACAATTTTAAGGCTTGATGATAAATAATGATTAAGTTCGAGATCTAATTTAAAATAGAATAGGTATTGGTATTGCTTATTTTTCAAGACTCTTGCTCCTGTTGAAAATTTTCCACCTGTATTTATTTTTTTTATAATTATGATTATTTGATAATTAGGTACTTTGTCAACAAAAAGTCTTAGAAAGTCCAACTTCATTTGACTTGAACTGAAGGCAGGAAAAAAGCAAAATATACAAGAGATTATATTATAAAATATAATGAAAAATATCACTATTTTCGAGACTTTTATAACCCAACAGTCGATTGTTATAATAGATAGGAACGTCAAAAAATACCCAGTTTTCGCTGAATTTAAAACTGATTTAAGGATATGGGTAATTTCAATGCTTGTTTAAATTGGTCATGAAAGCTGCTATTTAACTACTGAACTTCGTATTTATGTAGAACATAATTATTTTGAATAAGTAACTTTACGGCATTTCTCATCCCATTTATCAAGAAGTAGTCGACGTTATCTTGAATCATACAATTTCAAAAAACAAGAACGAAATGATAACTTGAAATTCGTAACAATAATTTGTTTATATATATATATATATATATATATATATATATATATATATATAAATAAAAATATAAATATTAATGAACATAAGCAACTCTTTTCATACAGCCCAATTTTAATACGTTAATGTAAATTAAAAAACAAAGTTATTATTATGTTGAATCACCCTTTGAAAGTATCTGATCACATTTTATGATCTAAAAAAAATATGTTCTGCTGAGTATATTTTGCAATATTCTAACAAATATTTTATATTGAATTATCAAATAATTATTCCTCAATTTGTTGAACTCAAGCAAAACTCCCGTTCGAAACAAAAAAAAGTATTTGGACTCGAATTAATAATATCTGGAAATATTTCAACATTTTGTCTCTGGGATTTCAAAAAATGCATAATATAAAACATACCTAATACAAAATGTGCATACGCCATGACAGATACTTAATATATGTGTATTGGTAGCAAATTTAAAATGGATCTAAAAAGAGGGGATAAAAAATAACTGTTACAGTTCTATTTTACATAGTTTTGCCATGGTTCGCGAAACACACATATATATATATATATATATATATATATATATATATATATATATATATATATATATCATACAGTCTCCATTTACAGATCACTGAGCCCACCGATAATTCTATCAATTGTCAATGTTTTCTTTCATTTATTATTTTTTTAATACATAAAACCAGACAACCATTAAGTTTAAGTATAGCCCAATAAGATTCAACAATGGGGAACTATTTAGGTCCAATTCATCGTTTAATAATGTGTTGTTATTTTTATGCTTGGTTATTTTCGAAGTTATTTTTAGAACTTTCTAGTAAATTAAGTTTTTTTCTTTTTCGTTCTACATGTAAAATTTCAAAATTCTCATCGGAAGTATGGTTTTCCTGAATTAAATGTTTAGAGTAATTGGAATTATCTTTATGCTTTCTGTAACTAATTTTATGCTCAATTCATTTTTTAAACGTTCTACCTGTTTGCCCAATATAAACTTTTGAACAGGTTCCACAATTTAACTTGCAAACACCGGATTTTTTCTGTTTTTTGATCTTATGATTTTTATATATCTGTCAAGGCTGTTAGTCCTTAGCAACAGTTGCACCTTATTTTCATAAAACTTTTGACCTTATTTTTCCTTTTACGCATAAAATATCATATATATATATATTTATAAATTCGTGATCAGCGACCTAAAATCTACCAATGTTCCAAAAATCGGCGAGAAAGAGCTGTAGTAAAACATAACCGTTAATTTAGATAAGTTACCTTTTTGCTGACTTTAATTTGTATTAGTGTTTAGAGGTAGGTACCTACGAAAAAACCCTATTTTAAAAAGGGATCATGACATCTACCCATTTGAAAAGAAAAATGACATAGGTAGAGGTAAGTACTTAAATACGTCTGGAAACTATCAAATCGGGAAAATTTCTCGTGTAGTCTTTTTAGAACTGGATAATGTTAAACAAATCATATAGTTAAAAAAAATTTCTTGGAGGTATCCTGTGATAAAATTAGATTTTTAATAAAAAATCTGAAAATACTAAAAATACTTGAAACCCATCTTTAAGAATAGTAATAATAAATTTCATTCATTTTCATTTCATTGATAATAGATAGCTAAGTAGGTATTAATTCGCAACAACAAAACTGTAAATAGATAAAGTAGAACCATACAAATCGCCTTAGCAACAATTTGTTATTGTAGACTAGTAGAGGGAGTGTAGGTCTTATAACAAGCTAAATTGGAGCCCTTGTTACAGAATCCCAAATTATTGTATTTACAGCGTCCCTCCCCACCCCACTTTAAATAAATAATTCGAGATCAAGGCTCCCAATATGACGAGATGCGCGCAAGGAAACGTCGACTGAGCGCATGCTCCACTTTACCGGAAAAACTAGCATCGTTTATAACAACCAAAACAAATTAACTAACAAACACTACATACAAACTGCTAATCAAGAAAACGTGTGGTAGGTAGATAAAAGTAAAAAAATATCAAGGTAAGGCACGATTCATGCATTAAATATCAATAAAAAGGAAATACCTACGTAAAAATGGGCAAGATTTTTTAAATCATCTGATTAGACATTTAAAAACGCTCCCGAATAATAATCAAGGCCTCCCCGACTTGATTCACACAGGTGTTCGAGCTTTTGGTTGGCAGAACAAGACACGAACACAAAAACCAGAATCGTTCTTGAACTCCGCTTATTACATCACAGTTCCCCTTGCCTGTCCCGCGTTGAGGCGGTTAGTTATAAACACACAACTCGCGATGCACTTAACTATTAAATATCCTGCAACTGCGATAGCGGCCTACCCCTCCGCGGAAATAGAATAGCCCTACGCCATCTTTAAATTTATTCACTTAACGTGCCGGCAGACCATGCAACACCCCGCCTACTGCGGACGAAAGCTAGTTTGCGCAACCCTTCGCCTTAAATTAACCAATTTTAACATTTAACAACGCGTAATTTCCTCGCGTGACGACGATAAAAGAAAATGTGGGTGTAGTTGAAAATCCTGCGGGCTGCGGATGAGGGTTTTAATATTGATTATTACGAATATATTGATTGGAAGCTAGGGTAAATCGAGTCGACGACCCTGGCAGCAGGAATGTATCCTCTTGTTACAAGCAATTAACCGCCGAAAGTTGCCGAAAACTATCATAACCCGAACAGAAACATAATAAAACACATTTGTTTACCTCGTTTTAAGTGACACCAAACAAAATAAAGGGGATGAATCCCCAGCAGGATAACTAAAAACACTATAACACTATTACGACGCCATGTCAGCAAATGTTCTCTCTCCGTCCCTGCCGATCGGGTAGTCCGATTCGGAACATATCGGGGTTGCTCGGGGTACAAAGAACCGCGAAGTCTTTTGAATGTTTTAGCGCACAATCTCGGCGTTTTCCCCGCGAGATTCGCGGATGGGTGTATTGGAAATCACCGTTATATTTATTGCTTTTCTATGATGCC
Source organism: Kuschelorhynchus macadamiae (assembly GCA_030620095.1). NCBI lineage: Eukaryota > Metazoa > Arthropoda > Insecta > Coleoptera > Curculionidae > Kuschelorhynchus > Kuschelorhynchus macadamiae. The sequence goes on from JAUTXW010003618.1 coordinate 71,839, forward strand.
TTTTATGTCACTTTGAAAACGCGCCTTATATTTATTTAACCGCTTTTAAAATTCCTCTCTACCCTATTAAGTTTTATGGCAACGGCGATAAAGTTTATTTTTAGAATTTAGTTTATTAGGATAGGCTAGTTGGTAAATATTAAAAATAATCCCCCAGCATAAAATATAATTTAAATAAATTTTGGTAAAAATAAAGAATAATTTGCAAGTTAAAATCGCCGGTGATGTCATGCGCGGCGTGTAAGGGTGTGCGCGCAAAATCTCAAAGTTAAACACTTACGCAATAATTTGTCCTTGTAAATTCCCAGTTAAGCTGTCGGCTGCGACGTCTCTCCACATTTATTTATTTAAACACACGCAGATCGGAACACATCATTCCGGTCAACAGTAGTTCACTGCTAGCGAAATAACAAAAGTGCGACGACACGAAAAACTTTCGGGGGTGTGATAGGGTGCAGGAAACAGTGTAGTGGTGCACACCCTTCGAGTAACTAAATAGAACTCGCTCGTGCCCCGCGCAACCCGTGCTGAGAATACCACCACCACACAGTCGCGTTAACCTTGGAAATCGTGGATGTCTAGATGTTCAGCTTAGTCGTTGGGTATTGCGGGCGTTCAGGCGAGTTCTCCCCACATCTGGGCGACTAGATTTTTAGCTCTTACATCGAGGGCTTAAACAGTCGACCAGAAAAGTGACCGTGGGCGTGCGCTCGTGGGTTTTGTTCAGTGCCCGTTTGGTCTGCGTCTTGAAATGGGGATACACGTGCACGCTATTCGGTGGGGTGGTTGACCCCCCTGAAAAGAGGACGACTTTTTGACTTCTCGTAACACTTTTTCGAGGCATTGTACCTCATTCTATGCCCGTATGAGCGCCATGAGCATGATGCTGAGGGTGGATGCGATATCGATAACAATAGCTCCCGACTTCGTGTAGGAATCAAATTAATTAAGAGTACTTTGACTCCGGGAAGAAGTTATTCTGAAGGTATACGGCCGCAACTGGTGACACAAAAAACATCAAATTATAAACAAAAAAATATTGATTCGTACTGTATAGCAGGAAGGATAATTTGTGTAAATATTATTAAAATAATCTCTACAGTAGCAAATAAAAAATTACATATCTCAGGGGCGGATCTAGGATAAAATTGAGGGGGAGGACGAAAAAATTTACAATGTATAAAGTAAAGGGCCTTTTTATTTTTTTTTACTCGATTTTTAATTAAGGTGGTTAAACATGTAAATCTTAAATGATGGGCCTATAGAACCCGCTGAGGGTTGGGGGGGGGGGTAATTACGATTTTCCAAATGATGCAGTACTTATTTTATACATTTCGCCCCCCCCTCCTTCTAAATCCGCCACTATAATATCTGCGGTAAAAAAATGAGGTAGCTGACAGTGGATGGTATCAACTCGGCGTAGGATTGCCAACCCTCCCGATTTAGGCGGGAGACTCACTCCTGCTTTTTATATGTACCTCTCGCCTCCCGCCGTACGGTACAAAACCCCGCCTTTTAGGGGAAATAAACATAGTTCTTACAATGAATAAGAAAAATTATAATTTAATTACTTTGGTCAATTTAACAACCAAAAAAAACCTTCACGAAAACGTACGTTGAGTGACTACATAAGTGTCCCGGCTAGGAATGGATATTTTATCGATGTTATTGGTTTCAACATTAAGGAGGACACGTTTCTTTAAACTTATATTTTGTGAAGACATAAAATTATTAAATGAGTAGGTAGTATAGTTATGAAGATGACGACTTTTTTTGCTCCTCACTTTATTTTGCAGGACGTTACCCTCACTACCGAAGGAGCTATCGATAATATAACTTAAATATTTCGAATAGTTTTTACCTAACAACTATCTATAGCTAAAATATATAATCGCCCATCTCTAGTCACCACCCGTCACTATGACTACCGCTTTTGCTTTTTGCAAATCTAACAACCCTATGGGGCTTGAAATGACTTTTTTTTGAGCCCTTGGCTTTACTTTTATCAAGTAGGTACTTTATCAAGATAAAAAAGCGTGTCATTTTTAGTCGTTAACCCCGTCTGTTAATAAGTTTTTAATACACACATTGTCAGATAGATCACAAATTGGAGGCTCTAGGGGAGGCTAACAACTTCTCCACAAATCTGCCACTGGTAGCTGATATTCTGTTTCTCTCCTCCCATATGTAGACCACAAAATATTTAACGTGTCCTAAACCAAAAAAAAAAGGTATGGGAGGAAAATGTATTTCCACAATTTTAAAAGAAGCAATTTAATCACGATTAATTTTAATTTGTCACAAAAATAAAATTTAATAATATATTGTCTAGGACCCGAATAAAAATGAAACATAAAAATTTGAAATCATTAATTTATAATTATTATCTATGCAGAGGAATTTTTAGATATTTTCTAAAACTATGTTCTAGTTTTATTTACTAAACTGTAAAATTGTGTTCATTGCATCAGCTCTAAAAAGATATATAAATTGTATTATTTATTTAAGTAATAGAAAAGATCTTAGCCAGCCAGTTTTCGATGATTTTTAAACATTGTGCATCGGTAATAGTTGACATTTTTAAGAAAATAGGTACTTATCTAATGTGATCAAAAATAGAATCTCGGCATTAAACGTTTTTGTTTTTCAGCTTAAAAAATTTAAATCTTTTTGAATTTCGTTTCGTTTTCTCCACGCTATTCATCCATAAATTATTTCTGGATATTTTGAGCTATACTTAGTACCTGTTACATTCTGGCTCCCGGCTAATAACGGGATTTTTAACATCATTTAAGAAATCTTTTACAGGTACCAAATCGATTTTTTAATTTGCATTGGACACTGGCGTAAACGGTGGAGGCCGAGAGGCAGTTGCTTCCCCCGCCCCCAGACACGTTACAATTTTATATGAAAATATACTTCTACAAACACGACCTGCAGTTTCGTGACAAAATTTAAGTTTGTGAACTACTCAAGGAGCTAGATAAACATTAGATAAGTAGGTACTATCCTATAATTGTTCCTCTTATGCTAACAAATTTTGTTCTATATTATTTTAACAATATTGTGTAAATAGTTAAAAATAGCATTAGCTTGGATTTGATCGTTTTCTTTTTACTTACCTGATGAAAGGGAAATAATGTAATCGTGAAAAAATCTCTGACCGAGATTTTTTCAGATCTTTACGTTTCAAGGTCCCTAAATGTTGCCGAAAAACATGTTTTCTTGATACTGTCGGTTTGTCCATATAATTATGAGTGGTGTCTGTCGGTCTGTTTGTCGCGTCTGTCTATCGGTCTGGCTCTTTATCTGTCCATTCGCGACATAACAAAAAACTTACCCGACTGACCGATTGATCAAAATGAAGGGTCACGTGGGCATGACCTGGTAACATTCGGTAAAAATCCAATCTGGCGGAACACAATGGCGGCCTAGTGAAATGTTAAGTAAAAAAATATTACTAAAAAATTGTTTATCGAATTTACCTCAAATTTTGCACAAAAATAATGCAGTGGATCCAGCGGCTGTTAGTTAAACTTGACTTGTACAATAAATAGACCTAAAAAAAACGAATTAAAATTTCGAAATCCGAAAGCGTCATGAATCCGTATCAATATACAGGGTGCCCTATTTAAAATATGTAAGTTGATACCTGCCCACCAAAAACGATGTGCTCTGTATATAAGAACATAAAGTAAATTAAACCCTAGATTTAGAAGAAAAGTTCCTGTGATAAGGTAGTGTCCCAAAAAAAACGGGCCACCCTGTACATATAAAAATTAACAAATAACTATATAAATATATAAACTGTGTGTGGTGAAATTCGTTACGAGAGTGTTAAAAGCCAAATTACCGATTTTATTATTTCTTTTTTCTCAACATATATTTTGTGTATATATTATTTACTATCGTTTCTTGCTACATTTTAGTGTTGTGTTTGTTAATTCGAAAGTCACTCTTCTCTTAAATGAATAGTCACCTTGCGTATAGGCAAATAGCATTTTATGACAATATATCAGTTTCATTCACACATTTAAAAATCGTTTAGATTGGTACAGATTTTTATCTTTCATTTTTCATATCCATAACTTTTATTTCTCAACATCTTAGATATCTCAAATATAACTTTATATACCTAGTCTATAAAAACTAAATTAGGTATGTCATTATCTTCCTTCATAAAAATAAGGTTGTATTCCAGGAAATGTAATTTTATATATATGATTCGCACTAAAATTGTATCAGTTTATCCCGGTTTCACTTTCGAATTTGTGCAAAATGGTATAAGTAGATTTAGGGTACTCATTTTTGAAATATTTCATTAGCCCGCCATCTTATTTTGCTCAGGGGCGCAGCCAAGGGGAAGGCGAATTATGGTCGATCAATCCGGTATACCAGTAAATCTTAGTAATTTTATAGATCCTAAATTATGTAAGCAAAACATTCCTCTTAGCTAAACATTTAAAGCCATTGGCTGAACCATTGGCATAGCTAAACCAAACGAATAAAAATATAGCAAATCCGTGCACCACCTTCCTTAAAATATGTCTTTTTAAGGCTATTTAGAAAAAATTTCAGAAACGTGATAATAAATAACGTAAAAAATCTGTATTTTAAAAATTAATTTTAAAGTTTGTTTTTATTTTTTTTGCACTATTTCTTTGACTAAATAAATAGGATTTGCACATAATTCTTGCGTCAATGGGTTTCAGAAATGAATGATCTAAAAATTTATTATTTTATTTTTAAAAATTCGATTCCGTGATGAAACGTGGATAAATGTGTTTTTACTTTTTTTTATTTAATTCAAAAATAATTACTTAAAATCCCAAGTTCTAAATATTTTGATATTCCACCTTTAAAGGTCGTAAAAAAGAGTAAATATGTTCTTACTTTCGCTGGGCTTTCTAAAACAATTATCAACACATATTTTTAAAATTCCACCCTTAAGAGGGTGAAGGGGGCTAAAATATGTTTTTACTTTTAGAATATTTCTACAACTAAATGAGATTTTAAGACCATTCTTTCATTAATGACTTTTGAAAATAACTACCTACAGATCATTCTATTCAGTTCTACTACTCGGCGAGTGAAAAGGGATACAATGTGTTTTTATTTCCTGTTTCTTGAAAAACTTTTAACAATCTCCGATCAATTTCTAGGTTTTTTTCAAATTCCAACTTTAAAGGGGTGAAATATGTTTTCCCTTTTTTACAATACCTCAGCTAACGAGATCTGAAAGCGATTCTCTAAATAGATTTCATAAATAATTATATTAAAATGAACTTCTGGATAGTTGACTGGCTGTAATGTGTTTTTACGACCTTTACAATATCTCGTCAAATAAAAGCTATTTGAAAGAAATTCTTTGGTCAATAGCTGTAAAAAATAGTAATCTAAAATGCTTTCTCTAGACTTTAGAAATTACTTTATAACAGGGGTGAAATGTGTTTAACCTTTTTTACAATGTCTCTTTGATAATCAAAGAAGAATTAAAGACGATTCTTTCGTTATTGCTTTTAAATTATCTAAAATTCAATTTCTTGATTTTTCAAAATTTCAGCCTTAAGGAGATAAAAAGGAGAAAAACATAGTTTCACGTTTTTAAGAATATCTATTGTGTAATATTTTAACTCAATTTTTGTGTCAAAAACTTATTTAATAGTTACTGATACTCCCATTTAAAAAATTTATAATTTTACTGTGAATTTGTATTTCTTTTTTTTTGACAAAAACCAATCTCAACGCAATATATTAAAAGGTACTTTATTACAATACATCTCTAACTAAATCAGTTTTAAAAACAATTCTTTCGTCAATGGCTTTCAAATTATCTAAAAATTAGTTTCTGGATTTTTCGAAACCACACCCTTAAGGGGGTGAAATATGTTTTTCCTGCTTTTATAATATCTCTTTAACTAAATGGGTTTTTAAATTAATTCTTCCACCAATGTGTTTCAAAAATAATTAATTAAAAGATTTCTGGATTTTTTGAAATTTCATTCTTAAAGGGGTGAAAAAAATAAAGTGTTTTTTTGCTTTTTTAAAAATATCTTTTCAAGTAAATGAGTTTAAAAAAAAAAATTTTCGTAAATAGTTTTCAAAAGATTTATCTTTCGAATTTTTCGAAATCCCATCCTTGAAGAGGTGAAATGTGTTACCTAGTTTAAATTATTAACAATATTGAAAATAAGAATCAATATGCTACTGAAGGTTAACAAAATGTTTTATAAGATACGAAATCAGGCGTATATATATATATATATATATATATATATATATATATATATATATATATATATATATGTGTCCCAAATTTGGCTTACATGCATTGCTATCTCGTAAACCGCTATAGCTACAGGGTGGGTTAAATAGGAAAGTTTTAGAGAATTTTATACAAATTTATATGAATAGGATATCTTTTGTGGTTTTCAAGATAATTGGGAAAAATCAAAATGGTGCATTTTATAAACGACTCGTATATGGTTTCATGATTTATACATTATAGGGCACTTTTATTAGAGGAACATTATGCAGGTAAAACGAAGTTTCTAGCTTCAATTGTTTTTGAGATATTGGCATCAACTTTTTATTTTCTTACCGACGCCATATTGGATTATTGTATTTTTGGAAAGATCTTTTTAAGAGCTTTCCAATGATGTATAACAAGGTAAAATTATTATTTTTCTTGAGCTCTAAAAATCAAAATAATTGTTTTTTTTTAAGTAGGCTTTGATTACGCATGGCGGCCATAATGAAACAAAAGAATGCCGCATGTCAACAATCATTTTGTGTTCCTGAATAGTACTTGTTATCATTTTCTATTGTGCCGAGTTTTTACAAAGTTTATTTGAGTTTCTTATACTACTTAAAATGGAGGGTAATTATTCCAACGAAGAGAATTTGGATATGATAGAACTTTATTTTAAAGCAGATAGAAATACACAAGCATATCATACGAAGAACAATTTCCAGACCGACATCAACCAAGCCAAAGGCATTTCAGATTTCTAATTGTTAACCTGTTAGCCTACGGGTCTTTTTTGAAACCGAAACCAAAGACCTATTATATATAATGAAGCAAGAAACGCAGCTATAATAGAAAGTGTCAGGGACAACCCAACAACCTCAGTAAGAAAGATTGAAGAACAAACGGCAATTCCCAAATCAACCGTCCAACGAGCCTTGAAAAAACTTCACTTTCATCCCTATAAACCTACTATTGTACAGGGTCTTCAGGTAAATGATTTTGCTAGAAGAATCACGTTTAGTGAATGGTTCATCAACAAATGCCAGCAAATACCCAACTTTCATTCTAAAGTACTTTGGACAGATGAAACACGATTTACAAACTGTGGAATTTTCAATAAACATAATACTCATTACTGGGGCACCGAGAATCCTCATAATTTAGAAGAAAGACGTTTACAAACAAAATTTGGGTTCAATGTGTGGTGTGGCATTATAGGTAATTCCAAACAATGCACTTCTGCTTTAAATCACTCATAACAATTTGTGTTTTAGATAACCGTTTGATTGGGCCGTTCATTTTCCAAGAAAATTTATCGGGTAACAGATATTTGCAACTATTACGGGAACAAATTATTCCAGAAGTTATAAATTCTGTTCCCCCAAACGACCTGCAAAATATTTGGTTCCAACAAGATGGCTGTCCGGCTCACGGTACCAGAGAGGTGATGGCGGTCCTCAGAAATACTTTCGGGGAAAATATTATCGCTAATAATGGCCCTGTTGCTTGGCCGGCAAGGTCACCGGATATTACTCCTCCCGATTTTTATTTATGGGGATACGCAAAAAATGAGGTCTACGAATTTTCTATAAAGTCTCAGAGAGCTAGAAGACAGCGTCCGAGATGTTTTTGCTAATATTAACAGGAACACCTTAAGAAGGGTTACACGGAAGGTATTGGAGAAATGTCAAAAATGTGTGGAAAATGGAGGGAGGCATGTGGTGTAACTTATATTTTTTTTATGTGTTAATTTAAATTTAGTTTAGGTATTTTCAATAATGTGATAGTTACATTTTAGTCACTAGGTATTCACTGTTAGTATAATATCTTAGTTGAAAATCTGAAACATCGATGGTTGAATTAATATTTTTACCCATAAGCTAACAAGTTTACAATTAGAAATCTGAAATGCCTTTGGCTTGGTTGATGTCGGTCTGGAAATTGTTCTTCGTATGAACGCGCAGCTGCTTGTGTATTTCTATTTGCTTTAAAATAAAGTTCTATCATATCCAAATTCTCTTCGTTGGAATAATTACTCTCCATTTTAAGTAGTATAAGAAACTCGAAATAAACTTTGTAAAAACTCAGCACAATGAGAAAATGATAACAAGTACTATTCAGGAACACAAAATGATTGTTGACATGCGGCATTCTTTTGTTTCATTATGGCCGCCATGCGTAATCAAAGCCTAAATAAAAAAAAACAATTATTTTGGTTTTTAGAGCTCAAGAAAAATAATAATCTTACCTTGTTATACATCATTGGAAAGCTCTTAAAAAGATCTTTCCAAAAATACAACAATCCAATATGGCGTCGGTAAGAAAATAAAAAGTTGATGCCAATATCTCAAAAACAATTGAAGCTAGAAACTTCGTTTTACCTGCATAATGTTCCTCTAATAAAAGTGCCCTAATAATGTATAAACCATAAAACCATAATACGAGTCGTTTAGAAGCTACAGGCAAAAGTTGAAAATGCACCATTTTGATTTTTCCCAATTATCTTGAAAACCACAAAAGATATCCTAAACTTCAAAACGTCATCAAATTTGTAATAAAATTCTCTAAAACTTTCCTAATTTAACCCACCCTGTAGCTATAGCGGTTTACGAGATAGCAATGCATGTAAGCCAAATTTGGGACACATTATATATATATATATATATATATATATATATATATATAGGATGTTCCTTAATGACATGCTAATATTTAAGGGGGTGATTCTTGGACCTATTTTAAGAAAAAATCTTCATATGAACTTATGTCCTAAACGTCTTAACTTTTGAGATACAGGGTGCTAAAGTTTTCAGAAAAAAATTTATTTTTTTTAATAACTGTAATACTACTGTAGATATCTTTATGAAATTTGGTACACGTGTTCTATGCATCAAGGTGCATTTTCTAATGTACAAGCAATTTTATTCTTTTTACCAGTGGCGTCCGTACGCGTTTTGCTTAGAATATTTTTGGAGAAAAAAATGGTACGCCACTGCTTTATCTTAAAATAAAAATTATTTTTGGAATTCTCATTCATTTCTGAGCAAAGTCGATCTCTTGATTTTCTTTCGGCCGACGCATAGTTTTCGCTTAAAAAAATAAAAATCGTTTTACTTCAGGGTCAAATCGTTAAAAATCTGATGTGGTGACTGTTGTGTGGAAAGCGTTTTTTTTCTTTTTTCGTGCTATTCAGTTCATTTAATAATAAATATTAATTAATTTAGAAATAAGTAATTGATTTACTTTACTTTAGGATTGATTACTTTAGGAAACAATTTTTAAAAAACTTTCATGTGCCAATAAATTACAGCGGGGATTTCAGCTTGCAGAAAACAAAGTTTACAGAAACGGCTTAATTTTATTAATTATTAACAATACTAACATTAATTATAAAAATTGTTTGGAAGTGGCCACCTTCACTTAATATGCATGCTTCCGCCCGTCTACGCATGGAATTGCGCACTCGTTCAAATATTCCCGGCGTATTCCGTATAGTTTCACACGAGGCAACTATTCGCTCTCTTAAATCTTCTACAGTGTTAACGGGAGTTTTGTACACTAGAGTTTTAAGGTGCCCCCATAAAAAGAAATCCAAACTATTGAGATCGGGGGATCTTGCTGGCCATTGCTGAGGTCCTCCGCGACCTATCCAACGATCAGGATAAACTGTATCTAAATGATTTCGGACAATTACGCTGAAATGAGCCGGTGCTCCATCGTGCATGTACCATATGCGATGCCTTAACGCAACTGGTACATCTTCAAGCAACCCAGGTAGTTCTTCTTCGAGAAAATGCAAATAAGACCGTCCATCAAGACGTCCTGGTAGGAAAAATGGGCCTATGAGATGATTATTAATAATTCCTGCCCAAACATTAAGCGAAAATTGTTCTTGAAAATGGGTTTCGGTTATGGCATGCGGGTTTTCTTCCGCCCACACATGATTGTTATGGAAATTTTGAATAGCATTCCTAGAAAAAGTTGCTTCGTCTGTGAACAAAATTTGTGACTCAAACTGCGGATTTAGTGTAATAATCTGAAGATACCACTGAGAGAAGTTCACACGCTGTGGGAAATCCCTGGGGAGTAATGCCTGTACTCTTAGAATATGATATGGATATAACAAAAAGTCAACTAAAATACGCCAAACAATTTGGTGACAAATATTCAAAGCTCTAGCGATCTTCCTCGTACTCGTCTCAGGATGTTCGTCGATTTCTTGCAGCACCGCTTCCTCAACTTCAGGTGTTCTGACAGTTCGAGGTCTGCCTTCCGAAGTACCTTTATTGAAACTACCTGTTTCGCTAAGTCGGCGATGAATATTCGAAAAGGTTCGGCTATCTGGCAAGGCACGATTAGGATATCTTTCCTGATAAATGCGTCTGGCTTCTGTTGCATTACCATCTGCGAGGCCATATGCGTAATGCATTGCCGCCATTTCCGCATTCGTATAATTTACCATATTTAATGATATTATTCGAAAAAACGGCGAAAATAACTTCAATAACTTCAATGAAACACTAAAAACCAAAGAGATGACACACTGAGATGGTTTTGAACACCAACAGCTTACTTTAAGTCATTTGACATCGACGTTTGTAAAAACGTAATTTATTCCAGGACTACTAGATTTATGGGTTTAAAAATTATTATTAGTTGGTATTGAGATATTATGAAGCAATTTTAACTCAATTATTTCGATGTCATAATTTTCTTTCACCCGATAAATAAGCGATTTCCACACAACAGTCACCCTATCAGATTTTTAACGATTTGACCCTGAAGTAAAACGATTTTTATTTTTTTAAGCGAAAACTATGCGTCGGCCGAAAGAAAATCAAGAGATCGAATTTGCTCAGAAATGAATGAGAATTCCAAAAATAATTTTTATTTTAAGATAAAGCAGTGGCGTACCATTTTTTTCTCCAAAAATATTCTAAGCAAAACGCGTACGGACGCCACTGGTAAAAAGAATAAAATTGCTTGTACATTAGAAAATGCATCTTGATGCATAGAACACGTGTACCAAATTTCATAAAGATATCTACAGTAGTATCACAGTTATTAAAAAAAATAATTTTTTTTCTGAAAACTTTAGCACCCTGTATCTCAAAAGTTAAGACGTTTAGGACATCAGTTCATATGAAGATTTTTTCTTAAAATGGGTCCAAGAATCACCCCCTTAAATATTAGCATGTCATTAAGGAACATCTTGTATATATATTTATAGATATAAAGATGTTATGTGTAGTATAATAGCTGCACTAAAATATGCCCTTGAATCAATGTTTACTTCCTTAATTTTGACCAAAGATTTGTAATTTTTCTTGTTATGGTTTTTTTTGTATGGGGGCATTCGGATATTTGAATCAAATTTTTATTATTTATCAATCAGAACGTAATTAAAGTAAGTACATCAAAATACAATGCTACAAATAAAGTTTTATTACCCTATTATCAAAATTGTGTCATATAACTATGTTCTGTAGTTTAGAATAAAAACTTCGTTATCAAAATATTCAGTAATACAAGCGGTAGTTTTCTTTAAAATTATATTTCGGAAACACAGGTGGATACAGGGTATGAAGTAATTTAGGGGAGATGATTTAAATCATAAAAATAAGAAAAATGTTTTATAAAAACTGGTGTCACAAAAGCGCTTCGTTTTTGTTAATCCTTTTTCATGAACCACCTATATTTCTAGAGATTTTTAAATCAAATGGTATATTAGGTATGACTTAAGTCAATAAAAAGACTAAATACGAAAAATGTCATTTTGCAAAATAATTTCTGAATGGTGGAAAATACTGATAAAATCTAAGATTAAGGAACTGGAAATTTGATGTAAAAACGACAGTGACTAGGGAAATTTAAACTAACAGAAATCCGAAAAAAATTACACTTTGTTGATTTTTGTGAAACGTATTTAGTCGCTTTATTGACATAGAATTTACGTAATTTGGTTTAAGAATCGCTAGAAATATACGAGCTATTTCAAAGAACCGGATAAATATATGTTATATAGTAAAAAGAATATAATTTTTTCCAGAAGACAAACAACTACAACCCTCTGTATCCAACAACAAATTTATTTTTGAGCTAGGAGTATCAACTTTTATTGAGAATTTCTCTGTCTTTTCCATTTCATTTTATTACATGTTTTCCGTGGTATCTTTAGGCTAAACGGAATTACAAATCACTTCAAAACCTTTCTTGTTTATTCTTTGCCAATTACCACAAGCGACGTACTAAAACTTTGTTATTGCTTTACTATCCCTATATCACACTTTATTTTTGGCGAAATTTTGAATTCCATTCGATAAGTAGTTTGTTAATAACGATTTTTTTATGTTTTGTAGGGAGCCCATTTTTTTCCACCATATTGGATTTTTACGAAAATGTAACCATGCCATCCCCTTATGACCCTTGTTTTTTGACCAAAATTTGAAGTCAGTCGGATAAGTACTTCTTGAGCTATGCCACGTACAGGCAGACCGACAGAGAGACAGACAGCAAGGCAGACCGACAGTCTGATGGAAATGGGAAAACTTATTTTTTGGGGTCCAGGGACCTTAAAACGCAAAGATCTGCAAAAATCTCGGAGTGTGACGTTTTCACGATTACAAAGCATATATTAAATACAAGTTAAATAATAGTTACTTTCCTAAGTGCGCAAAGTGATACTTTCCCGCACTCAATAAGCTTAAAATGCGGGAAAGACACTTTATGCAAGTGTTAGGAACAATATTTTTTCTACGAGTGTTACAAATTTTACAAACTTTTAACCGATTTATACAGGTAGGTGCTAAGCGCGGGTAAAACAATATTTCTTATACGTCATAAAATTATAAAAAAACCTTAAATAAATTAGAAACACTTTTTATTTTAACTTAAAACAGAACTAATATTACTTATTATTATTAACAATATTAATATTGAAAGTACAGGTTGTGGCATGCTGCAAATTTAAAGCTAAGTGAAACTGGTTTCTTGGGAAAGCTGTTGAAGATGGTTCGTTATCCCGCGTTAATGAATGAAATAGAATTTCAATGGTTTTCTCACGGTATTTCATTTATATGTAGTTGGGTCGTTAATATATCCCTCCGCTACTGTTGATGATTTCCAGCCTCCTAAACGCTTGCATCGGTAAAAAGTTGCAGAGGAGCGACAAAAACTGTCCCGTGTAGAGTTCAGGGTTGGGCAATTTTAAAAATGCCGCAATTTCTGAGGGCATCTTCCCGAAACTGTAAATCCCGACACACTGTGTTGTGCACTTCCCTCTTTTAAAATTTATAAAAAAACGTTGATGCGTTGTTGATGGTGGCCGTAAGGCTGTATATTTTCTATAAAATAATAGATACTTTCCATTGTTAATTTCGTCGGATATAAGAAAAGAGCGTGAAGTGTAATTTTTTGAATCCTGAATTTTGACCACAATTAAATTTCGCTTGTCTTCAATGTCAACTGTTGTTAGTTTTGCTAATTCCTCTCTTCTGCAGGCGCCTGCAAGCCCAAAAATAGTCGAAACTTTCAACAAGATATATATCTGGCGCCTTATTCACGCAAACTATTCACTTCGTGCACGCCCGTTGAAAAAATATTATTTTCATCCCATAATAATTTCTGTTGTTTTGAAAATCTGTGTGATTTAAAATTTTATAATTCTACTGCATTGTATTCAGATATTTCCTGATAAAAAGGTATAGTTTTGTATATTGTTATAATTGATTTGTGGAAAATATCATGCCTGTTGTAATAAAAAAAATGCATAATGAATAATCATAAAATATGATACTGACCAAAAGAAAATTCAAAGACTTTTCTTGTTTACCGATGTTAATAGCCGTTTAAAAGTTTAAATTTTTTTGGACTTGTGTTCTTGGTAACAGAGGAAAGATTAAGGTTAATTAAATAGTATTGATAATTATTAATCATGAATATATCGTCAACCAAAAAAATTTTCTTAAAGATGTTGATGTTGATGAAATTGCTATTGAAAATTTTAAAATATATATTTAGACTTCTCTTCCTGGCAACGTAAAGAAGATGAAGGAATTGAAATTTTAAATGAGAGTTTTATTACTCCATCAACAGGTAGTAATCTTTCTTAATTTTTCGGTGGTGCGACGCCTGTAGTTAACCTAATAATTGGGCTAATTGTTCATTATCATTAAAAGTAGTCTTTTTAAAGACAGTTAAGTAAATGATTCTAGATACTAATTGTTATAATCCCATATATATTTTAGGATTTTTTGAATAATTCCAGCATTATCAGGATAATTTTCTTGTAAGGGTTGAAAACGGAACTGGCTCGTAAATGTTTGCAGTTACAACCAAAATGTCTTAATAGGTTCCCGCCCCTACGATTTTCTCTATACATATATAAGCTGATTTTTTAAATATTCTATTAGGCCGCCATTTTGCTTTGTACTCTTGGATTCGTACCAAGATGTTTGTTCCCATCTATGATTTTTGTACAACATTTGAGACTTAATTCCTTCACAAAATATGAAGTCAATCAAATAAGTAGTTTTTTCGGGCTGATGTTTTAAATATTGTTATAAGGCGCCATTTTGTTTCGCCGTCTTGGATTCGTACCAAGATTTTACCCAGTTTATTCCTACGTGATACTTAGTTCTTTCGCAAAATTTGAGACAAATTGGATAAGCAGTTTTTTAGTAATATTTTTGTTACATTTCACCAAACCGCCATTTTGTTTCGCCATGTTAGATTTTTACTAAAATATTACCAGGTCATTCCCATATGAATTTTTGACCAAAATTTAAAGTCAGTAGCAATAAATTTGATTTTTCTTTATGAATATGTTGTTGTTGCAGTAAATTTGGGTGTCTTCCATGTAATTTTTTTGCAAGCCATTGCTCTGTTTTTTCTTTATGTTTATTCTTAGTGTATATTTCTTAAACTTCTTTTGTCAGTTTTATTGCATTATGGAGGAGACTATCGTTTCTTGAACGGCAGTATGCTCTCAGTTTACTTATTTGAATCATTATTATTATTATTGTTTTGATTATTCTATTTTCTATCTAAAACGGTTTTCATATTGTTGCTTCTCACTTGCTCATTGAACGGACAGGGTGTCAAATTAAGTGGATTGAGAAATCGTCTCACGGTATGACAAGTGTCTAGGATTACCAGTCTTTGTATTTGGCTTACTAGATAGTTCAATCCCATTTTAGCTCAATATTCAGTGTTTTAGGTACGATGCTTATGGCGTGTTAGTGAAACTATTTCTACATATTTGACCTTCCATATCTTGATTGCCGTTGCTAGTTCGATGTATTTGTTTCTTCTAGTTACCCATATAAGTTCTTTTGCAGGTTACTATTCAGTGGTACGGTTAAATCTGCTCACACCATATATCTCTTTTTTACATTACTATGTCTGCTTTATTAGCTTGCATTCATATTTTCGTCCGGGTTTCTCTACCCTAATACAGTTTGAATTTATTGTTCCGGAGTACATCGTTAGGTTGGTATTGGTAGTATGGCAAACTGTGTGCCATGAGACCCAATTTTTGTGCTAACCTCTGGTGAACTATTCTCTCGACATTGTTGTGACGTTGTGTATATGAGGGTTGTACATCCCTCTTTTTTGTGTTCATCATTACACCGTTGCTTTTACAAATACAACGGTCTGTATTTATCAATTAGTGGTTCTTTCAGGATGAATTTTCTGTAGTTATGTATTTCACCCGACCTTGAATTGTTATAATAAACCCCAAGGTTTAACTGTATATCATGGCTGGGACGAATCCTTCCAAAAAGAATATGAATCCGGATAAAGGGGTTTGAATCATAAATCCTTTTGATAACAAAAAGTATTCGAATCACGAATCCGAATACCGCTTAATATTTTTATTTATCAAAACTATCAAAAAATGATTTGTGACTAATTAAAAGTATATTGCTAAAAATTAAGAAGTTATATATATATATATATATATATATATATATATATATATATATATATATATATATATATATATATATATATATATATATATATATATATATATATATATATATATATATATAGGGTGGCCCAACGAAAAGGTACTTTCCTGGTATATTTTGGGAAAAATACGTATGATTTTTATATATATATATATATATATATATATATATATATCAAGTATTGATAAATTAAATTATATATATATATATATATATATATATATATATATATATATATATATATATATATATATATATATATATATATATATATATATATATATATATATACATTTATGCATTCCGCCGTGATCCGCTCCCGAAGATCTTGGATGGAGTCTGGCTTCGTACTAAAAACCTTACTTTTTATATGTCCCCAAAGAAATATATCAAGTCCGGAGACCTTGGTGGCCACTCAATGGGGCCGCGCCGTCCGATCCACTGATTTGGGAAATGGGTGTCCAAAAACTGTCGTACTGGAGCTACATAGTGCGGTGGTGCACCATCTTGTTGGAAATGAAGAAAATTTTCATTATATATATACCGCATTTTCTATTATATATATATATATAGTTTAGGTATATATATATATATTGCGAATGTACCTCTCGAAACAAATGTGGATATATATATATATATATATATATATAAATATATTGTTCAAACGTTGTGTCATTAATTCGCAAAACTCCAACCTTCTATCATAATCGTCTTCATTAAGCTCATGGACAATAGTTTTGTACGGGTGAAATATAGGATTTCAAAATTCTTTGCACTGTTGAGCGTGTAAATCCTGAAGAAGTAGCCAGACCACGAGTACTTTGGGTGTTGTCAAGAGCCACGTGTCCCAAAACTGCTATTTCTCTGGCTTCATTTCTACTTGGACGATTTTCCTGATTCCGGCGAATATTAGATACAGATCCAGTTGCTTCAAATTTTCTTATTAATTTAGCCACATACTTATGGTTAATATTTTTGTCTGGATGTAACGCATTAAACAACCGGGCGGTAGCTCTTGCAATGCTTCCGTTTTGATAATACAGTTTCGTTATTTCGACCCTTTCTTGAATTGAATAAATCATTGCAAAATATTATAATAGAACTAGGCAACTTAACGATTTCAAATCAAAGATAAAGTTGTTCTATGATTTACGATGACATTGACGGATGCTAAATTTCTTGCTGGTATCGGTGATTATTATTTTTTTCCGTATTATCAGTACTAAATTAAATGAGGCGAATTTTATAAAAAAAATTAAAAAAACTTCAAAATGGTTGAAGATAGGTATAAACTCTATTATACAAAAGTTACTAAAAACTTCCTGGAGAATCCAAAAATAGAAAAAAAATTGGGGGTTTCCATTTAAAAATGTCAAGTGTAATGCGATATCTTATTTTTGGAACACCCTGTATTATACAATCATACATGAAAAGACGTCCCCCTAAAAATCAAAATTGACGTGTCCAAGCGTTTTTCCCAAAATATACCAGGAAAGTCATAAATAAGGGTGGGACCTTTTCGTTGGGCCACCCTGTATACATATATATATATATATATATATATATATATATATATATATATATATATATTCATGTATATATATACATATATATATATATATATATATATGTATATTGTTGATTTTTACTCCTTCACGGATGGAAAAATACAATGTGTTTTCATTCCGGGTGTACATCCGTTCACTACTGTCGTTCTGAAAAGAACAGTTTTGCTGACGTTTCGCCAAAATCACATTTGGCATTTTCGAAGCTTTCTTTCTCGCGTCCGAATAGAGACTTGATTGACACACAATAAGTCTCTATTCGGACGCGAGAAAGAAAGCTTCGAAAATGCCAAGTTCTTTTCAGAACGACAGTAGTGAACGGATGTACACCCGGAATGAAAACACATTATATATGTATATATATATATATATATATATATATATATATATATATATATATATATATATTTATATTTATATATATAAGAAAAAATATCTGGTAGTGGCGTTGCAGCTTATAAAGGTTGGCCTAGAGTGAAATAAAAAAAACCCTTTTCTTGTACAGTCTCTTGTACTCTTCCTCAGGACAAACTATAAAGAATACAAAGGTATAGGTCAATGGTGCTAAGAGTTTGTTATTTGGTATAGAAAAACTCACCAAAGTGGGATTTATAATGAAAACAGGTAAAACACTACACAGCATAGAGGATAACCTCGCCTATTGTTAGCTATAGACGAGGTTATCCTCTATGTTGTGTATTGTTTTACCTGTTTTCATTATTCATTTGTTATTTATCGGTAGCTTCCGGTAATAACGGCGAATTAAAATACAATATGTGGATTGTCCTTCCCCCGGGCCCAGATTTTCTCTTTAAGTGATGGGGTAGCTGAATCGACAGGATTGCTTCAAAATTATTCGGTCATAATATCTAAACTGCCTTTTCCTTTTCATTTGTTTATACAATTTTGCTTATGTTTTGAATATCTCCAGAAAAGCATGATAATAAAAAATTGAATCTTTAATTTGATCTTTAATCAACGGTTTTTGAGTTATTTTATTTTAAAGTAGCAATTGTTTTATTAAGTTTTATACAGATCTTCAGAGATAAAAAGGAAATATTTCGGCTACACGGTAGTTCGATATAATCATTAAAATTAAATAAAGAAAAGCCGAAAAAACATAATTTTTTTCATGTCGTCGAGATATTTATGTTAACAATAATAAACACACAATAACACTAATAAAAAAGTGACTGGAACTAATAAGAATGGAATCGAATCCGAATCCTTTTCAAGTCGTAAATCGAATTCGAATCACAAAACATTTATTAAAAAATCGGTAAATTTCCTTTACCCGTTACATCCCTCGTTATAAATATTTCCTTTTATTAGGAATAGTGAAGTGTGACCCAATTTAGTTTAGTAAGGCATTTAGTAACACATACTATCTTCCCAAAAAAATTTTATTGGGAGCCATTTTGTTGCATCATATTGGATTCCTACCTATGCCACACTTGATTTTTAAATTCAAATCGCCGTTTTGGTAAGTCATGTTTAATTCGTACCAGTTTATGCCTATATCACATTTATTTTTTTCTGCAACATTTGAAGTCAATTGAATAAGATTTTTTACGTTGATTTTTAAAAATAAATATCCGACCGCCATTTCGTTCCACCATCTTGAATTCGTACCACAGCTTTACCAAAATGCACAGAAATTGAAATTAATTTAATGAAGAGTTTTTTCAAGCCGAGTTTATAAATATTTTATTGGCTGTCATTTTGTTTTGCTATCTTATATTTATATAAAAATGGTTACCAGATTTTTGTGCAAAATTTGAGAAAATTGGATAGGTAGTTTTTTAGTAATAGGTTTTTTTAGGCCGCCTTCTTGTTCCGACATATTGGATTTTTACCAAAATATTACCAGGTCATCCCCATTGACGCCTAATTTTTGACTAAAACTTAAAGTTGCTTTGATAAGTAGTCTTTTAGCTCGACCGCGAACTGACAGACAGAAAAACGGACCGAAAGAATTGATAAAAATATTTTTTGAATATTTATCTAGGGACGCTAGAGCCTGAAAACATTTAAAACCTGAGAGGGTAATTTTTTTCACGATTACAAATATAATTTATCTGGCTGCCATTTTGTTCCGCCATCTGGACTCAGTACCACAGTTTTACTATTTCATCCCTATACCACAATTAGTTATGGCACATAATTTGAAACCAGTCGTTAAGTTGTTTTTCAGGCTGAATTTTTAAATATTTTATTAAGCCGCCATTTCCGCCATCTTGGATCCGTACCAAAATTTTACCAGTTGACTTATACATAATACTTGATATAATACTTGATTTTTGTGCAAAATTTGAGATAAATTGGATGAGTAGTTTTTAGTAATATTTTTTTTTGACATTTTACTACGCCGCCATTTTGTTTTGCTACATTGCATTTTTACCAAAATATTACCAATTCATCACCATATAACCCTTAATTTTTAGCCACAATTTTTGATTAAATCGGGTAAGTAGTTTTTTAGCCATGCCGCGAACAGACAGACCGACAGACAAACTGACGGAACTGAGAAAACATGTTTTTCGACATCTAGGGACCCTGAATCGTAAAGATCTAAAAAAATCTCGGAAGGTGAATTTTTCACGATTACAATACCTCCATTTTACGAGGGAAGTAAAAAGGATTTGCATCCCGTCTTCGAATCCTAAAAAATGATTCGAATGCAAGATTCGAATCCTAAAGGATCGAATCCTTCCCAGCTCTGCTAAATATTTGTCCTTTCCGTTAGCAAGTAGTTAAAGGCCAGTTTATCCACGTGATATTGGGTTAAAAAATTTTGATGAATACAGTGTAACTCTTTTTATTTCCATGTTTGTACTTGCGATTCAGTGTTATTATTGACCTGGTTGTTTTCTTTGTTTTGGTCGCTGAGCTTCAAAGAGGTTCGTATTAGTTATGTTTTGTTGACTTTTAGTTCGGAAGTATTCTCTTCTGTTGTTTTTGTGTAATCGATGTAGATTTGGCATGTCCACTATTCCCGGTCCTCCTTTACGAGACAATGTAACACATTCTTTGGATGAATTCCAAGTTTGTTATGCCTATCCAATAAACTTAAATGAATGTGTCAGCACTGGGATCGCGCATGAATCAATCGCTGTCACTTTTATTTTTCCATACAGGTAGGTCTCGACGACCATTTTTGACATTTATTGGAATTCGCCTTGAAGCTGTTCTTTTCGAGTAATTTATCCTCCTGAATTTTGTTAATCCTATAAGTACTTATAGCTATCTCCATGAGCATGATTCTCTATCACTTGGTAATCATTCATCTGGAAACATTTTTTCCGGTTATTTTTCTCTTTGTTTTTGTTTTACATTTGTTAATACCAGGATTCCTGTTGATCGATGAGCTAAATTTTATGGTTAGTTCGAATAGTCTCTTCAGCTGCGCCTCTATGTTGGCGTATAATTTTAGATCGTCCATATAGAGAAGTTTTTTACGATTCAGAGTGAATCCACATTTAGCATTATTCAACATGCGATTCAGACACATGCAGAACCACAGTCCACTCAACAAATCCACTTGGAAGATTCCTCTCGTTATTAGCCTTGATTTTAAAGTTCGAGTTCCGTCAGATAGTTCAACTATTGTTGACCAGTTCTTCATTCATTGCTCCAGTAATTTCATTATTCCAGGACATATTTTATAGGTTTTAAATACGTCTGTCAGGTAACTATGTAGTACTGAGTCAAATGCTTTTTGATAGTACATGTAGCTCGTACTTAAAGTTCCATTCTTCAGTACGGCTTGTCTTCGTCCATGATTATTTGATCTTTACAGCTTCTGGACCCTTTGTAGATCCTTTTTGCTCTCTCTTCACAAAGTTTCTTTTAGATCGCTATAAATCTTATCGGCAATGATAGATATCAATAATTTATGTGGTAGATAAATAACATTCAATCTGTTTTTTTTTTTTTCTGTAACAGGAGTGTTTTTCCCTTTGTGAAGAAATATGGAATGGGTTATTGCTGATTGAGTAGGCTGTTGAAGCAGGTATTTAATGCATCATGTGTATGTGTGTATTTTTTAATATTATTATTGTTATTATTATTATTATTTAGATATCATTACCTTTTCGTTTTTACGCCTTTCAATTGAACATGGACGTGATGTTTTGTATTATTGAAATATGTGATTTTATTATTAATAATATTATCATTAACACATCTATATATGGTCAATTTCAATAATCACTTTTAACAAAATCAAATCAAAATCAGATCCATCGTTACAGCAGAAAACTTAAATTGCCACGTACAGGGTGTCTGTCTGTGTAAATTTTATGTATAAATTATCAAAAAACTTTAAATATAAAAGTTTTTGGCTTTTATCGGAATCGAAGAATTTACAAAAAATCAATCAAAAGACGATCGGAAAGTTAACTAATGAGTATCAACAGCATATAAGTATTTATAATCAGCAAGAAGAGACCCATTTGATGGACATATATTGTAGTTAATATAGAGTGTTTCATTAAAAGTAACGAATATATAAAAATTCGATTTTAATTTTAATCCATTGAATACCTAGTTATTATTATGCATCTAAAAAAAGCTTTCAGGTTTGAATTGTGAATTTATTTTTATACTCCCCGTAAAAGGCAACAGATAAGTAGTTCAATAGTAGACTTTATCAACCCTTGTAATTGACTTCCTGTTATCATCACCCTAGTAAATAGAGTAGTAATTCTTATCATAAGATAGGGGTTGAATCAATACAGCTCTGTTTGAACAACAGTAACACCCTTAAAAAAAATATAAGTTCATCGAACGGAACACTGAATATGGTATTCCTTAGTTTGGGTTGATATTTATTGGATTTATTTTTTTTTAACATTCAGTAATTATATGCTTTATGTTTAAATATCTGAAATCACATAACTTGCTACCAACGGTGCCAGACCATTGTTCAAATTCAATCCAAAAAAATAAGCTATTAAATTGATATCTGACCATTTTAATCAAGATTTGATTAATGTAAATGTAGAGTTTTCCTATAATCGTTTTTCAAACATTAAATATCCCCAGAAAACGGTTTCTTTAAAAATTAGGTTCTTTGTTTTTTGTATATAAAAACATTTCTTCACAACTAACTCACACCAGATATTTCTTAATATAAGTCATGAATGACCTTTCCCACAGGAGAGGGGGGAAGCATAAGTGACAAACCCGGGAGGGCAGCTCCACCCCCCTGATAGCGCCCATGATTCGTCGATTTAAGAAACGTCTCGTAAAAGGGAAGTATTGTAATCCTGAAAAAATCATCCTCCCAGGTTTTTGTAAATTTGGGGTACGAATTCAAGGTTTCACATGTCGTTTTAGCATCTCTAGATGCCAAAAATATATTTTCGCAATTCCGTCGGTCTGTCTGTCTTACAGTTCGCTGCGTATTTAAAAAACTTTTTCCACGATTGACTTCAAATTTTGATCAAAAATGAAAGGTCATATGGGGATGACCTGGTAATATTTTAGTAAAAACAAAATATGTGGGCCTAGTGAATTGTTAGAAAAATCTTACTAAAAAACTAATTGCTTAATTTACCTCAAAGTTTGCACAAAAATCAAGTTTTACATAGGAATGAACATTTTGTTACGAATCCAAGATAGTTAAACAAAATAGCGGCTGAATAAAATGTTTAAAAAATCAACCTGAAAAACTACTTATTAGATTAATTTTAAATTTTACAACATAGTAAAATTGTGTTACGAATTCAAGATGGCGAAACAAAATGGAGGTCAAAGAAAATCTTTAAATAATCAACGCAAAAAATCTTTTTATTTAATTGGATTAAAATTTTTGCTGAAAAATTAAATGTGATATAGAGATAAACTTAAACTCTAAAAAAAATCAGTGTAAATACTATTTATTCGATTTATTTTAAATTATACCCAAAAATCAATTGTAGTATACGTATAAACTGGTAAAAATTGGTACGAATCCAATATGGTACAACAAATTGGCACCCAAAGAAAATACTTGCAATGACTATGTGCGGAAATACAGTGGGGTCACTATTCACTATCCCAAATAAAAGAAAACATTCTCAACTAAGGAAGTTTCGGGTGAAGGAAACTTACCGATCTTTAAGTATATGTACTCGTACAAAAAGTTGCTTTAAGGAAAAACAAAACATTAAAAAAAATTGTTTCATGTCTTCATGGAAGTCAGTACTTAAATTTTTTAACAGTCTAAACAGTTATTTATTATTTTTTATTTAACACCCCCTTCTTTATTTCATAATTTTTGGGAATCTACTATTTATGTTGTACATTATCTTCCTAAATTAATTTGTTTTTGAGTTAGACATTTTTGAAAAGTAAAAGCTTTGTAAGTGCCTGGTAAGCACTGTAGTACCAAATTTGGTAGTATTGTTCGAGATCTTTGATTGTTTTTACAAGTCAGCCTTGCCTTAATAATATCATTAACAATATATTAAATTAAAAGATTTATAAATATGACTGCTTTTTACGAGAGCGGGCACGTTCTAGACGATATATAGAGATATGATTACTGATACAGAAAAATGTTGTCTGCGAATTAAAAGCTTCTCTAGCGGTTTGTTACGTTTTTGCCATTAAAAATAAATAAATAAACTCTGTAAGTGTAAGGGTTCTTAGGCTGCCCTAAAGCAAATATTGTATCATCGGTAAACCATATTCAATTTATGTGTTCTTCAATCAAAGTAATTTTTGACAGTTAATCTATCTGAACTCTTTCCTTTTCAGATCTAGTTTCAAAATACACTATGGTTTTCAAAACTTTTGGTATATATTTTGTAATATTGACATTTAGAAAAATGTTTGTTCCATTCTTGCATATGTCATCTTAAACTTATAGCTGTCGAGTTAGACATGACCTCTTTAGGGAATATATGTACCTGTCAAATGTTAACCCTTTAACGTTTAAAATTTGTTTTAAATTTAATTCTTAAGCTCTACCAGTGTTCGAGATTCTAACCTTACTAACACTTTTCGAATACGCCATATATGTTTATATCTAAGAGGTTACAATTCTGAATAACGAACATACATTAGTTTTTAATGTTAACAATGGAGCAAAGCTATACAGACAAATGCTTGAATAAAAATCTAATCATAAGCGAACGGAATTTTGTCATTAACAAAATGAGTCGTTTCGAGGGAGTTAAGTAATTGGCATGTGACATTGAACAATGATAATTGTACAGAAATATTTCAATGAAGCTATTGTGAAAGCAAGTCTAGAAAATGTGAATACATTTGCATGTCATAAGGAGTGTGCTATGGTGTACTTGAATAAATGAGGATTACTGAGTACGTTTACACTGAAATCATAATTTTGTTAAAAAAAGTAATTATTTTTATCTCGATGCAATGTACCAGACAGTATTTTGAGGATTTATTTTTCATCATATTTTATCAGGCTAGCTAAATATTTCTTTATTTAATACTTAATATTTATTACACGAAACAAAGCATGGTAAGCCAATTAAATAAAGAATACAGGAGCATTTTATTTTACTATTACTCTCGGAGGCGCCACACTTTTTTCGAAAAAAAGATTTATATATCTATAGTTCAAAATGTATTGTCATAAATGTGACATTAAATTATATTTTTCACTCTTCAGGTCACGTTATAAGAACGTGATTTACAAATATTTTTTAATATTATTAATTTTATACTTTGAAGTCCTGGAAATCTGGTAATCAGCTTCTTCCTTCTATTCGGACGCGAGAAAGAAAGCTTCGAAAATGCCAAATGTGATTTTGGCGAAACGTCAGCAAAACTGTTCTTTTCAGAACGACAGTAGTGAACGGATGTACACCCGGAATGAAAACACATTATATATATATATATATATATATATATATATATATATATATAAATATACTAAAATATTATGAAACTAACTGAAGTAAAACATAAGTACTTCTTATCTGTACCTCAGAGGTAAACTATACTATGAAAGTATCTAAAATAGCAGGTTATCTCCAAGGTACAGTTACGCATTTTCAACTAAAGAGCTAACTTTTCAGGCATGCCTTATTCTTATAACGTTACAACTTGTAAGCAGGGTTAACAAAACTTTGAATATCTTTTGTCAACATAATGTATGGTACACTGAAAAGTAACTCAAGATAATCAATACTTAGTGCTAAAAAACTGGATAACAAAAACTAAATGCTAACTTTGCGTACTTCCTGTCTCGAAAACTCGTCAATGGCGTCATCGAAATTTAAATTTTGAACTATATCATATTCAATTGATAATATCCCGAATGAACCCAACCATTCTTGTGTCACTGTCGAGCGAAGAAAATTTTTGTTTAATTAACAAGTCAAATGGCTACATTCAGAAAACTATCTATTAATTTTTTTTTTCATAAAATTGAGGACATCTAATGGCGAACAATCTGCTTTTACTAAATGCCTTAATACCATTAGTTCACTATGCAAATTTTGTAACTCAACGTCCTCAGTTAGGTGTGTATGTAGTTCTTAGCAATATTTCAATACTATATCACCATCTACTTCTTTGAGGGACGAAATATCAGAGCCAAATAGATCCCGATGACTATATTGTAAGAATTGTTATTTTACAGAGTTTATAGTGACATCGACTATACAATTAAAAAATTCAACCTCAATTTTTTTCTGCGCGTTTATTAAAGGCTTATCACGCTCAACTGATTAAGTTTTCTTTCTGACTCTGATGGATTCAGACATCTCAAAGGTCGGTTCCACTTCTAATTCGGTAGCTATTTCCTTAGCTGCACAAAGCATCTGAACAAGGCAATTTTTGCGGTATTCTTCAAAAAAAAAACAGTTAAGTTCTCCTACGCTTTTTAAATTCAAAGAATCTATGTATTTTTGTAGAATATTCCGTCTACTAGTGGAACTAGAGAAAAACCCAAATAATTTCTGAACTAAGCCAAAGAAGCTCACATTGTCATATTGTCCAGAGATTAAAGCTGCACCATTAATGACAAGGTTAAGAGAATGAGAGGCACATGATGCAAAAAATGCTTTAGGGTTTCGATTTAATATGTCTTTGGGCACCTGAGTTAACGCTTTTCATGGTGGCCCCATTTTCACAACCTTGTTCCCTCATCTTTGACCATTAGTTCTAAAGAGTCAAGTGCATTCAACAACAAAACTTGTGTTAAGCTGCATCAGTGCTTTTCTCAAAGGCAAAAAGTTAATGAAATAATCCTTAATTAAATCCTCACTAGCTTCAACACAACAACGAACTACTAAAGTCATCTGTTCTGTCCTACTGCTATCTGGAGTGCAATCTAGTATAATACCATAATATTTTGATTGTATTGACAATATAGTCTTGAACACTTTCTTACCTAAATGGGCAATAACTTCATTTGTATAGTTTTACTATACAAAGTATACAAAGTATTTTGTTTTATTTTTCTAAAAATTCTCCCATCTGTATTAGCAGCTCGAAGAAAAGAAAGACATCAATTGAACGTAGTGATTGTGCCACTGAGAAATTTTCTTTTGCCGCTATATATATTTTCGACTGTATCCACGTTGTTCTTTAGGATGGAAGAGGGGCGCTATATCAGATACTCAACCTGGGCGCCTAGTTTCGAACCCTTGTAATTAATGCCAGTCAACAATGTTTTCTTTAAGATAATTTTGTAATTTTTGTTAGAAATATTTTGCTTAAAATGCTCCCTTGTCGATGTTGCGCTGAATCGGTCGTTTCACCGATTCACGATAGATCCGGCACTGTTCTGAGAAAGTCGGTTGAGTTTTAAATGTTCTTTATGGCAACATTCATCATAGTCTGAATTATCATTCTTACGATTGTGCCGAAACTTATTTCGTTTTTTGGAAAGAAGAAAACTTGTATAAGCTAAAGAAAAACATTCAAACCTAATTTAAATTGTCATTATGAATAGTCGTCGAAGATAACGGGTGAAACAAAACTGAACTGAAAACAGGCAGACAGACGTAAGATGTATTTGGAGAACGAAAAGAAAAATCAATTTGAAATTTTGACTACGGCCATAGGAGGCTGCGCTGTAGCTTTTAAAAATAATTTCGCGTTTGCAGTGTTACCAGATCTACTGGTAACTGGCATCAACTTGGAATTTTAAATGGGACACCCTGTTTATTTTATTTTTAGATTCTGCAAAATAATCTAATTTTTTTTTGTATAGGATAGTTTTCATTTTTCTTACCATTTCTTAAATATAAATTATTTTTTTTTTTACCAAAACTATGTAAATTAAAACTTCAATATTTTCGTCTCCTGTAAAATTTTAATTTTATTTAGTCAATATGTAGTACTTTAATTTTAGCAACATAGGATCGCCGACTTTTATACAGAGTGTCCTAAAAATTAACTGCAATTCAGATTTTATTAATTTTAAATGGAACACTCTGTATATTATTGAAGCACTGAATAGAGTGGTTAAGTGGATTTTTTCATATAAAGTGTTCTTATACCTATTTTGAAAGCGTTTTTAATGAATAATTATTACTATTAATATTCGACAAATTTATTTATTTTAAACGATTTTATAGATAATTAATATTGACATTCGAGAAATACACATTAAATATTTAGAACGCTAAGTCTTTTATGATGTAACCTCAACTTACTCAATGCCAAGCCATTTTCTATTAATATAAATTGTGGTTCTGAAATGACCGATTTTGTTAATAAATTAAAACTTCAGATGTTTAAGGTGCTGACTATTTTGTGTAAGCAATCGGTAATAAATTTCGTCACATGACAGATAGTAGCTCTTTGATTTTCTGATGTATCAAGTTGTTCAAAAGCGCACCTTACCCAATTTTCTAGATCTTCATTTGAATTTACTGGTATTTTATAAACCATTCCTTTATTCCTACCCCACAGAAAAAAGTCTAATGGATTAAGATCTGGAGATCGTCGTGGCCAACTCTATGGTCATTCACGTCTTATCCACCTATCTTCAAACATATCATACAGTTCCTCACAAACCTCATAGATAAGCCGTAGATTATCCAAAAAGTCATATACAGTCATTCTGAGAATTTCAATATATTTTGCAGAAGTTAAATTTTCGTCATAAATGTATATTGAAAATTTTGTTGGTAACCTTTTTCTTTTCTAAAGTGTAGATTTTCTGCAGTCGAAATAATTCTTTTGAGAAAATCTGGATCATCCTGTGTAACAATTAATAACATTTCCCAAAAATCTACACGTTTGGGAGGATCATCTGGTTGTAAAGCCTGTAATGTAATTAGTTTGTAGCCATGCGTATTATGTTTATGCAAAATTCTCCATATGATCGAGTAATTCCTAAACCATTTTTGGCACTTGTTAAGCATGAGGATAAACATGAAAATACGCCAAAACGTTAATTTCATTTTCTTCGTTTTTAGTAACAGGGTGAAATTAAATTCTTGGAGCCTGCACAGTTCCGGAATTTAATAAGTTAGCTTCAATTCTGAAAAATTTCCTTGGGTTCATTGGCGGCAAATTCGGAAAAAGACCGTTAAATCTTCTGCAGGTTCTTCGAACAATTCTTTGACACTCTCCGTGAATATAAAACAAATTTAAAATATCTGCATTTGAATAACTATTATTCTGCATTTTCGCTAACTTATTCTGACATAAACTAAAAAGTGAGACATGTCATGCCACCATCAATACGTATTGTAGTTGTTACATTTATCAAATATTAATAGTAATTATTCATAAAATCACTTAGAACTCGAAAGCGTTTCAAAACAGGTATAGGAACACCTTATATGGAAAGAAAATCAATTTATCCACTCCATTCAATGCTTGATTAATCTACAGGGTGTTCCATTAAAGAAAGTCACTTTTGATCAAATTTATAAAATCTGAATAAACACTCTGTATAAAAGTCGGCGATCCTATTTTACTAAAATTAAAGTACCACGTGTTGACTAAATAATATTAAAATGTTACATTGATTTGACATCTGGAAACGAAAATATTGAAGTTTTAATTCAGATAGTTTTAGTGAGAAAAATACAAAATAATTAATTTATTTATTATTAGTATATAAAACAATAAGAGAAAAGAAAAAATATCCTATACAATAAACTTAGATTGCTTCGTAGAATCTAAAAATAAAGAAAACTACAGGGTGTCCCATTTAAAATTTCAAAGTTAATGCCAGTTACTAGTAGATATGGCAACACTGCAAATGTAGAAGCTAGAACACAGCCTGCTATGGCCCTAGTCAAAATTTCAAATTTATTTTTCTTTTCGTTCTCCACATACTTCTAACGTACCATTGAGTATGGCATACCCTGTATAGATATGCAGTCCGATAAAAATGGGAGAACCTGTTTTTTTCTAGCAATACTAAAACGCGAAGATCCTTAAAAATCTCGGAACGTGATTTTTTACCATTACAATACTTCCCTCTTTTGAGGGTAGCAAAAACAAAAATCCATTGAATTACAACGCCTTGTATCTCAAAAACGAAGCATATTCGGACCATTGTTAGTAGTAAATACTTTTCGTCTTACTTTTAGCTAAAAGTCCTACTGTGAAATATTGTCTGTTAAATATTGTACCATGCAATCGTAGATGCAAGTTATTTGATTTAATTTATTTTATTCGAAATAAAAGTTGTATTTTAAAATAATACTCTTATCTTAAGGGCAAATTAAAAAGGCTGTTTTTTCTCTAAAATATACCACATGTAAGTGTTTTATTTTACGTAGAATTTAATGGTGATGATATGAAATTGATAAAAGTCTTATAGAGTGTAGTTTTGATGTGGGAGGTGGTTCTTAAAATATACTTTTAAAGTTTAGCTTTTTTGTAGTTTTATGATATTTAAAAATACTAGACAATTCTAGGCAAAATACTTTTATCTTTAATCGATGAATTCGACCGTTTCCCAGATATTTTAAATTAAAAGTGTGAATACCATAGATGACAAACACGCATTTTTTCTCAATAATTGATTTTTACGGAACAGAAGGGCAACTGAATTGTAATAGAAATAACAAGGAAATTCACCTGCGCTGTCCCAACCTATTTTTACCACAATTCAGATTCCTTTATTTTAAGTTTTTTAGTATTAAAATCAATACGTTTCCATGACTAGTCTTTTCACACTTTTCATTTAAAGTGTCTCGAAAACTGTTGGGTTAATCTAATA
The DNA here is from genome assembly GCA_030620095.1 of Kuschelorhynchus macadamiae. NCBI lineage: Eukaryota > Metazoa > Arthropoda > Insecta > Coleoptera > Curculionidae > Kuschelorhynchus > Kuschelorhynchus macadamiae. The sequence continues at coordinate 102,784 of JAUTXW010003618.1, forward strand.
AGAAGTACGAGTTCAAAAATATTTCCCTGCCTCATCAAAACTACCATCTATGAGGCGTTTATCAATTTAATTTTCACACCTTCAAACTCTACTTAAAATTCAACACGAAAATAAAGTAAAATTAAACTTTTACAATATCTGTATAATATATAAAGAAACATATTTTTATGAGTAAATTTGTATCACTTTTTTTAATGTTTAATGTTTGAAAATTTGGTGGATATAGATGTCTGGATGTCTTAAAAAATTAACTCTGGATGATAATTTTCCAAAACTTTGATTCCAACATATTTGAACATGTTCTAGAATGATGTATTTTGCAACTTAAATCAAAAACTCTTTATTAATTAACATACGTAATGAGATATTTATTAGAACAATTGAGTTTAATTAAATTCCTTTCTACGTTACACCGAAACACATTATTCGAAGAGAAAGGATAACCACAGGACTATCAAGCGCTAACCGACAGCCGATCGATTAAATACCGTCTATCCACTAAAAAATCTTATGAAAATCTCCAATCATACAATTCGCTCTAGGATGACTGGTAGATTTTGAATAAAAAAGCGTAAAATGGCTTTGCTAGAGATGGAGGCTTGTCGGCGCACAACGTCACGGTAGCGATCTATGAGTGCGTTCACCCCACGATGGTTGTAACAATTTGTACTCAATAATGGGGACCTTTTTTATCTATTAATACTCGAGCTTTGTCACTAGACCGAAATCTAGGAAAAGCAGTTAAGTGTTCTCTTTGCAGATAATTTCTTTGTTATTGATTGGTAGGCTATTAAAGCCAGTTAAAGAAGGAATCAAAAATATTCATAGTTAATATTCCTTTGGCACCAAAATCAATTTTTTAAAAAAAGTTTACGACTCTTAGGCGACTTGGTCTTTCCCAAAGAAGTTTCGAAACTTAACTAAAATTGGCCAGTGCCGGCATAAAGGGACTGTAATTTTCCATAATAATGACGCGAAGTAAGCAAAACTTTGAAATAAATCACAAATATTTAAAATTGTATAAAGCAAAAGAGTTATTTCATTAAAATAATGTAGAAAATATTAATAATTAGTCATCGCAGGCGCTAGGTTAGATTATATTAGTCACTTGGTTCTAACTGACCGCATACGAATATAGAGTCAGCACCGATCATCGTAATAACCACTGGCACACTATGCAACAGGCTAGTGAAAGTATGAGAACTGTAACATGCCCAGATTAACTCCATATGCGACACAAGGGGTAGGTACGTCAAAGACCAAGTATTTCCATGGATATGTAGAGCTTTAGTCAATCAACAAGTGGTCTCTCGAATTATTTTGTTGATCGTAGATATCTTGGACAAATCATAGTTTGTTCCTAATTCAGACTTGGTCAATCTAGTAACAAAAGAAAATGCATTTAAAACAAAAACTGCCTAAATTTCTTTGTTATAAATTAACTTTTAGGTATCAAAAGAAAAAAACATTAATATTTGGACACATTTATTTTAAAAACCAAAATAGCAATAATACCTTTTTATTGCCTTTACTGCTAAAAACTAAATTGCTTAGTAACTATTTTAACCATTGTCTGTAGGTATATGTTAACCACTACGGCTTCATTTTCAAAATTATTAAATATTTTAAAATTAATCATTAAGGCAGTTCAGTATTTAATAAAAATTAAATAAAAACATACTGTTGCTATTTAAAAATAAATGGATTCAATCATTAAAAAAAAATTTAAAAAGTTCTTTTATATCACGAAATGCAGCTAAGCCTAAATCAGGAACATAAAATTGTATTATTATTTGTGGCATGTCCAACTAAGCAAATAAAACAAAATTCTATAGCTCCGGCATTTTTTGTCCGATTTCAAAAACATAAAAACTGGCACTACAATTTAAAGCTTTATCGAAATGTAAATTAAAATTCGGGGATTATCATTTAAAAATGCATACTTGGCGCAAAACTATAAACTTGGGTTAAAAGTTAACAAATCGTGTAATCGAGTATAAAATAACAAAATTTCGAATTAATTTTGTAAGAAACAAAGAAAAAAATAAATTCCTTTTACCCAGAACTTCCCTCGTTATGAATATTTCCTTTTATTAGATATAATAAAGTGTGACCCAATTTAATTTAGTACATAGTTGTATAGGAACACATATTATACTCTGTCTTTTCAAACAGTTTTATTGGACGCCATTTTGTTCCAACATATTGGAATCCTACCAATCTTTTACTAGTTTCTACCTATGCCATACTTGATTTTTTGACACAATTTAAAATAAATTCAATAAGCAGCTTTTACATTGACATTCACCGTGATTTTGTTCCGTCATGTTGAATTCGTACCAGTTTATCCTCATCATATTTAATTTTTCTCCAAAATTTAAAATCAATTGAATAAAAATTTTTACGTTGATTTTTTATTACCTTTTTTGGACGCTAAAACGTCAAAAAAAAGTAAAACCTGAGAGGGTGAATTTTTTCAAATTACAAAAATTTTATTTGGCCGCCATTTTGTTCCCCATCTTGAATTAGTACCACAGTTCATCTCTATACCACAGTTAGTTATAGCACAGAATTTGAAAAGTTCATTAAGCAGTGTTTCAGACTAATTTTCTAAATATTTTATTAACTCGCCATTTTGTTCCGCCTTCTTGGATTCGTACCAAAATTTTACAAGTTGATTCCTACATAATACTTGATTTTTGTGCAAAATTTGAGATAAATTGGATAATTGGTTTTCTTAGTAATACTTTTTTTTAACGTTTCACTAGGCCGGCATCTTGTTCCAGCATACTGGATTTTTTCAAAATAGTACCAGATTCTCCCCATATGAGCCTTAATTTTTGACTAAAATTTGAAGTCAATCTGATAAGTAGTTTTTAAGCTATGCCGCGAACTGACAAACAGACATACGGTCCGACGTAATTGATAAAACATATTTTTTGGTATCTAGGGAAGCTAAAACGCAAAGATATGTAAAACCTGAGAGGATGAATTTTTCAGGTTGCAAAAATTTTATTTGGCCCCCATTTTGTGCCGCAATCTTGAATTAATCGTCTCTATACTACAATTATTAATGGCACACAGATATTAAGTAAGTATTTGATATTAAGTATTTTATTCAGGCTGAATTTTTAAATGCTTTATTAAGCCGCCATATTGGATTCGTACCAAATTGGTTGATTCTTATATAATACTTGATTTTTGTGCAAAATTTTGAGATAAATTGGATAAGCTTTTTTTCAGTAATAATTTTTTAACATTTTACTAGGCCGCCATTTTGTTTTGCCATTACGGATTTGAACCAAAACGTTACCAGGTCATCCCCATATGACCGGTAATTTTTGAAGTCAATCGGATAAGTAGTTTTTTTTAGCTATGCGGAATCGGGAAAATATGTTTTTCGTCACCTAGGGACCCTGAAACGTAAAGATCAGAACAAATCTCGGAGGGTGTTTTTTTCACGATTACAATACTTCACTTTTACGAGGGAACTAAAAAGTGGGGCGTATATTAGTCCGTGCTCACCCCGTATGTATATATAAAAATGCAAAAACATTACTCAACTGTCTCAAGTAGCATTAAAAATAAAGGTATGGAATAATATATTTATAATATAATGTGCCTATGTAAATGTATTTCATATCTTGAATTAAATAGTAAATGAGACAATGTCCCTTTAAAATATGTATTTATTTATTTATATTTAAGAAGATTTTAACAAACTAATATTTATTGAATTATGTGAACACGAATTTCAGACTTATTAGTTTTAAAAAAGCTCATGAATGGGCAAGGATCACGTAAAAGATAAACGAGATAGTAGTAAAAGTAAAACTGTGGATTAAAACTAATCGTTTCTTAATGTTCCAGATATAAAATAAATAACTACAAATTTAAATACCAGTACTAATTAAACCTGCAAAAACCCTTGTGGCTATTCTATACAAACCTAAGTTGGACGTTGGTATCAGGTGCAAATAACTAGATAAACAGCCGTATCTTCGGAATCTTCGAACGCATGAATGCATAACGCTCTGACCCCGTTTGTTTGAAGGAAATTTTAGCATCAACCGCTTAAACGCACTGTACATTCGGGTTTATTTAGAAAAACACTGGGTGCATGTTAGCGTCTATCGTCTTCGCCACTTTGACGACTTAATACCAAAATAATGACTTTCACAAAACCCATATAATAATTTCAAACAAAAACAAAATAAATTTAAATCACAGAGTTATATTACATAAAATAATTATTATTACACGGATTTCCGGTGATGTCAATTAATACTCACTAATTAAAAATCAGTGTATTCCGCGTGTGCTTTTTGTGTCGAAGTACTTTCTTTGGGTTTTTTAAATACTTAAACCTTAAAACAGAAAGCGTACCATAATCCCCTAAAAAAATGTAATTAAATTATTTGAAATCAAAATTTTGCTGAAATGGCGCTATTCAATAAAGCCAAAGACAGATAATACTCCGTATAGACGATCCATCTAATGTTAAATGAAACACCCCCTAAATGTATCCCAACTTTGCATTGTATTCCCTATAGTAGGTATCCATTGAGAGATTTCCGATCAGTATTGCCAGTAAATGTAGTAGTCTCTTACCTCCGCATTGAATTACCCATACAACTATTTCTAAATAAATAGACCTAGCTGGCGCTCTCGGCAACTCCGCAGCTGTTCTTGTTGGGCGTGAGATAATAATTCCATTAAACGGCCTCATGAACGATTAAAAGTGGTGAATTTATTTTGTATCTGATGTAAAGTTAATACTAAAAAAAGTGGATCTAGGTGATCTAATAATACTAACACCGCTCTTAAAAAGAATCCGTGCTTAAGAAACTGAAACACGTGTATGTAAACAATTGCTTATTAGACACTCCTATAAACAGGTACCTGTAACATTTTCTCAAGAAGTTTGTCTTTGACAAATTATGCATCAAAATATAAATAAAAAAAAACATGTTAAAAACAAGCTTTTAAAAAATTACTTAACATATTAAAATAACTAAAAATGTTCATGTAACTACGTACCCAACTAAGAATGCAGTATATGGAAAATCGTTGAACTGACATTGTAGCAAAAAAATACAAGACGAATCGCTGGAAATTATTTTGAAGTTTCTAGGTCGGCCGCTAGAGGTCCGATTCTCACTCAAAAAAGAGGGATTTTCTCCGAAATAAGCCTAGTATGAACCTAAATTGATTTGTTACAGCCTTTGATAGATCGCAAATTTTCGTTAGACGTTTTTTTCTCTAGCTTGTCAAGTAGAGGTTGGGGGAAATATTTATTAAATGAAATTTAATAAATATGTTGCGTTGCAAGTTGTCGAATAGTATAAGAATATTGCTACGGAAAAATCGAAGAATTGATAAAATTTAAATATATTTTGAAAACTATAGAGGATACATTTTATACATATTACGTGGAAATCAACTGGTAAAATTTTGGCACAAATCCAAGACGGCGAAAAAAAGTGGTTTAATAAAATATTTAAAAATTCATCCTGAAAAAAGTAATTAATAGATTGATTTCAAATTTTCTGCAGGAATTAATTGTGCGATAGGAATAGGGTCGAATTGAAATCTTCTTCCTATTTTGAAGTTGAATGAGCACTGCATTGTTCAGTGTTTGAAAATGCCGAACCGATCTTTCTAATCTACAGATAGTAAACCGGTAAAATGTTGCAATGATAATTATGAAATTTTGATAATTAAAAAAATGTCGTTTAGTGACAATAATCTGGTAACAAAAATGCAATGTCTTTTAACAACTTGAGATTGTTTTTGGGGTTCTTTGATATCTTCCTTTTATAGGACTCAACTGCCAAATTAATTATGTAGGCCGATAATGAAGTAGAGAGGGAATTTCTGGTAATTGTCACCTCTTTATTAATGGAGCTCTGTCCAATTAAAAAAAAAACAGTGATTTACATTTGCAACTTCAATTTATTTGTACGAATTTCAAATAAAGCCGCCTTCTAATCAGACAATTTTTGTCTAGTTCGATTGCAACAAGATTTTTTTTCCAAGTGGGCACTTATTATGAATACAGTTAACTGTGAAATCACTACGTTTTGGTTTTTACTTTTCTCGTAGAAGGGAAATATTATAGTCATGAAAAAATCATCCTCCCAGGATTTTCACATTTTTAGGGCCCCTAGATGACAAAAAACACTTTCTTAATTCTGTCGGTCGGTCTGTCGGTCTCTCTGTATGTCAGTGCGCAGCATAGCTAAAAAACTACTTACTCGATTGAATTCAACTTTTGGTCAAAATTTAATTTAATAAAAAAAAATAAAGATGAGTTTTTGGTAAGAAGCCAATAAGGTGGAACAAAATCGCGGCCTAGTGAGGTGTTAAAAAAATTATTACTAGAAAATTTTGGTATGAATCCAAGGTGTCAAAACAAAATGGCGGCCTAATTAAATAATAAAAAAATCAGCCTGAAAACTAACTACTAGACTTATTTCAAATTTTGTGCAAGACTTAAGTGTAATATAGAAATGAATTGGTAAAATTGTGGTAAGGATTTAAGATGGCGGAACAACATGGCGGCCAAATAAAATGTTTGTAATTGTAAAAAATCACCTATCCAGAATTTTACAAATCTTCATGTTTTAGGCTCCCTAGATACCAAGAAACAAATTTTCCCGATTCTGTTTATCTGCCTGTCGGTATGAGTGTGAGTAATTGCAGCATAGCTTAAACTACTTATCTGATTAACTTTAATTTTTGGTTGAAGATTAGGGATAATATGGGGATGACCTAGCAGCACTTCGGTTTGAATCTAAGATAGCTATAAAATATTTAAAAAATCAGCCTGAAAAATGCATTAGATTGTTTTCAAATTGTGTACAATAGTGATATAGAAATAAACTAATAAAATTGTGATACGAATTCAACGAAATCGACGTAAAAACCCTTAAAAATTAGATGTGATATGGTAACTGCTAAAATTTTGGAATGAATTTTACTTGTTTTAAATTGTGCTCAAAAATGAAGAGTGGTAAAAACTTGTAAAATATCGGTACGAATGCAATATGGTGGAACAAAATGGTGCCCAATAAAAATATTTTGAAAGACCGTATATGTTTTACTAAATGACTATATGCGAAACCAAACTGGGCCACACTTCACTATTTCTAATAAAAGGAAAAATTCATGACAAGGGAAGTTCCTTGTAAAGGATATTTTTTTTTTATTTTTGAATATGTCGCCTGAAAAAGCTAAGAAAATATACTGTGGATCCTTCAAATATCTCAACTTTGGTCAAATGGGACGAGCTAATTGTTCCCGTGTCCGTCAAAATACATTCAAGAAATTTGATAATAAAACATGCTTAATATTTACAGCTAGCAATTTATCAAAAAGTGAACGATATTTTGCTAAATTATCTTTACTTAGATTCTTGTTCTTATATAAAAAAAATAAAAAATATGTTTTCTGGCCAATATAAAATAAAAACTATTTTAAATACACATTAGGTATTGAAGAATTTTTAACATCAAATTTAAGCATGGAATATCGGGAAATTGCAGTTATTTGTGTATTAGAGTTATTACGCGGAAGGGACAAGGTAATATTGCCCTCGAATTATAAATTTTTTTTTCTACGCTATTAAGATGTAAGTACGTCTTTTTTACAAAAACTGGAGAAAAATGGCCTTGAAATGAAATTAAATGATATATTTTTTGTCAAGTTGATAATAATTATTTACGAAGAAAACCTACTTTCAAAATTAATATCAAATGTTAATGTCGAACAAAACAGCTGTTTGTTTTATGGATGTTAGGGTGAGCGAGCGTTTTGATAATTTTGCCTCTCGCCGAGCGCTGAAGTAGAACTTCTCGGAAAAGTGCCATTTTGTGTACTCTTTTGCAAGCGCAAATTCGTGTTAGTTGTAGAATAATGCCCTTTATGCAAAAAGTATTAATTAAATCATTATTAAAATAAATGACTTAATTTATTTATTTAAAATAACTTATTACTGTTGTACTTAAATTATTTAATATTTTTAAAGTATTGACTCACAAACAATGAAGAGATCACACAAGGTTCAGTGCTCCAAGAAATGTCAATAGCTCTTTCCACCCTAAAACGATAAAAACTGTGTGATAGAGAACAAATAATCCTGCTCGTTGTCTATCACTAAAGCGCACCAAGTTCACTATCATACAAATAAGGTAAATTCAAATTAATGGTAAAAGGGCTTCCTACATTTCATTAATATCCACAGAAATTGCGAAAAAATTAAATTTTCTAGTGAGAGACCCAAAAAACATTTTTCCTTTTAACTGTATTGTCCACACCTCAGATCAAAATTGGTTCTAACCATACATACAATATTATTTTCATAGCTACTTACCATGTATCCCTTAAGCGTGGAACACAATGCAAATTACGTCCATTTACGACAATCTTTATTCTTCTTTATGTGTTTTTGTGTGCTTTGTTAGACATTTTTTTGAAATAGAGGTGACAAAATGTATATATATATATATATATATATATATATATATATATATATATATATATATATATATATATATATATATATATATATATATATATATATATATATATATATATATATATATATATATATATATATATATATATATATATATATATATATATATATATATATATATATTGTATATTAACTGAAGGAGGAGAAATTTCCTCTTTAATAAATACACTTAAAAATAACTCTGCATCTGGGGACGAGGCATTAATATTAAAAACCATTTCACCTTATATAACTAAACCCTTATGTCATATAATTAATTTAATATTCAGTAAGGGAGCTTGTCCCAAGCATTTTAAAATATCTGTTATTCAACCTATTTTTAAAAAAGGAGAAAAAACATTAGTTGAAAATTATAGACCAATAAACTTATTATCTAATGTTAGCAAAATTTTTGAAAAAGCCCTAAAAAATAGGTTAGTCCAAATCGTAACAAAAAGCTGTTTACTGTCAAAATATCAATTCGGGTTTCAACCCAATAAATCCACAAGTGATGCTATTAGCTTATTAACAGGTATATAGTGAAACAGTTGGATTGTGGTCGCCCGTGTGCAGCAGTGTTTATAGATTTGGCAAAGGCATTTGATACATCCAGTGCTTTTGTCGAAGCTTGAACGAGCTGGGATACGGGGACCGGCAATTACTACTAAAAACTACTACTAAAAAGCTATTTGGATGACAGATACCAAAAAGTAAAAATAAAAAAAATTTTGCGATATGCAAAAAATAATTATGGTATTCCTCAAGGTACAGTATTGGGTCCAATATTGTTCATCATTTATATAAATAGTCTCCTAAATCAAATATATGTTGGACAAGTAATATCACTTGCAGATGATACCGTCTTTTTTGTGCATGGAGATTCATGGGAAATCGTGGAACACAAAATTTCTACAGATCTTAAAAAAATGGTTGAATGGTTGGACAATAACCTACTTACTTTAAATTTAGAAAAAACAAAATATTTGCCATTTGCTAACAAAAAAAAATGCCTCCCCGTACAGATAAGAATTTCTATTGATCTGCCTTTTAGAAAAAAAAATATTTGGGTACTCGAATCTACAGATAAAGCTAACTATCTTGTCATTACAATAGATTGTCATCTAAAGTGGAATGATCAAATAAATCAAATAACTAAAAAATTAAGATCTTTAGTCTATATGTTTAAACAAATTAGCAAAATTATGGATATAAATAGTATACGTAGTATATATTTTGCACTAGTACAATTAATACTCTCATATGGTATTATTGGTAATACCATAAGGTTATGTACAGATTAAATAACCGGTTTCCTTCTGATCGATTATTTAAGCAATGTAAAATATTAAATATTAGAAATATCTATTACAAATCAGCCCTAATGCAACTAATAAACTCGAATTTTTCAAATTACAACAAAATTGCCACCTACAAAACCAGACATCAAGATAAGGATAATTTAATTTTACCTCTTTTACATACTACAATAGATCAACAAGTTATATTTATATCGAACAAAAACTTTATAATTTAATTATTTCCGACTTGAAAAATAAAAAAAAAACAACAAAACTTTAAAAAAATTCTCACAAATTGGCATATATTTAACGCCCCAGTATTACGAAATATATGAATATATGTATATGTTTTTCTTTTTCACAAAGTCTATGGTTTCTCACTCCAGAATTCTTTCTCTTTCTCGGTTGCATTATTCTTACAAAGAATATATGTCTATAATTTATGTATATTATAGTTTTATAATTCCATCTTTAGAAAATTTTTTCTTTTGTTATATGTTGTGCAGACACACGGATAGAAATAATGTTTTTATGAATATATAAAAAGAAAGAAACATATATTATAGTTTTATAATTCCATCTTTAGAAATTTTTTTCTTTTGTTATATGTTGTGCAGACACACAGATAGAAATAATGTTTTTATGAATATATAAAAAGAAACATATAAGGGAAAATATTAGGCATTCACTCACCAGTCAAGCACTTAGCTTTGGAGCGTAAACATCTGGCTATTTCGAAAGAAGATTTAGTTGGTGCTCCAGATATCGTGAGGAAGTTTCCTTGTTTGTTACTCATCGGGTTGTAGCGAAGTATCCGATTTGACAAATACTATTAACGTCTTCAGTTTGAGTAAGAGTTCACTTGCAAGCATTCCAAGTACAATTCAACTCATTTTCCTTTATACTCCAGTCATTTCGCGATGCTAAAAAGCATGCTTGCCATCTTAATGTCAAAGTTAATGAAAATGGTCCGTCTTCGATGAGGAATATTGAGTATTTAAAAGCGGCAGTTTCACCTATCCCATATCTCGCTCTTACTTAAAAAAATTGCTCTGTATTGCTACAGAAAAATCTTGTGATAGGTTTTTCTGTGCAAGTTCTAAAGTGATTTTTGGAATATAATTTAAGCCAACAATGTTTTGCCGATCGCTGAGCGGTAAAGTAGAATTCCTCGAAAAAGTACCATTTTTCGTATTCTTTTGGTTATAGAAAATGATCTTTATGCAAAAAATATTAATTAAATCAATATTAAGATCAATGATTTAATTTGTTTATTTAAAATAACGTATTTTTATTGTACTTAAAATATTTAATATTGTTAAAGTATTAACGCACAAACAATGAAGAGAACACAAAATGTTCAGTGCTCAAGAAAATGTCAATAACTCTTTCTACCTTAAGACCATAAAAACTGTGTGATAGAGAACAGAGAACCCTGCTCGTTAACTATTATTAAAGCGCACCAAGTTCACTATTATACAAATAAAGCATATTCCAATTCAAACAACATTTAAATTATTAACAAAATCCTTCAAATTAAAGATAGTTTATTTAGTATTGGTTTGCAACAGAGCTTCCTACAGTCCGTTAATAGCCACAACAAATGCGAAGAAATTAGATTTTCTAGTGAAGGATCCAAAGAAAATTTTTCCTGTTAACTGTACTGTCCACACATCAGATCAAAAGGTGTTATAACAATATATATTGTTTCCATAACTAACTAACCGTTTATCGCTTAACATCTTTGGCTATGTCGAAAGGAGATTTATTTATCCGATTGGTGATTTAGATATAAGAAATTTTCCTTCTTTTTCAAATATCGGGTTGTAGTGAAGTATCTGGTTTGATAGATACGATTAACGTCTTCGGTTTGCGTCACACTAGCCTTCACTTGCATGCATTCTAGCTACAGTTCAACTTATTTTCCTTTATACCTCAGTCACATAGTTGTATTGAGATGCCAAAAAGTATGATTGCCATCTTAATATCAGAGTTAATAGAAATGGTCCATCTACGAAAACGTTAAAAACGGCCGTTTTTTTCCTATCTCATATCTCCATCTAGCTTAAAATTGCTCTGTTTTGCCATAGAAAAATCTTGTGCTACATTTTTCTGTGAGACTTCTAAAATGATTTTTCCAATTTAATTTAAGCCAACAATGTTTTTGCTATAAGTTTTCTTTCAAAGTTCAATATGTCTTAGTTTACAATTTAAGTGTACTGGAAAAAGAAGCTAATTACTGGAACAAATTATGCAGATAAAGGTAGGGTGGATCGGTGATAAAGTCCTGAGAAGTACCTACTAAAGCGCGGAACACAATGAAAGTTACGTCATTCGTTTCCGTCCATTTACTTAAAATTAAAATTAATTAAAATAAATTTAAATTTTCTTTCTGTATTTTTCGGTGTTTTGTTAGATACTTTTTTGAAACAAAAGTTATAAACAATTATATTTAGTTAAAACATTAAAATTATCATCCATTTCTGTACCACCAATGTGACTTTCCTGTTTATCCGGTTACATAACAGGACATATTGGCTTTGCTACAAGGCAGTCGCCAGAACCATCAATGTGTATTTCCTTTTTAAGTTTCGTTTTTGTAGGTTAGTTTTTACGTAAAACGAATACAGAAGCTTCATTGTGTTCCGCACCTAAGAAAACTGTATCTGTATCCGAAGAAAAACTACTAATTTGCATATTTTGGTAGCACATAACAAAAAACGGTAAACTGACTTTACCTAAAACATTCCTTATTTTACAAATTAAGCTTAACCCCAACCCGCAGTGTATACTTAAAAACGATTAGTCAATTCCAAAGCTTTCCTTCTAAAACTACAGAAGTATATTGTTAAGCATCTGTACGTAATTCTGGGAGAAACATTTAATAACTAAAATATATAATAAGTGATTTCTTCACATTTGTCTATCTAAATGTCTTAACAAAAACCAACCAATGCATATCAATTAATTATTAGTTACGTGAAACGATTTAAATAAAGCCAGTGATTTTTCGTTCTTTAGAATTTAAAATAAAATCGACGAGAAAAAATACTACAATCCTAGGCCACAAAACAACACCCAAAGTAATCTCAGTTCACTATGCAACAGGCATTAAGGGGCCGATGACCGAGCATCATTACGACACACGGGGTTATTAAACAAGTGAATAACGTTACTATCAGCCCTTCTCCTTCTGCCACCCGGGCGGCGCAGCAGGGTCCAACAAAGACAGAAGATCGACGAAGAGGAAGAATGCGACGTGTTTGAAGTTATTCAACCAACTATGACAACGGGTTGGTTTCTTTTCTAGTTCTATGTTTTATAGTTTTATAAGGACCTATGAGAAAGTTTGTCGATTGTTTTTGTTGAAAATTGCGGTCATGCCCAAGATTTCTTTATTCTTTTTAGGGTGTTCCTTGATTTAAAGCGTGAAAAAAATATATACATATAAATTACACTTTATTTTATAAACAATATATCAATGCTTAGTTATTTAGGAAATTTGGTAAATATACTAAATATTTTACCTTAAACAGTTTTGCGCAGAAATAGAACAGGCTTTTCAAAAAGAGTCCCTACAAAATGTGATAACATTCTATTCCAAGTTGCAAATTTGATTTTTTGAAGTCGATTTCAAACTACGTATTACTACCCTTAGCCAATTACGTAGGTATATCAGAAAATACATATTTATGTATGGCCTGAATGTCTTAATGTTGTATTTGTTTTAATTTCTAATACTTGAAGTAATGTTTAGTCATTGTTTTTAGTAATTCGACTTGATACCGACTTCAAAAAGTTAAGTTTTTAAGATAGAATAAAATGTTAGGTATTTTTTATTTTACATTTATAATAAGCAATAATATAATAATAAACAAGTATAAACGCTCATTAGAAAATAAACAATATAAAATGTAAAAAATTAAAATGATTGAGTAGTCATATTAAAACTAAAAACACCAACACGCACACTTCCCTCAAGCCACATATCGTACTCACTGACACAAGAAGTGTTTTTTATCCCGGATACAGTCATTTAATATTGTAATCATTTATTGAGATTCATAATTACCGAAATAACTTTCCATAAAGTGGATTCTTCTCCCAGATCGGGAATATACAACAAGTTATCGCTGAAACTCTTTCACAAAAAAACTCAAATAACACCATTTTGTATATTTTATTTTTTGATATTCTTACTATGAAGCTACTCTGGCACTTCCCTAAACACTTCCAGAAAGTTTTATCCTCCTTTGAAGTTATTTAATTAAAATAATTTAAATTTGGTATTCTTTTATGTCTAGCTAACTAGCGACATTTTTATTAACTAAATCATCAATTCAGACCTACAAAATAGTGAGAAATGAGGACAAAGCTTACTTCATTGGAGTCCGGAATATTAAGTGAATAACCTCCTCTTTTTTTTTAAATCGGTTAAAAACTGCTCATGAGTTAAAAACAACATATTAAAAAGGAATTTACTTTTTTGTTTTGAAATACGCGAAAATGAAATTTGTTTGCCTTTTATTTATAATAAAATAAACTATATATCTATCCAGCAATATTTTCAATTTCAATAATTTCAAAGGATGACACAGGAATCACGAGCTGATGACATACTGTCCTGCCTGCTACATAAGTAATATTATGCTCATGTCTCTAATAATATATAAAAACATAAATTTCTTCTTTCTTGGGATTAGGCTATGTCAGAATGGAATCAGTTACACTATTGTAATTTAGAAAAAATATATAACAATTTATATCCGCGCAGAAGACCAGTAAGAAATCTATACGAACTTCCATTTGTAGGCGGAATCACAGACAAGATTGTAAGATTACTACGTCGATCCAACATACAATACACACAGAATATTCATTAATGTTTGCGATCTCCCAATAAGTTTTTCCAAAGGAGGGGGATAGTGATGGGTAAACTTAAAGAAGAAACTTAAATATTAATAAGGTATTTAAAACTGCTATTTAGTTTCAACAGAGATACGGTGGTCTGTGATGCCCAATTCAACCCCTGCAAACAGTTCGTCAAGGTAAGAGTCGAATAAACGCGAAAGGGTTAAAGCTACAGACACACTATTAACATTTGACGTATTAACACGTCACGTCTTAACACACACATCGAACACACTAGTCTGACGTGTTGAATCAAAGTTGTATGATACCATACAGCTTAAACAACTTCTTAGAGGGCCTATCGTATCATACAAGTGTGTTATTTTCATAAAATATGACAAATCTGTCAGAACTGATGGATGAGTTGGATGAAGAGGAAAAAATATTATTTGCCGTTGCAGTACTTTTTGCATTACAAAGTACAAAATAATGTAGGATTTATATAAGAATGACCAAAAAAAGTTTCATGTGCGCCACAATTTAAGAAGCATTAAATTAGGATTAAGTTATGTAAGAATTCATACTTCCGGACCTCTTCAATTAGTTTTTTTTTCATCTTGTCAGCACACGCACAACGATGCCGTGAATATATAGACGTGCTGACGCTATAAAACAATGACGAAAATCTGAGACCGTCAGATATCGATGACACGCGCTAGGTGAACTACTAAGCCCAGTTACTTGATTAATGTAAGCTGGGCTTTATATTTCAAACGGATGTCATTTAATATATTTTAAAGAGTCCCTCTTTCTTTTCAGGTGAGCTTATTTAAATCTTAAACTCCTAACTAAATATTATTATAAATTTCCAATATCTAAAGGTTGTTGTACGAAGGCAAGAAAATATAGACTATAGCCTTCTGGACCCAGATTGAAATAGAACATTCTTAAGTTTACACAGGTATATACATTATATACATGTATATTAAAACCAGTTTATAGTAGTTTTTTGTAGTGAAACTCGCTATAGAAAGAACTCATGCAGAAACACACGTTTTCCTGAAACATTCTTGTGAGACCAGTGACGCAGTAGCTTAGCTAAAAATTGCTTCTGAGGAGTGGAGGGGGGATTAGACATTTCTCTTCAATGCGTTGCCGATGATGCTGCGACTATTTTTACGGAGCTTATCGATATAAAATAAAATAGATTGTAAGCTTCAAAACGGTTTATATTTAAATTGTAGACTCAGGCTCTGGGGTGGGAGTTAACGCCCAACCCCCCATTTTTATGAGTAAGATTATGCATTTTTGCACAATTATTCTGTCGTAACGATTTTTGGTATAAGCATTTTGACAATATATGGTATGTATTAGCAGATTCATTTTAAAAGAAAAAGCTACACCTAGTTCA
This sequence comes from Kuschelorhynchus macadamiae, assembly GCA_030620095.1. Lineage (NCBI taxonomy): Eukaryota > Metazoa > Arthropoda > Insecta > Coleoptera > Curculionidae > Kuschelorhynchus > Kuschelorhynchus macadamiae. The sequence continues at coordinate 118,862 of JAUTXW010003618.1, forward strand.
AATCGATAAATCCAGATATGTTGGAATTATTTTAATTTTAAATAACTCTTATTCAAATAATTTCAAAATTCAAACTTTATTTTTAGTAATAGTATTAAAGATTTATTAAAACTTAATATTTGACATATTATGAAGTAATTATTATTTTAGACATTTGTAATAATTAGGTCGGTAATATAATGACAAGTCATCATAAATATTGTATTTCTGTACATGTTTCTAACTGCATCGTGTTTCGTTTCAATATAATAATTTGTTTTAAATATACAAAAAAATAACCAGACAAAAAAATTAATTCCTGTTTGTATAGAATATTTTCGTCTTATTTTACGTCAAGGAATCTCCAATTAGGCAACAACCCGTCTTTTTTGAGCAACCTGTAGATAATACAATTTTCAGCAAAAACTTGTTTGTTGATGATTTTAAGCCACCTCTGCTAGCTTTAGCCCTGCTAAAAGCTATATGTGCACTGTGACAATGAATATTTCAAAACCTAAATGTTTCCAGAAATATCTAACTTTATATTTGTGATCCTCGTCCCAGAAACTGCTAATTCATTAAGAACTGCCCACAACCGTCTCTAACAGCTGGCTATGCCACTGACAACTTAAACACAAGAGTTTTAAATGAACATGTTATTAAGTATTTAACAAGTACAATAGAGATCAGGAAAATAACAAAAATGAAACAAAGTTTTGCTATAATGCAGTTAAGTAAAGGTCTGCTCAAACTAACGCGGGATCGCGAAAGCACTTGTGCACTCATCAAATGAAGATGAATACTAATTATACATAATTCAAACAAACACTTGATACAAACATGCAGCTTCAACTGAACACTTCAGTAAATGCAGATAGATCAACTTTCCGTTCCTGCAACGCAACCGCTCACGCGGTTCCGTGTTGGTTTGAGTAGACCTTAAGAAGTGAAGCCACTAGTCAACTATCCTCCTCCCCCGCTAACTACGCGCCATCACCACACTTGCTTTTACATCTGGTCTCTGCATTGTATTAAAGTATTAAATAGTTCCCGAGATAATTCTATTAGAACCGGTGCAAAATATTTTTTGAATTCAAGTATTCTACGAAACATCAAATAGGTACTGATTAAAGAAAACAAAATGTTCACTCGTTTTTGAACAGTTGTATAGAACAAAACGGGCACTAATTATAAGTTATTTATAAAATGTAATATACAGGTTCACTCCTTCGAATTTATTCCGTGTAAGTCCAGTGGCGTAACAAGATAACGTGGGGCCCTGGTGCCAAATCGTAAAACTGGGCCCCCCCTCTCTATAATAAGTACATAAAAATAAAAAAAAATTAGGAGATTTCATAAATCGCAAAAAGTCTTGTTTTAACATAACAAGCTCCAGCAAATCAGATAGGTACCACAGAAAAATGAAATAAGGTTATATATCAACCATAATATATTATTCCATATAAAGTATATTAATAATTCTAATTACACCGACTTACGATTAGACGACAAACCGGTGTTACTTTTGTTTATAACTAATTGTCTATTTTTACACGCTTTTTTAATTTTGCTTCGTTTTCGGCAGCTTTTTTTCTTTTAGCTGCACCCGATTAGTATTGTAATTAAATTTATCACAACGAAAACGCTGAATACTCACAAAAGAAAATATAAAATCAGTATCACTGTAATTATACGCCTGTTTTAGTCTAGCACCCAACACAGAACACAAAAAATTAGCATCCAAAGCCATTACCACATCTACAACTTTTGGGGCCCTAGGCCCACTTGAGATTACGGGTCCCTCTCGGCCCTATCCCCAAAAAGCATTGCACCCAGTGCCGGATTAATTATTTTCGCCCAAACGTATTTACGGGCCCCAAACTCGTGGGAAAAAATGACGACCAAAAAATGTCCTCTCTTTCATATAACAGACACTTGTCCCCTCCTTTAATATAATAATATATAAAAATTACCTACTTACTAATAAAATGAAACAAGGAAAATTATATAAACGGTTTTTGTTGCAGCAAGACGGCAGCGGGTCCTCTACTCGACGGGCCCTAGGTCCGGGTCTAATGGGTAATGCGGCCGTGCCCAAAGCAAATGGCATATAATTTAAATTAAACAATCATTCGCCCCTTATTCCTCGTAGATTTTGTTTGATTGACCTTTACCAACGAAAAGCGGATTTTGTCACCTATCGATAAAAATCGCTTAGTTTTGTAAATGTAATTTCCTTACTTAAATGTGCGCTTTTACAAATCGATGGTTTTAGATCTATCGATAGTTCTAATATGATAGTTTTTTTCTGTATACTTTAACCGGGCCACTGGGCCCCCAACAGTAAACAGACGTTTTTGAACATTTTGAATCTAAAATATTACTGCCGCGATATAATGTGATACAGAAAAACTAAGAGCATTCTGCAACCTCTGCTTGGTAAGTATAGGTAAACAGGTAAATAGTGTAACTAAATATGCTTAAAAGTTTTCAAGACAATACTTAGATGAGTATTAAACTTTGTCCATTTTGCCTTGCGCTTTAGAAGACATTTTTAAGACGACATTTTCTGCAAAATATATATACAGAAATGAGAGTGAACCCCCAAACATGACAAAAAAATGTTACATTTTATTACTTACTGAAAATATGATATTCTTTAATTTGCAAAATCTTAATATCTTAAAAATAATCAAGAAATTGCTGCAAGTTTTTATGGCTTGAAAAAAACCATAACTCCTAACAACTTTACGGAATCAAGAGGAGTTAATTGTGCTTTGGGAAAAAGCTATAATAAAACGAAGCGATTACGATCTATGAGTCTTCTAAAAAGGTATAGATTCCTCGTCGATTAGACTTTCATATTTCTGCTAATATTCATACATCGTGAAGTAAAATTTTATATTAAATTTATTAAAAACTGTTGTTGAAATTTAATTCAGCTGCACGGAAAACAATAAATCAGTGTCGAATTCAGAGAGTTTGCTTCTCACAGGGAGGGAACAAATTTTATATTAAAATGCGTTTTCAAAAAATAATATGTCTTTTGGACAAAAAACTATCAAATTTATTTTTGTAGATATCTTAGATATTATATTTGTTGCAAAATTAATTAACAAATTACTTACTTGATATCGAGTAATACTAATTTTGGTAAAACATTGCTGCAATCTTAAGTTGTTTTAATCAATTTTCTGGAAAAAAATGCAGACAGCTCAAAAGAATTCTTGAGGAAGGTAAATATGTGATAATTTCCATTTTTATATATGGTAATTCGATACCTACAACAATGTTTTGTGCAAATTAATTTAGAATCGACGTTTTGATATACTATGTTGTAAGCCTAACATTTCATCCAGAAAATTACCTTCTATGTTAAATTATTTTGAGATATTTTAAATTACGCGGTTATGATTTATTTGTTTCAAAATAAAGAATTGAAAACTATTATGCTACAATCATCAAAATAATTTCCACGTATTTTTTTACATAAGCTTACCCTTAACTAACTATGGTTAAAAAATGCACATACCACAAATGTTAAATATCCCTATTTTAGCCGAGAATTAGAAAATATTATTTTTTATACTTCTTTTAAAACGCCTTATTTTTATTGTGCCTTTGTAATATAATAAAGTGGGCTTTTTCGAGCCAGCGCACGGAAAGGTTTTCCAGCTCCCTGATTTTTTCCGTGCGCTGAATAAATTTGTATACATGTCAGTAATATTTCCACATTTTGACAACCTTACCTGCCATTAACATTATTAGTTGGGGTTTTTATTATTAACAGTTAGTTTATTAGTTTTCCTTATTCTTATTCTAGTTACATTTGTAAGATACTTGTACAGAAAATAAATTTGTTCTAAGTTTTTCTCATATTTAATTTGTGTATAGTCAGCAAAATAAGTAGTAGGTAATTACAAGGGATCAATATCTTTTGTTTTTATCTATTTTATTGGAATTTTTGCGTAACAAAGACGCATATTATCATAAAGTAACATACAGTTCCAGATTAATGGTTTCTATTCAAAGTACTCTCGTCGAGATTTTAAATAGAAATTTTTTTTAGTTAGGCGATGGCTGTTGTTACACCTACTGATACAGCATTAGGATCCAAAACTCTTTTTTAAAGTAACATATTAAACACAAACATTAAAACAAAGTATTTATCTGTTATCTATTTCTATATACATATTTTTTTCTGACTCTTATCTAGCTTTGTGTCGTAAGTGCTTCTTTTTTATTAGACTCGTTTGTTTTTGCAAACTAACTTTCATTTTCTATTTCGAAGTATTAAATATAAAGTAGCTTTCAATTTTACTATGGCGGAAAAACTCTAAGCTCTTAGGCAGCTTGTTCAGGTCTTGTGGGGTAACATAGACGAAGATGTAATAAGTAATTTAGTTTTAAAAGTAAAACCATGACTTTTAAGCTCTGTAATAACCCACAAAAGACACATTACCCAAAAATGAAATATTTATATTTTATTGCTATTAAACATGTTTATGTCAAGCAAACGTATTTTATTCACAGAAGTAGAAAAAAACACTGTAAAAAGGTCCTATACTGGTTTGTCTACTATTGTTTTTACCTTTGCTATTTTGACAAATCTACATTTCTTTAGTCAAGCAATAAGGTAAATGATATTCCTAATACCTAGCGTACACAAAAATTAAGGCAAAGAACAAAGAATGGAATCACAGATATAACTACTTGACTACCGACTATTGTTGACTCCCGACTATCTTTGAGAGAAAAGATGTGGATACCTTTTTATTTCACATTTCTCCAACATCAGTGCCATGATCCCTGTCATGTGCTGCAATGCTTCAGGCGCAATTTAAGTCAAACAACGATCGCGATTTCGCTCTTTTTTTGAGCTCATCAGGCCGCCATAAACTAGCTACTCCAGTGAAGAGCAAACGCAAAAAAAAGAACGAAAGTCAGAGGTCAACGATGTAATTCATTGCCGGTCATGGTATTAGCCAGCGGAGTAGTTGTTTCCACGATGCCATTTTTTGCATTTGCCCCTCAAGTGGCTTGCTAGTCTATAGCGACCTGATGAGCTAAAAAGAAGAGCGAAATCGCGATCGTCGTTTGACTTAATTGAATCATCGAGCCTACAGCATTGTATGACATGTTCTAGACAGGGATCATGGCATCTTTGTATTGGCATTGGAGGAACGTGAAATAGAAATACAATATACAAAGACAATTCAATAGCCTCTCTAATGCTGTGAAATAAGTCGACTAGCTTGGAACATTGACAATGGTTTATGTTGAAATGATACATTTTATAAAACCTTACATTATCATATTTTGGGTTAAGTCACAGCATTTTTAAGGTATTAAGAGTAAACTGTTTTTTTTTTGAAAACTATCGTCAAGCTTTATCAAGTTTAGACAAATTGATAAGTCTCTGAATTTAAACCTATATTTCAAGATCCTGGACTTTTTTTGTATTAAGTTTAAGAAGACAAATTAAAAATTATGGCAACATTTTAGACCTGGTTTGTTCTATTTTTAAAACTACTAATACTATTTTATTAAGGTGCTTCGGGAGGGGGGAATCCTCCCGGGCACCTAAATTACAACCCTACACAAAAAGTAATGACAATAGATTTCCAAAGTTCAGAAAGTTCAAATGACAGTTTTGAATTAAATATAAATTACATTAACATAGGGTTATGTTACACGGCATTAACTATCCTGAATATTAAAATAAAAAATACTATAATATTGCAATATAATTTTTACTTTGATACCGAAAGTATTTCTTTGCAGACATTTTTTGTAAACATTTATGGTTTTTGTTACTCATACCGATCAGTAGCGGCACACTAGAACATTTTTTTTTCAAACTTACAAAGACTAAAGGGCTTCTTGCTACTAAAAATAAGTTGTTATTAAATTGTTATTAAATGAGCCGGTATTGAATGTTTAAATGGATTTTACTAAGAAATTAAATATGAAAAAAATAAATTAAATCTAAGAAATTTGTTTATCAAAATATTTTATTTGTAATAAAACAAACAATGTTTTTAAGACCGGGGTTTTCTGTAAATTTTTAGTAAGCTGTTGAAATTTCGCTCGTAGTTAAGATAGTACTAGTTGTTTTCTCGCCCTATACAATCAAACACATAGACTAAAGGAATTTTTGCTACTAAAAATAAGTTGCTATTGTTGATACCAATAATGAATGTTCAGATGGATTTGACTGAGAAATTAGATATGATAAAAATAAATTAAATCGAATAAATTTGCTGATCAAAATATTTTGTTTTTAATACATTATTCGTTTTTAAGTCGTTAAGATTCCGCTCGTAGTTAAGATAGTGCCTAGTGCCAGTTGTTTTCTCGCCCTAAACCATCAAACTTTTTATTTATTTATGTATTTTAGTTGAACTGCAAACAGGCTACAACCCCAGTGAAGTATTGACCAGTTACAATATTTAGTAATAATTATTACAACACAAAAAAAAACCTTATTTAATAATATCAATTCAAATTTTTAGGTGGAAATAATTGTTTTCAAAGATCAGTCCAACACATTAAGGAATCAATAGTAGTACTTTGTATAACTAGTAGGAAAAGCTAATTAAACATCCACGGATGACCGCAAAGATTACTGGTCGAGGCGCAACAGTTATTTTCCGTTGCCTGTCAATGACTAGTTTCAAGGAAATATTGACGATTTTCAGAAAAAAGTAGATTATCACAAAGATGATTTTATAAAAGAAGGAAATGTGCTATTAAAATCACCTCGAGCAGTCTGAATGGGCACTACCTCTTAAAAAGTAATTATTTAGTGTTTTGTTATTAATAAGGGTAAAAATGAATGGAAATAGTTTTTAAATGGCGAAAAAATTTTAAAATTTAAAAAAACGTAATATCTCACGATTTTCTTTGAATTTTCCTTACAGTTCAACAAACTATTTTATATAGTATTTGTTCCTAAAATTACTTCTGTGTGAGGCATTTATAAAAGAGGTATTTGGGATATAACCTGAATTAAAGATTAAGCTCGTAAAGTCATTTTGATAGATTTTGAGATATTGCTTATACGTTAAATTTATAGTCACACAGCTAATATAACACCTATTTTACAAACATTTTCTATGATGTTAAAAAAATATTTATTTATTAAGTTACAAGACGGTATGTCAATGTGGGTGGCTGCCTCTTCTCTTTAATTAATTTTAAAGGTTTTTATCACTGTATTAAATATGTAATTAAAATATAGCGTAATTTGTTAGCTTAGTTAGTTAAAAGTTATATGTGTAATTGTTTAAAAAATGTACTTTAGTGACTTTGTTTTTTTTATTCCAATTTTTTTGATGAGAAGGAACAGTATCAACAAATTTAACCTTTCTATTATTTATTGGAATTTATAGGGATTTCAACCTACTCAAAGGGTATATGATTCAATGAAGATACCTCTTCCCAAATAGCACTAAGTATAGTTAAGTTTAGTCGAAAACGCTGTGCTATAATACTAAAATAATTGTGACAGTTTTGCTGCCGTTTCACCAAAATGACATTTGGCAATTTCGAAGCTTTTTTTCTCACGTCCGAATAGAGACGTTTCTATTCATTACTAAACGATAGTAGTGAACGGATGTACACCCGGAATGAAAACACATTGTATTTTTCCATCCGTGAAGGACTAAGAACCAATAAAATAAAAAAAAAATATATATATATATATATATATTCATAATTTACTCTGTAAAGACTTCAGTGCGGATTTTTACAAAGTTAAATATTTTATATACAACTTATATACAACAACGTTTTACTTATCTTTATATAAATTCACCTCTAGACCATTATTCCCAAGCTCTTACTGCACCCTTTCGTTCCCCTTTTCTTATTAAGCGTTTTTAACAACCGTTAAGAAAGGTTACTTAACCGAATCGTTCCGTCATCTTAAAGTGTTTGTGCTCAATTTAAAGACGGGACAAAGAATGTACCAAAATAAGTCATTTGTCATCTAACCTGTGAGAACCTCCCCTACGTTATAGCATGTAACCAAATGGTATACTAGACATATAATGGAAATGACCAAGAGAAGAATTTTAGGAATCGTAACCAAATTAATTAATATATTAAACCAGTTTATTTAGTCTAAATTTTATCATAAGTGCTTTGAGTACCTGCGTGCCTTGTACATTTACAACCCCTTCCTGAAATTAGCTGTACAAGGTATCCCACATAAGATGATGTCTACTTTATCTCAGAATATATAAGACATACAAAAAAATGATACAATAGTTCTTGGTTTAATTTGATACTTTATTTTTATGTGTCAACATGTTTTAGTAGATTTTTAAAAACACTATTAGTTCTGTACGTCAAATTTATTCGATATTATGTATTCCGTTTGTAGAAACAAAATCTTTTAGTGATCTAAACTCCAGAGGTGCGCAGATGGCAAAATTTTGTACATCATTATTAATTATTTAGGTATTAAAAGAATTAAATAGAATTCAAAATAATGAAAAAGTATAAGGATTTAAAGGTATTTAAAAGTATTTGAACTTTATCAATAGTTCTAAATTGTAATTAATATATTTAATGGATATTTAAAATCACGAAATAAAATTAAAAATACTAAAAGGCAATTAAAATATTCAGATTAGTAAAGAGTATTAAATCGGAATAAAAAAGGTATTAAAAAACAGAACAGTTATTTTTTATAATTGGTTATAGTTTTAATGATTTCCTCAGCATTTCTATTAAGATTATTATAATAACCTTCCAAACATTAGTTTTTAATTTTATAATAACCAACATAGTAACGAATTTGATGTTTTGAATTAAAACATATGAAAACGGCCTTAGCAGTTTTGATTGGTAGAATTAATATGGAGATTTAGTTTTATGGATAAACAAGTTCTGTTTTTTTTGTTTTTTAGAAAGACCAATGAGCTAAATTTTGTATGAAAAAATGCCTTAAATTTAATAAAAAGGTTTCTGTCTTTATTCTCAACTTGCTTAAACCGTCTCGGCACGCGATAACTATTAATTTTGAACAAAGAATTTCAAAATTAATAGATACAACTTTAAATCAATCTGAAACTGGTTTTTCAGTAATTCTTGAAAAAATGTGTTAGTTAATGATAATAAACTTAAAACGTTTTTTTGTCGAAGCTGATCGAACATATCTATTTTTCACTTTCTATGCACAAAATGTTTGCTTCCTGTCCGAGAATATGGATACCAGCTTAAAAAAAATGAAGAACTCATTCTTTACTGCTTTTTTTGGAATTCGTTTCTATAATTCATATTATGAAACAATAAAAATAAATAAACGCTTGCATAAATATGTTGCAAACTGAGCTTGTATTTTTATAATGAATAATGCTGTTATTTATTTTATTTTCATATTAATTACATGCTAAACTATTTAATGTAGATAATCAACAATCAACAAGGGAGCCCCTAACGCAATCAATCTTAAATGGTTTCTCATTCTCCCTATGTGGCAAGGTCAAGAACCTGTCTCAGCGAACAACCCCTCGAAACGCTTTCGTTTTTTACGAACCCACAAAAACATTAGCGGCACAGGTGCGTCTGTATATTTTGTTTACATTAGCCTCTTATGTATTGTTTATATATTGAATTAATTTACGTTAGTCACATATGATTTGCTTCTAATGATCTGTTTAGAAGTGATTGTGGCTGACACTTAAATGGCACAACAACCTAAAAATGGTTATTGCAATATTATTTTCGTGAAGGTGTATGTAATACATTGCGTAGTAGAGTATATTTCAGGTGCTTAAAAAGGAACAGGGAAATTATAGTACAGTTTAATCTCATAATTCAAATAGAATTTTTAAGCATTTAATTTGTGCATTTATTGGTTTGCTACTAAAGATCTGTTTAGAAGTGATTGTGGCTGATACTTAAATGGCATTACAAGTATAAAATAAAAATGTAAAAATGATTATTGTAATATTATTTGTGTAAATGTGTATGTAATATCCTCCGCAGTGTAATATATTTCAGTTGTTTAAAAAGAAACAGGGAAATTTTAGTAAATTTTTATCTCATAATTCAAATAGAGTTTTTAAGCATTTAATTTGTGCATACATAAGATTTTGATTTGGGGTTACAATACAAAAATAGAACAAAAACACGAAATGAAATAGCGTCAGAATTAACAGCGCTACCACCTAACCTCTTTATAACATTGAAGTAATCTTATATTCAATATGGTTTCACACAGAGCTATAATAAGTCAATTATAAAAATATTTAAGTCTTAAGTCACAAAGTTACTCGAAAAATAAAAAAATGTATGTTTAACTCTTCGTCTAAACGATAGATAGCTTGAGTCTAAAGTCTAATTTTAATATGGCCTGACTTAGTATGAAGATAAGTCCAGCAGTTCAGTGCATTAGGTCGCAAAGAAAAGTCCTTGAGGTCCGTTAAGTTTGAGATTCTTTTTTTTAGGCTAATTTTCGAATTTGCAGTTTTACCCACTATTTATTATATAACCTTAAAGGCTCTCCTTATTTTATATTAAAAAAAAAAAGAATTTTTTCAAAAACAATAACTTTTAAAAACATGTGATATATATAAAATATCATAAATAAGAAAAAACCAAATAAAGTAGCCCTTAAGTAGGGTTTGAATCTATACCACCAGGCCCCAAAAGTATGAAGGTCGCTTGTTTCAAAGCTTGGCTTTAACCAATCACGAGGCCACCGTTGCTATGCAAAAACTTTTGTAGTTGGGTCTATATATGTATACTGAGAATAGTACTTAACATTTATTTTTGTATTGGTTTTCGACAAAATTTATAATTTCATTGTACCTTTTTATTGTAAAACCTACTACATCTTAGTTTTGACATTCTAAGTCTTGCAGTTTTTAAAATATTTTTATTATGACAAAAAACACTGGAATTTCGGGAACAACGTAAAATTAATTTTACGATATTTTCACAATATTTCATTTTTTTTAATATTATTTTCCATTCATTTTTTACAAGCATACATATATTTCCAGTATCGCATAATATATACAAATACATTTTCGGCATTCAAATTCGTTAAAACTGAGTATTATATCCATCCAAAACTAATAAGCAATAAGGAAATTTTATTTAAATACACGTATCCCGCACACTTGCTTTACTGACGAGTAGCAAAAGTAAACATAGCAGGCAGCTTTTTGTTTTTCCTTGTAATATGGAAAAAAAGCATTGAATATATAATCCCGTCAAATTTCGCAAGTTATAAGCAAATTTAGAGAATTTCAGCTGGGGACGTCAAACAAAATTCTTCTGGTCTATAGACCCCTTGTTATAATATTGACAGGCGAATATTATATTTCGATGAAAATTAACCAAAAATGTAAGTAAGATGGAAAAAAAGTAATTTTTTCTTTAACCACTTGTTTCATCTAATTTTTAAAGATCTAGCAAAAAGCGTTAAATACGGGAAGTTAAATTAAATGAACTCTCTGTTTTTTTTTTAAACAGGGCCGCAGACGGATACAATTTTCGACAAAAGTCGCAACTTGTCATTCGATTTAAAAAAAAACGAATCTCTGAAGCCGTTTAAAATACCGTTCTGAAATTTTCACAAGTTTTAGCTACAACATGAATCCATGCCGTTTCCAAGTCCGATCGGTCTAATAGTTACAGATCCGGAGTTATTAATCGATAAGTGCAGGAAATACGTGGAGTATAAAAAAAAATTCAAAATCTCAAGATATTTGAACATAGATTAAATTAAATTAAATCTCTTAAATTATATAAAAAAATGGATTAAAGTAAAAAAGTCATGTTTCCACAAAACTTTTTGTCTTGGCGAAAAACGAAATTAATTCCCCAAATTGTCGACAAAAACAGAAACCCCTTTAGGATAATTTCCCCCTCGAAAGACTTTTTCCAGGTCCCTAGGATGTACCGTTAACATATCCGAAGGGTCAGAATTTTTTTTTTCGAAATAAAGTTAACCTGCGGTCAGTGGCGGCTCGCCAGGGAACGTGGGTGAAACGCCGCTTCACCTACTTTTTCCAATCAATTTACTTACAAATAAAACTTTTAAAATATTAAGCTTTTTGTAATCTATATATTACATTATTTACTTAATTATACCATAATTTTCTATCAAAACTAGTACGTTATATACTCAAAAAATAACAATGACTTAAAAACGTTGCTCGCTGAACACCTTTTCATAAGAGCGACCCGTTGAGGAATCACAATCAGCAGTAGCAAATTCCGCTTCAGACTCCCCCCGCACGCCGACTTTCGCGCTTAGATTTGTTTACGGCAGTTGCTATGGCAACGCATCGCAATGGTGAATATCCGTAAGCCAAATAGAGAGGAGCCGCAGGCGCTTGTTCGCTTGTTATAGAATTAATGTACTGGGATCTGTGGAGGTGGATACGCTGGGATCATCGGAGGTGGAAGCAGTTTTGCATTGGTCGAATCGAAATTAACTTTAAGATATAGGTACATAACTGTTTTTTAAGAACAAAAAAATATATTTAAAATCTTATAAATTCATATTATGTCCCCTAAGCATTAAAAAACGCCCCAGAGCTATAGATAATTACCAACATAAAAAGGTTAAAAAATGGCCATTTTGGGCGTGGCACCCCGGAAAATTTTCCCTGTGGCGCAGTTTTTGCCTGCAGCGCTTTCCACCTGGCTACCTGCGCTTCGCCCGTTCTTAAATCCGGGAGCCTCCACTGCGTGCGATCCGCGGTTCGTGTCCAAAAACAATAGAGATCCCATAACGAGACATCCCACCGAAAAGTTTCGTAGACGTAACGTAATCTGTTCAGCAGTTTTCGAAAATAAACTTTTTTTCAAATAGTTTTAAGTTTTTCGTGTTACAACCTGGTGGAATTCTCGCCGTCAATCGCTTACCATCGTTATGTACCCCGAGTGTTTACTAGTTACTAAAAACTTACTAGTCACAGTACATATGTGTTACATACACTATTCAAAATACATTTGATAAGGAGTTTTTACATTGACACATACTGCCATTTTGTTACGTCATGTTGAATTCGTGACAATACAATTTTCATTTTTAATTTGTCTGTAAAATTTAAAGTCAGTCAATAAGATTTTTTTACGTTGATTTTTCAAAAAAATTATTTGGTCCTAATTTTATTTCTCCATCCTACATTTGTACCACAGCAGTTTATATCTATATCACACTTAATTCTTGCACAAAAATTGAAATTAATTTAATAAATAGTGAAGTGAATTCCAAAGACTTTAAGTAGTTCACAGAAAAATCTTTATAAGCACTCTGGACCTAAACTCACAAGAAAAGCAGATCCAATGAAATATATGAATCAGCAAAGGATAATTATTATATATTTACAGGATACATGGCTGTAAAGGACCAGCTTACCAAAATAAAACTGCTCAAAGTTGATCTCAATTATTATAGCCGCCGTAAGAGGCATCACATTTTCGGAAATTCAGAACTGAGAAAAATAGCTGCACACTTCCACCCGGTAGCAGGCCTTCATCGGTTGTACAGGGAGGTACCTAGTAGCTACTATGGGTATACACAATAGACGATTCCTCACGTGCTTCTGGCAGTGGACAGACCTCACGGCCGTTACTACCTGGCGTGCAGTGCGCAAACGGCTAGCTCATGGGGTGACCATGGACACGGCTGCTGGGTTTTTCTGTTTTTTTTTGGGCGTAGTAAATAAAAGTGTTTATAATATTTTCTGGTTCATAGCGTTTGGAATGGTACTCATGTCCAATCGTTTTCAAGTGTACTAGTTAAGTGCGGTTATACGTAAGATGTCAGCCACCTCGATTTAAAACACAGTGTATTTAATCTGAGGTCCGGCCCCTGGTTCTCTAAACCGTAAAGCTTAAGGAGACTATTTTCAGCAAAAAGCGGATATCTATACTAGGATTACTGAAAATTCTCGTATTCTTTCCTATGCCTGTTGAACTTTCGTTTTCGCCAGCGCTGTTCTCTGAACATATTTAACCTCTGACCAATATATTCGCTGTTGGTTTGACCAGACGTGTTTCGCTATGCCTGATTTGAGATCTCCCGTTTTGTGCTTCTTAACTTTTATGTTAGGAGGGGTTTTGCCTCTCCAATTTATGATTCACAACCCTTTACTCGATTTGGTAAGTATTGTTCTGTTGTCTTAGTTTTCGTCACACGGATTCATATTTTTATATTCAGACGTTCCTTTAATACTGTGAAAAACGGTGATGTTTCTTTTGGATTGTACAGGGACAATAATTATTTTGTAATTTTGCTACTGCATTACTTCTTAGAAGAACTAACAAGAAACTAAAAAAACACAAATGTACGGTCGTAAGTAACTTTCAGTTGTTATTTTCTTTCGTTATATTTGTACCATAAAATATATTTTACTATCAAATTGAAATGACTCTGACTATGCTAGTGACTTATATTTTCAGAGTAACAGATTTTTTATATATTTACAATTTCAATTCATGTCGTTATCGCTCTCTTTTAAAGAGTTCATGTGATGTCTTCTTTTGTTGCTGCAAATTGGAAAATGGTTAGAATTCTGATTAAGATATTGTCCAGTATCTAGTGTGCTTTCGGTACATTTTAGTATTGATGCCTTCTGCAAAGACAAGGAGAAATGTTCTTCTTTCATTATTGTAAACGTAATACATGTTCTTACTTTTTTAGTTATTTAGAAACTCTGATAAATTACTATCGTTTGCTGTACAAATAATTAAAAGTAGCATTAACATACCTAACCCGTCTTACATTGTGAAGGTTGAATAATCACTAACAAATATTTCGGTGAGTCCCTGGCGCTAGTAATTAGCCTTATTAACTTATGGATTCTTGGTAAGTCATAGAGACGGGATAGCTTGCCTGTAATGAGGCGTTAACTTACTAAGTATTCTGTCCGGGATATAGCCAGTACATTTCTTCGAAGTCCTCTATACCCTTCCCTTGATTGTACTTGTGGAATTTTTTAGTAGTTTTCTTTCATCAAGACTTCCTAGATTTTCTGGTCATATTTTTCGATGTCCCTAACTACTTTGTAACTGTTGTTGTTGACTATGTTATTTCGAACATCTCTTGCTGTTTTTCTTCAGTTTGTATTGATTTTTGATGTGTTCACGCAGTTTTTCGTTAAGTTTTTTGGATTTTGTAGAAAATTAGCCCATACTCTTCTTCTACGTTATACTCCTTGATTTCTTCACATAGCTGAATCGATTCGGTATCTGAAAGAGAAAATAAACAAATAAAAGGAAGTTATTTCCTTGCTTACAGGTAGCTCTGAAGATAGCGAAAGCGAAAGCGATTTGCTATGATTTTAATTGAATAAAGATTTGCACGAAATACAAAGTTTCCACATCTTCCATTTTCTATATATTTCCTACGAAAATCAAAGACCATTTTTAAAAATGCGTGAATTGTAGGTCGCAAAGATCTTTTTTTTTAATTCACTGCATTAAAATATAAAAAAATATGAAACTATTTCTGACTAATTTTGCATAATTTGACAATTCGGACAATTATTTATATATTCTATTTTTTAAACTTCTTTACTTCTTTAGAGTTTTGCCCACCGGCATTTCAAATTATATGTTTACAAACAAGCTGAGAGTCTCCCGTGTTTTTATTTATGTGCATTGGCCCAAGATACCAATAAAATTTGATAAAGAGGGCAGTAACCCTAGAAAATTAAAAAGATACGTTATGTGTGCCAGATGTACTTAAGAATAACAAGGGCGCTACCCCCAAGATGCGTAAACATATAGATACAAGGAAAGTTATGCTTGTTTATGTTAACGGTAATATGTCGCATCTTTTTGCCTTCATTGTCGTCTGACGCACTATGAGATGGCATTTTAATTTTAACAGTGACCTTCGAATATTTTCCAAACGATTAAAATAGTGTTTATTTTTATACTTAAGCAGTTGGTAACTTTTGAAGGCAAAAAACATAATATTTTTTTATAAAAAAAAGCACAAAAAGTAAAAAATAATTTTATCCCAACTAAGACCTAATTACTAAGTACATAAAAAAAAAGATTTATGTATTGATTGCCTAATACCTCACCTAGAATGTTTAATTACTGTTTTCATTAGTTTGACGCTGACTTCATAAAGTCAAAAAAAAATGCCCTTTACTTTAAAATAACGTTATTTTGTTCTTTTTAGTTTTATTTACAAAAAGTTTTATTGTAAAGGTCAGGCTCAAAGCGTTCTAGGTTAAAATTTCGAACATCCCTAATAAAACAAATAAATACTGGTATCCAGTGCCCTTAAAATGTTGCTAGAATCGTGCTAACTAATATTATATACAAAGCAACATCTGTACGGGGTGGCCAACTAAGAATGGACGCCGGCCATAACTCGCTAACCGTTAATCATATAACTTGGGGGAAAAAAAATTATTAGCTAAATCAACTAAGAGAAATCGCTGGAAAATATTTTGAAGTTCCGCATATGGCCGCTAGGGGGCGCAACTGTTATGGTCAATCAGAAAAAGGGCTGTTTCTTAAAAAATATTCATGTAAAGGTATATTATAAATACTGCCATCGTAAAGAGTAGAAAAATTGTGATTTTTTTGTTAAGGATATTTTGCTCTATCTCGTAAAATGTAGTGGTGGGGGAAGGTCAAACATGTTTTTATTTAAATGTCAATAACTCCGTTATAAGTCAACGGAATTGAACAAACTAGGTCTCGTTTAAAAGAGCCCATCTTAACTAATAATCTGATGTAAACAAAAATCCGATTTGATTTCGCCGTGGTAACTAGAGGGCGCTGATTGACATCACAACAATTATTACGCATTATTTTGAAAATTTTAAATAGCACGCTATATCTCTTTTAACACAATTTAATAGAGGAGGAAATTCTCAATAAGTCAGTGCAAATTTCAGCTTCCTAACTTTTTTCAAACCGGAAATATAAATAAAACAAATATTAGGGCGCTGGGTACGCAACATCTCCCTAATCTGTATGGACATAGCCTACATCACAATAATTCAGTAATAATACCACAGATAATATTCAACGCAAATCGCTAAAAATTATACTAATGTTCTGAAATAACCACCAGGTGGCGCAGTAGACGTTAATAAGCATAGTTTTACTCGCAATTTTACTTTTCTCTATATTTTTTTGTAGTTTACTCTATTTTCAGTAAGTTAGATATTATTAGGTAATAAATAAGAAAAATCCTAATATATTCGACCGTTGTAAATCTCCGTCTTTCTTAAAATCGACAATTTATGCACAAGAATAACAATAAACTAAAAACATAGATAAATAATAATTCCTTAGCAATTTTCTGCTACATCAAGCAAAAAAAATAGTAGGCTGTGAAAACAAAATTGAAAGTAATACGTCAAAAAATAAACAATAGTTTCTTGTCAGTGCCTTTTAGTTGCTATTTATCGTTCTTGAATTTCCTAATAGTATTGCTATCATTTCGCGTTTTTGTCCGAGATTTTCGTGTTTTTTGAGTTTTTCTAGTTGCTGTTGTTCATGTTATTGTTGTAGTTCGTATTTTTCTTGTTCAAGATTTGTTATTGTTCGTGTTGCGTTGTGTTAAGAACAAAATGATTTATACAAATCAAGAACTATTCGACATGATAGGTGTTTATTTTGAATGTTTGAGAAATGCTACGGTTGCTGCAAGAGTATATGCGCAGGAATATCCGCAGAGACGCCACCCAAGTAAAAAGGTTTTTCTTCGAGTGATCCAACGTTTGCGAACCACTGGAAACGTGCATATTCCCGTATACCGCAGACAACGCAGAGGACGCACCGAAGAGAATGTAATTAATGTGCTAGCGTATATCGAGTTTAATCCTCAACTAAGTACTCGAATTATTGCGCTAGACCTAGGAGTAACGCGAACCACTGTTCAAAATATACTCAAAGAGCACAGGTAAGCAACGACATTGCAAATATAAACTGGACATATTTTTTAACAAAAGTCACGTGATTCTGATGTCACATAGGTCTTTAAGCCTAGAAAACCAATAATTTCCTGGAACATCAATTAAATATCTTCATCTTGTTTTAGGTTACATCCATATCACTTAGTGCTGCATCAGGAATTGACTGCTGCAGATTTTGATCACAGACTAAACCATTGTCACTGGCTTTTGGGTGTAATGAGGGAAGATCGGCAATTTCTGAGGCGAATATTGTGGACCGATGAGGCTACCTTCCAGAGCGATGGACGTGTCAATCTTCACAATACACATTATTGGTCCAGAACAAATCCACATTGGATGCGCGAAGTCCAGCACCAAGGCCGTTGGTCTGTAAATTGTTGGGCAAGGATTTTAGGCGGACGAATTATCGGACCATTTTTTTTCGATAATCCATTGAATGGTGAGAGATATCTAAGATTTTTAAGGGAGGAATTGCCGATTTTGTTGGAGGACGTACCTCTGAACGTCCGACAACGATTGGTATACCAGCACGATGGTTGTCCAGCGCACTTCGCCGTCAACGTTCGGGAATTTTTAGATGCCCACTATCCTGGCCGATGGATAGGGCGAGGCGGCACTCTTCCATGGCCAGCTAGGTCACCCGACCTAACGTGTTTAGATTTTTATTTATGGGGTCGAGTGAAAGATTTAGTTTTTGCCACCAGACCCACTACACGGGAAAATATGATTCAGCGAATAAGAGACTGTATAAATACTATTTCAGTTGGTGAACTAAAGGCTGCAGTTTTATCCACGCGAGATAGGATGCATAAGTGCATCGAAAACGATGGCCGACAATTTGAACATTTAGGGCGGCATTAATTGAATTATATTTTTATTATCGTTTCTTTCACACGTTCCATTTAAATGGCTTTCATTTCCCATTATAATGAAAATTTAATATTGCACTTATTGACTCCTACTGCGCCACCTGGTGGTTATTTCAGAACATTAGTATAATTTTTAGCGATTTGCGTTGAATATTATCTGTGGTATTATTACTGAATTATTGTGATGTAGGCTATGTCCATACAGATTAGGGAGATGTTGCGTACCCAGCGCCCTAATATTTGTTTTATTTATATATCCGGTTTGAAAAAAGTTAGGAAGCTGAAATTTGCACTGACTTATTGAGAATTTCCTCCTCTATTAAACTGTATTAAAAGAGATATAGTGTGCTATTTAAAATTTTCAAAATAATGCGTAATAATTGTTGTGATGTCAATCAGCGCCCTCTAGTTACCACGGCGAAATCAAATCGGATTTTTTTTACATCAGATTATTAGTTAAGATGGGCTCTTTTAAACGAGACCTAGTTTGTTCAATTCCGTTGACTTATAACGGAGTTATTGACATTTAAATAAAAACATGTTTGACCTTCCCCCACCACTACATTTTACGAGATAGAGCAAAATATCCTTAACAAAAAAATCACAATTTTTCTACTCTTTACGATGGCAGTATTTATAATATACCTTTACACGAATATTTTTTAAGAAACAGCCCTTTTTCTGATTGACCATAACAGTTGCGCCCCCTAGCAGCCATATGCGGAACTTCAAAATATTTTCCAGCGATTTCTCTTAGTCGATTTAGCTAATAATTTTTTTCCCCCAAGTTATATGATTAACGGTTAGCGAGTTATGGCCGGCGTCCATTCTTAGTTGGCCACCCGGTACATGTTTATAGAGAATCAATCATACAAATTTTCAGAAATTAAAATTATTTGTAGAATTGAATTCCTGTTTCTAAAAACATGAATGAACTGCTTCTTATTAGTTCGTCGTCTTTTCGGCGGAGTATAAACCAGAACGTTAAATAGTCAGTCCTACCTCTGAGCCTCCTGGCTCAGTGGTAGGATTCTCGACCTTCATTGCAATAGCCTTTTTTGAAATAATGTAAAAAATGTATCCAAGTCGGTCAAATCTTCCCGCAGTTATCGGTATTCAGGATTTTTCCTTAGAACGTGGCATGCGTTTAAAGGCATTGTTTGAAGAAATACAAAAAAAAAAGATTTATTTAAACGTTTTTAGAGTCTTTATGAAGATTTTAGATATCTATGCTTAGAAAATCAAACGACATCGACAAAAAGAAAAAACGAGAAAAAATTTATTTTTTTTAAATGGAATACTTCTTTGCAAAAATATTAATTTGTCTATGTCTGGATAAGAGGGTTTTGAAAAATTTGACTTTAAATTTTTATTTTAGATGCAATAGAGCATCCCTTCTTAGGTCTAGCAAGTCGTGAAAGCCAAACAAAATTTAATGAAGAATCAGATAAGAATAAGAAAACAAATTAATATACATGATATAAACCATCCGTGCACAGGTATCATAAAAATAATTCTCTTTGTCAACAAAATGCTTTTTACCGAGGAAGAACATTTTCAAGTAGTCGCATAATATATTATGCAAATGATAACAGCGTCAATATCGATCTATAGGAAAGCATAGTATTCCGGAATAGGGGAATATAGTATTCCGTCAAGGCAAGGAATAGATTATATTGTTAAAAAAATTACAGAATGAAAAATGCTTCGAAGGAATAAATCAAACTGCAAATAAAATACAGAAGAAGATTTAACTATTTTGTTGCAACCTTGTTAAATATATTTATTTTCTAGAAAATCGTGGAAAAAATTTTATACCACCCTGCAAAAGTATGGATATCATCTTTATAAGATTAGGCCAGTATAATATTTATTAGAAGAAAATAAAATCCTTTAGACACCAATTTTCTGGAGACATACTAAGGAAGGAGAAAATGGCCACTTTTACGACGCAGACATCTCCAGCAAGAAAAACAAGCATTTCTGAGCAACTCAAAATCACGATGCAAAAGAAGAGATAAAAAAGCAGTACCGTAGGTCTTTGCATGTGTGTTCTACTAAAAAATAAAGTTATATGACCTATCATCTTTGAGGGAAATTTAACAGAAGAGCGCTATTTAAATTTTCTAGAGAAGTTTTTGGAGAACACACCATTAGCCAATATAATGAAGTTATTTGCATCAAGATTGCACACCATTCAACTCGTAACACATTTTCTTCATAACCAATTTAATTTATAGTTTATGGAAGGGAGACACGGACCCAATTACTGTCCAGCAAACAGTCCTGATCTTACTGCACTGGATAATTATTGTAAGAGTATTTAAAGTACAGGGTTTACTTTAATAGGACACATGATTCGATACGTTTACGACAGAAAACTGAATAAGAAATTTTAATTTTAAGTAACGAACATTCTTAGAGACGCAATTTATAAATTAAGCAAATTAAAAGTCTATTAATAATGGTGGTTCGTATGTGAAAGTTTAACTATATTTGTTAAAAAAATTTTTCTTAATATATTGGGTCAGTTCATTTTTTTTTTGTTATTTCTCGGCATCCATGGCTAAGCAGGATATAACATTCATTAAATGCGGTTTAGCTTACTGGATCTAAGAAGGAATGCTCTATTGCATCTAAAAAAAAAAAATTAAAGTCGAATATTTCAAAAACCGCTTATCCAAACATAGATGAGCTATATATTTTTGAAAAAAGGAAAATGAGATTTTGTAGTTTTATTTAAATACATAATAATAATCAGCTGTTTTTCTAAACTATCTAAAATCATCATAAATAATCCAAAATCTTTTATGTACACTTTTTTTACGTTCCTTCAAATAATGTAAATGTAATAATAAAATTAAACATATGCCAAACTATAAGGAAGATCCCTGTACATAAAAATACCATAAAAAAATTGTATATAAGAGCCATCTATGTAATTATATATACAAAAAACGAAAATAATTACTAAAATTGCACTTTGTATCCCTAAAAACTCCGGAAACATAAAACTCGATATTTTTATATTAACCCCCTCTTTACTCTCTTCCAATTTTTTTTTGTGCCGAGAATAAAGTTATTTAATATTCTCAACATCCATTAAGATCTACAATAACCAAAATAGCCTTACAAAAAACAGGTTCCCTTCTTCCCTAGGTAGGGGTACTTATTTACTGGAACTACTACCTTGAATACTTACTTAAACTTCATCCAAACCATACAAAATATACATATGTTCGAATTGAGAACCTCCTCCTTTTCTGAAGATGGTTAAAAACTCAAACAAAGAAAAAAGAACTATTATTGTTTTAAAATATTTTTGCCATACTTGGTTAAAATATTTTAAAATTATATTTCAGATATTTGAAAATTACATTTCACGTTTTGATGCTTAACTTTTAAACATAATTCTTTAAGGTTATAGGTTAGAATTAGCCCTTAGATTATTTTATTTTGTTGGCAAAATCTTATTTTATGTTGGAATTATGTCATTTTTCAATAAACTTAAAAAAAAATTTTATTTTTTTTCAGATCCGAATGGTCCAGATTTTACTAAGTAGCTATACAAGAGTGCATATCGTTTTTTTTTCTTTTTTAGTTCTGAGTTAAGGTTTTCTTACTTTTATTTCGTTTTGTTTTAATTATGTGGCGTCCATGGGAAAATTGTAATAGTGTCTATCGCAAGGGAAAACATTTATACATCAAGTAGACGATTGTAGAAATGCAAAGATGTATAAAGAGCGGTTGGGCGGAGGTTGGACAAAATAAGATTAATACTGGTGCAGGACGGGACCATTATACATTGTGGCCGATAAACTCTTCACAGAAGATGGAGTTCACGTTCCGAAAAACAAACAAAAGTAAAGTGTTGATTGAATCACAGAGATTACGAATCCTGCGACATGCTTATCTACAACCCATGATACCCATGATACTGTGCTAAAAGGATGAATTGACAGCAGTATAAAATGCAAAACCAAAGCAACCTACAAAGAAATAAAGAAGAACCATTTTGCGTGTTGAAGTTGAAACTATCTGCTATTATCTGCCAAAAATATAAAAAATCAAGTTTGAACTAACACGAAGACACAATCGCGGAACTTTTTGAAAATTGTTTTTAAAATTCACTTTTAACGAGTGTTTCGTGACATTATAATAGTCCATTGTTGTGGACAGTGCAAGTTGCCATAGTCGCCTATTAAATAAAGTTCAAAAGGCAGCTAACACCAAATTTGAATAACTGGAATATATGTTAAATATAATTTTTTATAAAAAATTTATCTTTCGAAAGCTAAAAGAATAAAAATTGGAAAAAAGAATATGTTTGTAATAGTATAGCTGAGAAAATGGGACAAACGCTTTTGCTGGTTCCTCCATAATATTCTGGGTTTTGGGTTAAACCGACGCGAATATTGCATACATAGGACAGACTTACATAGGACATTTTGTTTACCATGTAACTTATTCCCTGACAGCCACCGTAACTCTGCAAACTTCTACACAGTAGTTGACGCATTTAATATTGACATATTGCTAAATGAGAAGTTTAAAGAAGATACCAGCGATGTAGGAGATCAACCATACAAGTAGTTAAAAAAACGGTGATGATAACCGAACATATTCTTCCTGATACTAAACTATACTTTGAATCGAAGGTGAAATATCTAGGTGTAATGCTCGACTCAAAGTTAATTTTACATTTTTGCATAGAAAGAAGACTAAGAAATGCATTCTTCTCATCTATGTAGTGCCGCAAGACAGGGTATCCCATTTTCGTCACGGGCCTTATTTTTAAAGATAGAAGGTTGCGATGTTCGCGACAGTGTGCTACTTTTATATATAAGTTTTTCCGGAGAATTCAATGCTGCTTTCGGAATAAGTATACGGGGTCAGGTCAAAAAGTTATATTTTATTTATAATGTAGGCTTTCGAAAAATATATACATGTATGCAGTTATTTTGAAAAACAAACTCAAATTTCGAGATTTTCTGAAATTTTCTTTTGTGTCCAATTAGTAGCTAGTCGGCTATGGCTAAACTGTATTAAAAACAAAATTATGTATGTAATTATTATACAAATATATAATAGTTTCAAACTTAATTCAAAAGTTCTTGTTTAATTCTCAACTCTTAATTTGTGGCCCCTCTAATACTATTTATTACAGCATTTTAACTTAATTATGATAAAATTATTCAATTTTACTCGAAACAAAACAATAATTACATATATGTATTACTTAAGACGAACAAAAGGGAAACAAAATTTTTAAAAAGCAAAGGGTTTTCAAAGGTGGTTTTCAAATTGATGGCCATTTTCTCAGATTCAAAATTGGCGCATTTTCGTTATTCTTCTAATAACGTTCAAAAGAATCATAGGCAAATTTCGAAAAGTTAAATCGATTTCCGCGCGAAGCCCCGCTACAGACTGATATTAGAGAAAGTTTTAGAAAAAAATCTAAAATCGAAAGA
Source organism: Kuschelorhynchus macadamiae (assembly GCA_030620095.1). Lineage (NCBI taxonomy): Eukaryota > Metazoa > Arthropoda > Insecta > Coleoptera > Curculionidae > Kuschelorhynchus > Kuschelorhynchus macadamiae. Next base: position 143,102 of record JAUTXW010003618.1, read on the forward strand.
TCTGGAGATCGAAGGGGCCATTTTACAGGTCCGTGGATAGCAATCCATCTTTGATGAAAGTTATCGTCTAAAAATGCCCTTAAAAGCACAGAGTTGTGGCTTCGGGCACAGTCCTGTTGAAGATAAACGGCATTATAAAGTGCCAATGGAACATTTTACATCAATTGTGGAATAACCTCCTCAAGAATTTCTAGATACCAACGCGCTCTGAGACCTCCTTCAAAAATTATATTTTTCTGCGGACCAGTTTCTTGCATTAGATACCTAGATAACGAGTTTGCCAAAAGATTCATCAATATGGATTTGTTGTAAATACCACTGGCAAAACAACATTCGGCGCTCGGCATTGCCGGGTTGAATATATTGAAGTATGTGGAATTTGTATGGGTGATACTTATATTTTTGAAAAATTCTTTGAGCTTCAGACTTGGACACACCAGTTGCTTCCTCTATTTCCTGGCAAGAAGACGAAGGCGTCACTACATATCACAATACGTTTATTTCTCTCTTTATTTATCTTGCTTCATGTATGCTTTAGGAAGGAGGTGGATAAATAATCCGTGCTTTAAAATTTAATTATTAGTTTCGTAAAAAAAGTAAATTAATATTATATTGCCAAATAGAAACACCAAAACAACAAAAATATTTCGTTAATAATCACAAACTGACAAAAGTTTTTGACACTGCTTTCTGTTCCAAACAAATTAGCCATAGCCTACTAGCTACTAGTTGGACATAAAAAGAAAATTTTAGAAAATCTCGAATTTTGACCTTGTTTTTCAAAATAATTGTATACATATATATATTTTTGGAAAGCCCATATTATTCCTAATAAATGTTAAGAAGAATATACAGGATATCCCTTTTAAAAAAATAAAGTAGAGTCCAGTAACTTTTTGACCGTATACTTATTCTGAAAACGGCGTTGAACACTACGGAAAATTAAGTAAGTATATAAGGAACAGTTCTCGACTTTTTGATAAGTTATCAGATAGCTAGGAAACGAGGGATGCCTGAAAATACAACATCTCAAAAACCAAAAGTGCTATGAAAATTCTGCTGACGACATCTTTAATTTCACAAAAAAGTATCAAAAAAACCTCAACCCTCTATCTTTAAAAATAATGGGACCGCAAAAGTACCGAAAATGGGATACCATGTACACCCTGCTATCACAAAACCGACGAAGGTATATTCGGTACCGATAACTGCCTATTAAGCTGTCGTCGACATCAAGGCTTAAAGTAGCCCACATTTGAATACGTACTTAAACCCAAACATAAAACTTATAGAAACGGTTGTCGACAGGAATCCTCCCAAGTTTGCCTCTATCGAGGCTACACTATATTCAGCTGATGGAAATGAGACTCCTATAGAGCGAACAATATATTTTGCGTACACTGATTAAACATTTTTAAAAAAATATTCGCAGAAGCTTCGAATTTATTGTGAGTGGCAGTGGACAATAGAATATAAACACTGTTCAAAATGAACTGGTTGTGATAATTAGAATTCCGAAAACAGTTATTAGAGGGGCCACAATAAGCATTACTAAAACTTTGGTAGAGTATCCCAAACAAATAGAGTTTCTATTTTTTTTAGCTCTATCCTTTAACTTAATTTAAAGGACAAGCGATGCAGAGGCAACAAAAAAGTGACAAACTGGCCAAAGCTGCAAAGAGCCGGCAATGGCAAGATTAAGCGCTTTGCAACAGAACGCTGTTGCAATTGTCCCCTTTTTGTTAATAAAACAACTTTCATATGATTCCAGAACAAAATGCCAGGTAAGTCAGGAACCTCGTGAAAATTAGTAAGAAGCATGATTTTATCAACATATTCTCAAAGTTTCGGGGGGGGGGGCTAGAACTTCAACCCCCCCCCGCTACGTGTTGGAGTACACGTAATTGCCGATCAAGCCTGCTGTTATTCTAGAAGTACAAACAACATACCAAGTACAAAAAATATTTGTTTTAAAAATGGAAAAATATTTTATTTACATATGAATGAGGCTAAGAACAAGAGGTATCCAACGCGTATCCCGCACTATAAAACATTATCAAACTATTTTAACACATATATGAAAGCTTCAATGTACGGTATGTGTTTTACTTTTGTTAGTATTTTATTTTAATAAACGAAATATAGGTATACGTCCTAAATTTGGAACATGCTCTATAGACACAATTTATTTATTAATTAAGTATACATGACTATTTTAAAATCCTACCTAAAATACAATTTAATTTTATCCGAGAAAAAATCATATCGATTGTATTTCTAAAGCTTAGGATTAGGAAGAAATAAAATATTTATACTATTAATTTATAATATTATTTTAAATAACTTTACCATTTTCGGTTTTTATTAAGGATGTTTTACTTAATATAGAAGTCCTCGGCAATTTTTACATAGGATAGCTCTCGATCAAAAAGTAAATTCTTCAAAACCGATATTTTATGACTTTTTACCGAGACAAATATACTTAAATGTCCCTTTTTTACTTCCCTCGTAAAAGGAAAGCGTTGCAATAGTGAAAAAATCACCCTCCGGGATTTTTTCAAACCTTCAAGTTTCAGGATTCCTAGATGTCGAAAAACATGTTTTCTCAAATTCGTCTGTCTGTTGGCGGCATAGCTAAAAAACTACTTACCCGATTGACTTTAAATTTTGACAAAACGAAATGGCAGCCTAGTGAAATGTTAAAAAAAATGTACTAAAACACTACTTAAACAATTTATCTCAAATTTAGTTCAAAAATCAAATATGTAGGAATGAAAAAATCAGCCTAAAAACTATTTATTAGATTAATTTCAAATTTTGTGCAAGCATTAATTGTGATATAGAGATTAACTGGTGTAGTTGTGGTAAGAACTCAAGATGGCGGAAGAAATGGCGGCCAATTAATTTTTTTTTAAATTAACGTAAAAAAACTTATTTAATTGATTTTGAATTTTGCAGAAATATTAAATGTGATATAGGGATAAACTGGCACGACTTTAACATGACGTAACAAAAGGGCAGTGGGTGTCAATGTGAAAAATTGCTTATTGAATTTATTTTAAATTGCGTCCGTAACTCAAGTGTGGCATAGGTAGAAACTGATAAAAGATTGGTAGAAATCCAATATGATGGAACAAAATGGCATCCAATAAAAATATTTGAAAAGACAGTAATGACTATGACTGAGCTAAACTGCGTCACACTTCACTATTCCTAATAAAAGAAAAGATTTATAACGAGGAAAATTCCGGGTAAAGGAAATTTACTGATTGTTTCAGCAAATTATGCGTTATTTTAACTAGAGTTTGGAAAAAAATAAACGAATTATTATATTATTGGATCATTGACGAAAAATAATTGGCTGATTAAAATTAGGAGATGAAAATTAAAATATTATCTATTGCCTAACAAATAGCTAGGGAACGATAGTAAATCTCAAAATAGTCTTGATATTAAAATGTTTTTAATTGAAAGTCACTTATCTAAACCAGAGTTTTGGGACTAGTTTAGGTATAAAAGTTCAAGAGTTTCTTCGAAAAAATATCCATAGATTTTTTTTAATTATTAATTTTTGTTATTAAAAAAAAATTGTAACATGGCAAGATTAATCGCGTTTCCTACTTACCCCCAACATATTTACACTATTATAAATATCAAAATAAATTTAGTACTAACAAAAGTTCCAAGTTATATTTATTTAACTAGGACACAAATTAAATTAAATTCTGAATTAAGAAAATGATCAATGACGTATTACTATCTTCATAACAACTAGATATTTTATTGCCTCTCTTTTTTACTCTTGTATTTGCAACACGATTATTATCATAATCCCGCCCAGCCGGATATAACATGATCCGATTTAGACGCAGCCCCCAAATTTGATATGGCGAGGTGTTGACGTGGGGTAAAAAAGGCGCAGGGCTATTTTTATGTTTTTCCGTATTTTCGTTTATGAAACAGGAAGAGTTAACGGGCAGGTCAAGTCCACTTTTAGCTTATCCTCCACTTGGGTTCATCGCACGCGAGTGGTGTTAAATCCAAGGCCTCTCAAGTTAACGGCAGGATCCCATCTTATAGTTCTTCTTATTCCTTGAAAATTGAAATGGAATATAAAGCGGAGCTACCTAAAGGAAAGTGCAGTCATACATTTATTTAATAAGTATTAAATTATACCCTAAAATAAAAGCACCTTTAACACTTATAAATATAAAATATACCGCATTATAAAGTGAGGATCTAAATTCCACTTTATAACTTTCGAATGTATTGACGATAGAAAATAAGAGGAAAAGATAAGTCGTTTAATGATAATAATCACTTTCAGCAAATCAGATATAAAGGTATCCAATTTTGACGACCCTTGCTGTGATATTATTTGTCGAAATTATTTTAGAATTAGTTTTTTTTATTTATAGGTAATTTTTAAAAGGCTAATCTATAAATAAAATGTGCCCCATAAAATTATCTTTTTTTTTTTGTTAACTCTCAACGTCTGCTTTCCGCGACGAGGCCCAACTGGACGGGACCTACAGCTTAACGTAGATTTTTAAACCCTGGTTCTTGGTGAGCCTTTTGACCTCGAGCTACCACCTATCAGGTTACGGCGCAATCTATGGCTTTTGTCATGTGACCTATGGACTAAGAAGTGTTTCTGTTTCACTATATATATATATATATATATATATATATATATATATATATATATATATATATATATATATATATATATATATATATATATATATATATATATATATATATATATATATATATATATATAATTTCACATAGGAAGCAGCAATAGCCAAAATGAGAAAAGAGCTTTCATAAAAATAAATGTAGGTATTTTCAAATTAGTAGAGGAGAAGGGAGAAGGTGCAAATATGGAATACCGTTTTGTTTGGTATCTAATTTTTTTGTGAATAAAATTGAACGAAATTTAGCAAAAAGGTACTTCAGACCATAACACACCAAAATATAAAAGCAAATTTGTAATAATATAAAATATTTTTACAAAAAAGAAGTTGAAAAAAAAACTTCCAACCTAAGAAAAGGTGGTGCAAATATGTAATAATCACAATAATTATTTTACTTGCACCAGTCGCAAATATATTCGTCATTTTCGGCACCTGCACACTCGTTATGAGTCCACATTGAGCATATTAAACATTGGACCCACAATTCTCTCCTCTGATCAGCAGAAAACGCATTCTGACAAAACATGCATTTAGCATCGTTCTCATTCGGTTCCAATTGTCCCGGCATATCTTCCAAATCGTTGTCAGAATCGTCAAGTCTTACATCTTCGCCTGAATCCTCTGATTCATCGGAAGAAACTGCACTCTTTGGACGTTTAATTTTGTACTTTGACTTCTCCTGTTTTTGAGAATTATTTTTTTGTTTCGAGGATTTTTCTGAAGACAAGTTTCTTTTAACGCCACGCACTTTTGCCTAATTTTCAGTTTTTCTATTTGTTAACTCATTTAGTTCGTTCTTGTAGGGTGACGAGGTAATCACAGTCTTGGTCTTGGTCAACAGATTGAATACTGACAGGTGCAGAGCACCCCTTGACAGGGGTAATCGAAAATTAAAAGCCTGAAGATCTAGAGTATGAAGGTTTATCGATAGGGGCAATCGAAGATTTGGAGCATGAAGGTTTATTGACAGGGGCAATAAAAGTTGTAGAGCATGAAGGTTCCTCGACAGAGGCAATCGAAGGTTTAGAGCAGGAGGGTTTGTTGACAGGAGTAGTAGAAGTTTTTGTTGTATTGACTTTTTGAATGCTAACGGTAATTCCTCTTTTCGCTACTTCTTGTTCCGCAGCAATGAAGTCAGCCTCGGAAAAAATATTCTTGTTAAAAGGGCGAAAACCATTAGCGACTATAGTGTATGTGTGAACTTTTCCGTAAGCTCTACCAAATAATTCCATCATATCAAAAGGACTAAGAGCCCGTTGGTTTTGAAGGATCCAAATACGAATTTCTTCACAGTAATACGGTTTTAATGGCCCATAAATGACTTATCCAAAGGCTGGAGCTTGTGGGTCGAGTGAGGAGGCAAACATAAAACGATGGTGGTTTTCTCTTGCAAGGTCGATAAGTCGATATTGCGAGTGTGGTCTGTAATGACCGTCAAGAATTAACAGGAGAGGGTTTTACTGAATTGGTTTAGTGTATTGGATGAAGTGACGGAACCACTGGGTGAAGATATGGAACTGCACCCAACTGGATGGATGTGCAACTCCTAGGGACCCAAGAGGAGCTCCCTTCATGAGCTGAATGTTCATATTTTTCTTAGGAAAAATAACCAAGAGAGGGACAACAATTCCAGCCGCATTCATACAAAAAATAACTGTAGTCAAAGCACCTCTCTCTGTTGATGTTAATGAAGCAACTTGACGTTTGCCTTTAAGCCCTGCAACTGACGATACTTGAGTTTGGACAATTGTTAAGCCTGTTTCATCTACATTATAAACGTTGCTCGGGGAATAACACATTTGTTTTTTAAGGAGGTCAAAAAAACCGTCAACTCTTTCTTTACAAAAACCTGCAGCTCTTGCAAATGATATCCCGGTTGGCTTCCTTATTGACAATGTTGGAAGTCGCTGCAATTCCAGATGCAGAAAATGGGTGTTTGATTTTATTTCTTATGGCCAACTGATAAGCCATGCGCCTCAGATCTGTCATTGTAAGACCGTAAAATTTGGGCTTTATTTTTATCAACTAGGAGCTTCTCGAGCTCGGATCCCAAAACACATTTTCTTCCAAGCTTGGTTGCTGCAGCCTCATCTGGTGGAACAGTATGATTTTGACTCAGACGAAAAAGTGTGTGTGCCTTGAGATATCCCATTGTTTTTTCTCTGACTGCCCAGATGGCCCTAGCCATCTCCTCTTCCTTGTATTGCCTTTTTGAATTATTCCAAGACCGACGTACATTTTTTTGTGGCAGCATCTTAAAAAAAATAATAAAAGACCAATAAGAAATGAGAAAAAAAGTGGTACAAATATGGAATACTAGTATTCCATATTACCGGCAACTCACGTCATCAATATTTGAGGTTAGATATAGTTTATTATGATAAAAAAACTAAACAAATACAATATAATCTTAAACTCTAGTTTATATACAGTGGCATCGTAATAAATAATCAAAAAAAAAACATGCAAATAAAAAAATTTGGCTTGCATATTCACTTACGTGTTTAAATTATCGGCATACGTGTCGGTTTACCACGTGTTCACAAGTGCACACGTGGTAAACCGAAACCATAAAAAACGACGGGCGGTAGATCAGCTGTTTTTCAACAGAGGGTAGCCCTTGGTTGGTCAAAAACAAGGTATTCCATATTACAAGCATATTCCATACTTGCACCTTCTCCTCTGGCAACAGTTACATTTTTTTTTTAATAATAAATATTTTCAAATTATCATATTTATTGCGGTTTTTTTACAGTACTAATCTGTATTTAGCTTTATCTTAAGAAGATTCTGGATTAGCACCTGGACAGAGTATGCGTGTATTGTACCCAGTATTCAGTAAGTAGTTGAAATCTGCGGCGATTACATTTTAACGGTGCGTTTATAACTGTACCAAAGAGTAGATATTATATAAAAAGATTGGTTTATTATTTCACCAAATATTTTAAATGAGAGCCTCCGCGATTTGCGACCCAATTTTGCGGGCAAAAGAGGCAATAACACATAACTCCAATTTAAAGAAACAAGGAATAAGATAATAAAATAGTTTGATGCTTTGCCGGCTGTCACCTCTTTACTCTACTTACTATGTGACGGTACGCTGAAAACCATGCAAAATAACCGTAGTAGCCCCGGAGTTTCATGCAATTACTTGCTGTATATTTCCAAATGAAGAGATATATTTTTGATTTACATATCCCGATTCCGAAATAAAGTAGCCTTTATAAAGATGCTTTTTGGATGTTTCTGAATTATGGCGTGTATGTGTCACTCGCTAACGTTTTGGCAGTAGGTAAGTTTTGCCCTTGGTGAAAAATTTTGGCAAGAGAGATGAGTCTTGGAGGGATTTAGAGAATTGAACTGAAAGTGTCTTATGTACTTCGGTAATATTCTTCCGCCAATATGCCTGCATTTTGTCAATTCCGTGCGCGTTCCAGTTGCCAACTTTCTTAAGGGCGTTCTGGATATCCTCTTCCGTGAAAGTGACTTCCGGCATTTCCGCGATATGGTCATCTTTTGGCATTCTTGTTCTATCTAATAGGCAGAGTTATCGTGATGTTTTGGATTGCTCCAAATATTTGCCCAAAACTGGTACATTTCCTGTTGACTTGCTGGTTTCCCTGCTGTAGCAGCATCACTGGTCTGATCCCCCAGCCCATGGTAGAACAGCTGCTGGTTTTGCAAAAATTGTTTATTTTGCTCATCTCTTGACCCCTATTTTATATCGCCCCAGTTTTTCCATAAATTAATATTAATATATATATTAATATTAATATTATTATAATTAGTGTTGCTATTATTATTATTAATATTATTGATATCGTATAATTCTTTGATCTTATATCATGAGAGGTGGAGCAGGAAAGCCGCCAGCCTTGAAGCAAGACGGCATGTCATCTATGTTTACTATTGTGGGGAACAGGTTCTCAAAATCACTGCCTTCTGCAAGTTTGTGGAGGTGCTGTAATGAATTTCCAATCTCTACAGGCTGTCCGCTAGTGTTCTTGGTACAACTTCAGTGCTGAATAGTACTATTCGTACAGAGGAAGGTATTTTCTAATTTCGCCAGTATATAACTCATGTATTTTGTCTGTGTTAGGAATGGCTATGTCTATTATGTATTTATTTATTTATTTATCCTTTTTGCTGACAACACTTTATACAAAAACCACAGCAAGTCTAAGAAAATAATATTGGCCATTTAAGAAAATTAATATTATATATAATTGATAAAAAAAATATTGATATTTATTATATTACAATGATTTGATATTACAAAATTAAAACTTACTACTTAAAAACAATAAAACACAGCCTACATTCCAGATCCGATTAAACAGTATGATTTAATTACACATTTTAACATTACGAACAATTAAACGAATAAATTGATTTTTTTATTGATAACCGCCGCAAACCCTTTAGCTTTTGACATGAGAAGGCAAAGGTCTCTAAAATATGTTCTACAAATGCATTCTAACTTAAACCCAGCAGAGCGCGAATAATTCATTTTGTAGAACAAAAATCTTTGGTGCTTAACATGATGAACCTCAGAAAATTATTCGATATGATATAATGGATTGAACACAGAAGAAATAAAAAACTTTAAAACTTTTATAAGACAGCTGGTCTCTCTAAACTCTGATTAAACTACAAACCCTACTCAGCTTTTTTAAGAGTGTTTCGATATGAGTGTTCCAAGATAAACTGGAATCTATAAAAATTCCAAGAAATTTGGTGTAAGTTATTACAGAACTCGACTTGCCATGTAACCTACTGTAAAAAAGGTTGTTTATTCCTCTCATGGAGTATAATAAAAAAAACCGTTTTTGATGTATTGACTGTCAAGCTATTATAAGGATACCAATTCGACGTTCTTTTCGTCACTCTCGATCCAACTGTTGATCTGAATCTACTGTAATCAGAGAAGTGTCATCTGCGAATTGGAATATATTATTTGCCCTGAACGCATTTGACAGAACATTTGGGTAATGTAAAAATAGAAAGGGGCCATTAAATATGTGTGTTTTTGAGTTCTGGCCTATTGGCTGCTATTGTTCTAGTAATATGTCATGCGGTTTCTGGCGCTTCGTAACACCTTCTTCACTAATCATCTGGTATTGCTGTTTTAATAATATACTTTAGATAATAACTATATTATTATTTTAAATAATAGTAATGTATGTAACAATTAGATTAAGTAGTATTTTTTTCTACGATCGCTTGTCTATACTTCCCAACTATGAAGAGAGGCAGTTACTACAGAAAAAATTCTAAAACCTTTTTTTTCATATTTTTACATCCAAAGACTTAAAAAAATTAATAGAACCGTTAGTGTTTTGAAACAAATTAGCTAAATCCTAAGAGAAAAACAGCTTTCTCTCGTAAATAATTTGAAAAATAGTTTCTGCGGAATTACAATTTTTTCCTTAAGTTTTTTTTGACGTGAGAACAAAGTTTTAAAACAGTAAAACTCCAAAATTTCCAAAAATTGAGGCACGTTTTTGCTTGTTTACCAAAAATTTTTAGATTTTTCTATAGTTAGACACTACTGGTATAGGTATATCCATATTTTAAATATTTTCCGCTAACTTTATAAATTTTACCTTGTCAAATACAAAACATCTTCTGCAGCCACGAACAAAATGTTGTATTTGACGTTTACTAACTCTTACGTAGACAACACATGAACACGGAATGGGACTTTGTTTAACGATTTAATTTTATTTTAGACTTTTCTTAAAGAGGAGTTTTACGTCCACGGATATAGTGAAATAAAGTATCCTTTATATAACAGTTGTAGAAAAATATATTGTTCTATTAATCTTTTTCTCCCTTGATTTCTCTGAAAAAAAAAACTAAAAGCAAATCCTAACTTAAATATCTATATGCTTAATGGTAGCCCCGAACTTTAACGGTCTTGTTATTCATCCTTCCAGTTAAGTAGGCCCTCTTTATGGTATTTGTAAGAAGGAATACAACACGTTACGTAACCATGATCTTCCATGGCGACTTTGTGAATTTTACTGTTCAGATATGTGTAAAGTTTAAATGCCCTCTCTTGTCAATTAGCAGTATTAACACTTATCCCATACGCAGAAAAAATGTTTAAAAATGTGCGTGTACCTCACTGTGAATAGGGAAGTACTTGAGTAAAAATATCGATATGTAACTAAAACTTAATTTTAATTATGTATTACAATTACAAATATCAAGTAGAAAATGTGATAGCAGAATGAGGAAAAAAAAGTAAAGGTGATGGCGTTTCTTTATGGATACCAGAAAAAAAAATCATAATGTAAGGATATTTGTTGAAAAACTCATGCTAATTGCAGACTTAGAAGAGTATACTGCAGATGAATCATAAGAAAAACAAAAGTAGGCAGCGATATCTGTAAGAAAATAGTTTGGATTGAAAGCCGTTTTGACAACAGAATTAGGCAAGAGAAAAACAAGTCCAGAGTTCCACTATAAATCTTTGGAAAATAACCACAAAAATCTCCTACTGAGGTTGAGCATTTCATGCCAAAAGTATTTAAAAAATTGAAATTACACAAAAAATCTGATGAAATATATGTGCTATGTATATATATATATATATATATATATATATATATATATATATATATATATATATATATATATACATATAAATCTTATTTTCTTGAGTGTAGGTTAGTGTTGAGCTTTTTTAAGACTTTATTTGGGCTTGCTTGAATTTCTAAAAATGTTTTTTCTTCCATTGAAAAAAACACAGGAAATTGATAAATACAAAGGCGCAAAAATTATCATACATACTAGAAAAATTAAAAGCTTTAAAAACTATAAAATTTTCATATTAACAATATTAATTTTAAAACATACTTTTTCTTTATTTTTCATTTTTTTTATAGAAGCACACCTTAGTGATAATTTAATAGTATCATGTATGGTACGTTTGGAAAATAAAACATTCAATTTCATTACATTAATTATGTAATGTAAAAATATAGAAAAAATATGTTTCAAATTTTTCATACTTTTCCTTTATTTTTAATTTTTTTTATAGAAGCACACCTTAGTGATAATTTAATATTATCATGTATGGTACGTTTGGAAAATAAAACATAATGTAAAAATATAGAAAAAATATGTTTTAAATTTAATATTATTAATATGAAACTTTTATAGTTTTTAAACCGTTTAATGTTTCTAGTATGTATGATAATGTTTGCGTCTTTGTATCAAGCAAGCTCAAATAAAGTCTTGAAAAAGCTCAACACTATGAGCGAAACGTTCGGTTGATGTGAAAAATTGTGTTTCATTCTTAACCTAGACCCAAGAAAATAAGATTTCCAGGTATAAATATACGGTTAAAGTATATATATATATATAATATATATATATATATATATATATATATATATATATATATATATATATATATATATATTATATTATATATATATATATATATATATATATATATATATACATATCCTTAAATTAAATCTCATGATACCCATGATATAATAAACGGAAGGGATAATATCCAAACGGTCTCAATTGCGTCCGGTTCGCGCAGTGACGTCATTGAGTGGGTAGAAATTTTAAATTGCTTGTAGAAATTCATGCCGTTTCTAGCGTTTAAACATTATATTTCCATCTTTTTTCAATTAAAAATGTTTTTCTAACGAATTATTGACATCTAACTCACTAAAATAAAACACTTATGACGTGGTATCTATATATTTATTTAATAAAAATATAAAAACATGTTAAAGAAAGAGTTAAGGTTGTATAAAATCCGACAGTATTTAATTGTATACTGTTATTTTGTTATACATGTTTATTTAGTTAGTTCCATTTAAAACTAAAAATTGCTATATCTGTGTTTTGATAAGTACAGGGCCGAAACTAAGTCCCATTTGAGATGAGGAGGTCTAATTAAAAATAATGCAGGTATGAGAGGGAATAAAACTACACCCACTAAACAAGTTTAATATTTTAACAAAGAGCAGCTTATGCACAGCTGCAGTTTGTTCCTGTATTATATGTAATTATATAAACAAATAAAACTTAAATAAAATATAGCCTTATTCTAGTTGAAAAACTCTTTTTTTATTAAAAATGTCGACTATTTCGTCCAGATTTACATTGTTGTCTTTTTTGATATAGATTAATAACAAATAGTCATCTTTAACAAAATGCCTTGAACATATCCGCGGCAAATTTGTATTAAATTTAGCTTTGCGTTTACGCAAGCGTGTCCAGAAAAAGAGGAAAGGAAAGTAAAAAACCTTATATTCCTATCAAAATTCTTTGCCTGATTATCCCCGTAACAATCGAGCACAGCACACCTCATATTTATTGTTGTTTAATTAACTAAATACAAAAAAGGACACAGAAATCCGCAAACACTTTTAAAAATCAACTGAAAATGCACTGAAATCATATGACTGAAGGTCAATGACAGCCGGCGTTAATCACGCGATGACGTAGCAGAGCCAGGCGGGAATGCGCGATATCATTCCTTCGGTTTATTATATCATGCATGATACCTACCACTTTTTCAGGTGTTACCAATTTACTATCAAATTTTCAAAAGCATCGTTAATGTACTTTATACTCAGCATTCATTCTCTCGTATTTATTTGTTTAGTTATCAATGACAAGGCCAATTGACAGTAATTTAAAATTTTAATAAAAACAAACATGAAAAATAATATAAACACATAATATAACTCTAAAATGTAAGTATCAAAGCTATCTTCTTGTATTACGTTTAAAATTTCTTATATTATTATGCTACTTCCAAAGAAATCAATTCGATCCGAGCCCAGTGTGTGAAGTGAAATTTTAAAAAACTAGTCACATCACCACACCATGAAATTCATGGTATTTAATATGTGATAAATTCTTAAAAAAATTTAAACATGAGTTTCGAAAAGTATACATCATCTGGTTCGGCAAAACGGAAACTGAAAGCTATAAAAAGAAAGACAAATTACCGAAAAATAAATCAGCCCTTGAAATCATTATGTGCTGCTGCCTCAGAGAGTGGTGATACACGGATTGCGTTTACAATTAGTAAATTAAGTTTAAAAAAAATATATATATATATTGCGTTTTTATTATCTTCACTCATCTATAGTATGCAGATAATATAGGTAAATTCAGTGGCGTGATTTAAAAGAATCCCAATAAAAGCAAATGTTTAACTAAATTAAAAATAAAGGTTCTAAAGAAACCATAATAAAAAACTTTCCCATGTATGGGGTACACATGTCGGTCAGTGTATTTAAGCTTTGCAAGCAACTGCTGAATGGTGGTTCTCAAAATTAACGTTAATAAAAACTTTTTACTCAACAACATGGCACAATAGAAGTTGTCATCCCTTTCCATGTTACCTATTAAAAATAGTCCAGCAAAGAAACAAAATTATCAAAAATTGACACAACAACATACGATTTACAAGTAGAAAAGCAAGCAAAAGAAGTTTTTAAAACTTATTTCTGCAATATTGATTTTTTGACGTCTTTTGTTAAATCTTGATTTTAATAAAACGAACCGATGAGTTGATTTTTTTTACATATGTATAGGTAGCGGCTCTAGAAGAAATCTAGAAATGCTAATTGACTTAAAAATTATTAAATAAATTCTAACCGCCGCCGGTATGGGGCCCAGATTTAATTTATTAAGTTTAATTAATTAATAAATCCAGCGATTCGTAAAAACTTGTTGTGTACCTTCTCCTCCTGATTCAACCTGGGAGCCATATGATGGTAACCAAGGTTACTTTGCAATTATCTACAATCGGTTTTACTAGACAGCAATGAAGCATCCTGAAGGTATTAAGAAAGAAGTCATATGAGAATTTATGCACAAAGCTCATATTTTTTAACGCCCGATATGTTATAAAGTCAATATGTTTGATAAAAGGTAGTTTCTGGTCAAACATCACACCCAGGTCACATACCTCTGTACTGCATTACATATGTTATGGGTGCATGCAACCGGTAAACCGGCAATTTGGGAACACTTTTTTGTATTCCGTCAGATCCATTTTGCTATTAAGGTACAATATACAAAATTCATTAAGATCTCTCTGGAGCAACCGTGCATCTCCAATTTTCCTAACATCTTTTTATCTTAACTGATTTACTATAATTTTTAACAATTCTGTATTTTAGTAACAGTATGCATTCTGTTGGCCACATAAACGTTGAAAATAGATGTACACAATCATTTTAATTTCTATCGATAAAAATATTATATCGATAGTATTTTATATCTAGCAGGCTCGTACGCATATAGTGCACGTATGTAGGCAGGAAACAAAGAATGACAAAATTTTCTTAAAAACTTTCTCGGCGCACTGTAGGATGGCCCTCTAAGATGTTTGATGATAAAGTGCATCCAACGGCCAATGACCCCTGTAATGGCTTTGTAGCGAGTAGCGGGTGTTATACTTGTTTAAACGTCAAGTGTACATGTGATTCCTATTTATTGGGGAAAACTTACTGGGAAAATTACACACATTTTAACAAACTTGATTATTTAATTCATCCAAAATAAAACTATGAACTAAATAGTCTTCCATCTAAAAAGCATCCAGTTAAAGCATGATATACAATATTTCTCCAGATTTTTCGACTTTCCGAGAGAAATTTATTTTCTTATTTGTCATTTTCAAGGAAGAATGGAAGAAAACTTTTGTGATTTTTTTGTCTATTTAAAAACACGGCTTTTAAAAGGACAAAAAATTATAAAGAATAACCCTGCACCTGTTAGAAAACGTAAAAGATTATTTTTTAATTTTTTTCACTCTAATTTTACTGTTTTTATATATGTTTGTAAAACAAAATATTTTCCGCCTTTTGTGATTAAGGATTTTTATAGATATGAAAACGTGTGCATGTTTTCATAAAAAATTATTATAGTGAACATTATTTTTTAAAGGTGTTTGAGAAAAAAGGATGCAGAATTAGTAAAATTATTAATACATTATTGATTGATTGATTCATGTGTATTTTATAAATTATTGCCTTCCCCTGACTTCTCGAAAACTTGGTCACTTTAGATTATGCCAAATATGTGATAAGATCTTTTGATTACACGAATCAAAGTAACTCTTTATAGCCGAAAAAAAATAAACATAAACAAAAAAATTAGTATATTTGTTTAGATTTTCTTTAATCCAGGAAACAAAGTTATTTTTTAAGCAAAACCAGTTTTTTTTTAACTTAAAGTAGAAGCAGCAATTACACAAAAACGAAAGGATATCATGGTTTTCCTATATATGATAGTTTCTGAGACAAATTGATCGGAATCTGTATAGCTGATTTTCTGCAATTGCCATCTGAAAAATTAATTTTAAAGGGAAATGTGTTAATTAGATGTTATCTGCAAACTGGTCATATACTACAACGCGTGCCCACGATGCGTTAGCTGCTGACGCATTCGCTGCGAGATCCATATTCATTCATTCATTTATATATTGATTTCTCTCCAGATTTAATTTTATAAAAAACAGCCGGAAAAATAACCTCAGAAGAAGAAAGAAGCGATTTAAGGAAAAAAATCCTATTTTGACAGTCGTTAGGAATATTTAAATTTCTCAAAAACTGGAATTTCGAAGAAAAAACGATAAACATGTCAAAAAGTAGACATTTCAAACTTTCTGATGATACTCCAATTTTCAGATTTTTTTTCTTGACAGGAGATGTGAGTAGTAGGAAAATAACAATTCCGAATCATGTATCTCAGAGACAATTATATTTAGGAAAAAAATCATAACGACAATTTTTGATCGCGATATTCTTCCCTTCATTATTTATATTTACATAATTGCTCCCTCTATTTACAATATTTTGGCAGATACTGGTAAACAAAAATGTAACTTTATAAGTTTTTTTTTTAATTGTCTTAACTTGGGGTCGAGCAATGCAAACTTTGGCTTTGGCTAAAAATTAAATTTGGGAGATTGAATTTCGAAAAATTGAATTTGGAAGATTGATTTTGTTTTGCTTATTTGACACTTATTATTTTTTTAAATTGATATGTCCTTATCCTCACAAATCTGAGTTTTTTTTTTATTATATGCGCTACTAAATTGTGTAAACAATTTTTGCATTACTTTAACTTAAGAAAAACTCTTTGAGGGGGCCCGGATCTGGTGGGCCTAGGTCCCTCCATAAACAAAAATGATCCTGTAAATACTTCAAATAAGCCAGTCACTTAGAATATATTTGATTAAAATATATAATGTATGCATTAGTAATAATAAACTTATATAGAGTTTAGCTGTATTCCAGAATTAGGTCATTTTTTATACATATTCGACAGCACCAAAAACACTAAAAATCCAGTTTTTATTAAAAGCTCTGTTACGCTAAAAGATTTTGCCGAATTTGTGATGTGTTTATCAAAATTAAATGAAAATCAAAGAATTGATTCGGTATTTTATAAATAGTTACTGTATGTTTGTTTTGTACTGTTGCTTTGTCTGAAATTCTAGGTTTGATCAGTTTATAGCTAGGATATCAGCATAATACACTGACTTTTTAAAAATTTATTACATTAATAATATAGAAAAACGATAAAATATGAATAGATTAAAATATTTTACACGTAAGTAAGCTTCATTAGTAATACGCAAAAATTGCAGCTTAGTTCCGACGGCAACATTTTTATCTTTAACATCATTATAATTTTGGATGCATAATGAATACAAAGCCTATTTTTCGAATACGCCCGGCGTAGACTATGATTTTTCAAATTGCTTATATTTTATTTAAAATAGAAATTGTAAAACAGTATTTAATACTTTTTTGCATGTTTGGCCTATTTAGACAAAAAATTAATGTTGTTTGATTCAGATATCTTTAGAATGTTAGGTATTTATGTATTTATATTTTATTTATTTACTACTTATACATTTCATGTTTGTTTCCTGAAAGTTCTTAATAAAACATTTAAATTATTGGAGTGTAGCTTTTAAAAAATCCTGAGGGGTGGGAGGGTCTCAGCTTGTATATGGGCTTAAGCAGTGGCGTAACTCTCAAAGAGCGGGAGGTCGATAAATGCCCAGGCCCATCTGCAAGGGGTGCCCTTGGGCAGTGTCGGAACTAGCGCAGGATTGCAGAATCATCATATATTTTCCTGCACTGTTTTGGGTCGCATTTGTCTATAAAAGGATTATGCAAAACTATGAATGAACTTTTTTTAGTCATCGATTATTTTCTGTATGTGCATTGTCGAAAACTGCAAAACAAAATTTGTAGCTACGCTGGGTCTAAGGCTCCCTGCTAATAAAAATAGACTGAGTTTATAAATACTAAGATTCCTAAGGAAATCATAGCTATAGTATTTGCCATTCTCTAAATCTTCATATATATGCAAATATAAAATTCTACCTTCATATGTAATGGAATTCAAAAAAAAATCTTCCCGGACTGCGTTATTAAAAACATATAATAAATAAATGTTTAAAACATTTTACTTCCCACAAGTGATTTTATATGTAATTTGGGGTTTATTCAGGTGCAATAAAATTGTTATGCTATTAATATTTTTGTTATAAAATCATGTACTATGTACACTTGTTTGTCTCTAACCATAATCAGAATCTATGAAACCTTTAAAACAATTCAATTTAAAAAAGTTTAACTTATCAATAATAAATTCAATGTAGTATTTTTATCTTTTTCAACGAGTATATCAAGTAGATATAGCTAGTAATCGTAAATTCAACGTTAGTTCGTTAATACGGCTAACCGCCAAATTTGTGATTTGCTCCAGGTAAAATGCGTCTGGTAATTTTGAAGAACTGGTCCAGGCTATATCCGAAGAATAGGACAACATACTACAAGACTTTAGACACGAAGTCATTAATGTAGCGGGAGGATGAACAAAATTTTGGACTATTATCTTGCAAAATATTTTCATAATAGCCTGTTAATAAAAAAATATTGATTACCATGGAAAATCGTAACACTATGTACGTTTATTTTGGTAAAGAATACCTAAAACATAAAAATTCGTTCCAAGAATAAAATAAAATACCATCTTCCTTTGTAATAGAGTTCACATTATTTAAAGTTCTTATTGGAAGCAAAATCTTCATAGGATTATATAAAACATATCAGAAGACAATGTAAATGAAACCTCCATAAAAAAAATAAGTTTGACCTTTCAATAATACATTCTGTGTAGGATTTTTATCTTCTTCTATAAGCCGATTGTTGCAGTGGTAATGAATAATAATACTTAAGGGTTCTTCACCGAAATTCTAAATTAAATGCTAGTTCATTAATATGGCTATTTGAAAAATGATATAGTAGGTAGCATTTGCAATAAAGAACATTCAATTAAAACGACATTTTCTGCATCTGCAAGGAATTTAAAATAATGATTTTTAAGTGATTTAATAATAAATATATTTAAATTTTTAGGATTGAGGCGCTAAATGTTTAATATTTGTTTGGTTGGGTTAGGAAACTAACGAAAAAATCGTGGAAGCTACCTACGTGTTTTATCTGATTATCTTCTCCTTATCACCACAAATAAAAAAGCTACGAAAAAATCAATACCAATGATTCACAAAATATTAAAGAATTATAAAAATGTATCAAAATAGTCAGATAGAATAGTAGTTGTATGCCTTGTAGTTTTCAACTGTTTGGCGTATATATTGTAGTTTTCAACTGTTTGGCGTATATAACCTCAATGTAAGTCACTTTGGGCATTTTCGGTACAGACGGATTTGGCTGAAAATTCGTAAGTAGGCCAATAATAAAAAGGTACTACCTTGCAATTTTTTATTTTCACAATAAGGAAAAATGTACTTTAAAATTTTTATATCATCGAAATTAAAAAATTTGTATCCTGGATCATGCTGATAAACTTATGATGAATTTAGTCAGATGCAGTAAGTAATGTTAAATACTTTAAAATAAATCTTGCGAACCTTTTGCGTACTTTTTTAACTTTCATTTGATATTGGCCGACCCGCAAATATCAGCAACCCCAGGAACATAAAACCCGAGACGCCGAGTCTATTTTCAGAGTTTCGACAAAACTTCTGCAAAGCAAGCCCAAATTAAATCGCTTTAGTAGGTTAGCGGTTATCGTTTTAAATTTAGAACGTCGTAATAGTAACTTTTGATTTACAGTAAAAGTTATAACGAATTTCGGAATACTTGAAATTCACATGGTTTCATTCATTCGGTGCTTGAATGAATATTTTCTTGATGGTTTGGGACATTCTAAAAATAAGTCGGAAATGTAAACATTTGATAATGAAAATTGCCTTAAATGCTTTTTAAACAATGAACATAAAACATTTAATAGTTTGTGGAAGACGAATATTTGTGTCGTTTTAATTAAAAACTTTATTTTTTCTTTACCGCTCGATATTATTTTAGTTCTCGAATAAGAATAATACTTTGAATACTTTTCTCCTGTTTCTGGTCATTTGTGAAAATAATTGAGAATTTTTATGAATATAGAACAGTTGCGCGATTTTTTTACATTCCAATATGAAAGCGTTTCTTGGCTTCGATTGTATATAATCAGTTTCTGGCATCACTTCAGTCATTATCAAAAGTAACAGTATAAGTGATCTTAAATGACCGGGTCACTCTCATAAATGGCCGGTCATTTTTAAAAGTGATCACAAAAATGACCTATAATGATTGGTCATTTACCTTTATAAGAGACCGATTTTTGAAAAAAGCATTAAATGCTTTGTTTTTATTTAAAACATCAACTTTGCTTTGTATCAATTGAATGCTTACGATAAAAGCAACCTTTTAGTCATACTTTCTAGAAGTGACCGGTCATTTGCCGACATTATATAAAATATAATCGAATAATACAGTTCCGCCATCACGGAGTTATGAACCGAAGAGACGGATTCAGTTCCCCTCCTCTCCAAGTTACGATGGGGAAAAAGATTATAATTATAATCATTTATTTCTTATATTCAAATTTATTTTGTTTAAATATTACAGGTACTAGCGTGAAAAGGCTCGATAAAATATGTTCATATTCTTCATTTCAATAATCCAAATTTTGCTTCTCCTTTTAGGAACAATCTAGGTCTTACAGATACTATGGTCGACTCAATGTGAGTGCTTCCAGTTGTAACAATTTTTACACTTCTAAGTGAGACATATCTGAAGGTTTTTTCATCTGAATTAAACAAACCATCCCGGAGTAGTCAGTGTACATATTTAACAAAAATTTTTATAAAAAATAAAACGGACTTAAAAAAATGCACTAAAAAGTGAAAAATAATATTTTATTCCACCTTGAAAATTTTACTGCGTGAAGTAAGGGCCAAACTAATATAGACTGGAAGACCTTATATGCGTAGTATTAGTCATCAAAACATCGAGTTGACTGAATACATGATTATATTTTTGTGATTAAATAATTAAGAATAGGTTTAGCGCCGACTTCACGGAGTAACATTTTCGAGGTGGAATAAAATATTATTTTTCACTTTTTAGTGCATTTTTTTTGAAGTCGGTTTCATTTCTTTATAAAAAAAATTATTTTATCTTTTTTAATTTTATTTAAGTTTTATTGTAAAAATCTGGTTTAACAAATAGGCGACTGCATAATATATTTTCCTGATATAATGGTGAACACGTAGAATCGAGAGACGAGAGTAGAATAATAAAAAACTTCTTGCAATATACCTTGGCTACGCAAAAAACAAAATGGCGCCATTCAAACCAATTCATTTTTTTCAATATTCTTGCTAGAGGACCACTACGGTAATATCCTGAAAATCCCCTGAAAATTTCATTTAGATTTGTCAAAACATCGCGATGTAATCTATGTACAAACAAAAAAAACAATGAAATAGCCGCCATTCCGCCATTTTAATACGCTTACTATGGGACCACTCTGGCAATATCCTGAATATCTCCTAAAAATTTCGTCTAAATTGGTCAAACTATCGCGGAGTAATCGATTTACAAACAAAAAAAAACAACAAAATGGACGCCATTCCGCCATTGTAAACATTTTTTTAATATGCTTGGGGATCACACCGGCAATATCCTGAATGTCCCCTGAAAATTTCATCCAAATGCGTCAAAACATCGCGCGGAGTAATCAATGTGCAAATATAAAAAATACATCGAGTTAAACTGATAACCTCCTCCTTTTTTGAAGTCGGTTTTTTCATCTGAATTAAATTATAATGCGGGTAATCGGTTAATAACGTTTTATTCATACCCAATGCTTATTATTTGAAAATGTCAAGTAAAATACTAGAGCTTGAGGATGTACATGTTCATGGTCTCCTGTACAGATAAAATTACATAACGGAATAGCAAAAGAGATACGTTTTAGCAAATGGGTTTGTCTGTCTATTACACACCTCAATGCTTTAGTTCGAAAAGGGTGTTTAAAAAATTGGAAATTTAATTATAAAACTCGCAGCCTTTATCGCCCTTATACTTTTCTTTTTTTAAATATTATTATTACAAAAAAACGGGTGAACGGATTTCAAATCAAAATATATGGGACGACTAGAAAAATGTTTTCTACAATTTGGCGTTTGACTCATCAGAATCGGCCAAGCCGTTTAGACAACATGCGTGAACAAACATAAAAAAATACATACAGGTCGAATTGAGAACCTCCTCTTTTATTGAAGTCGGTTAAAAAAAACATAGGGTCGAATTGATATACCTCCTCCTTTTTCGAAGTCGGTTCAAAAAAAACTCAAACCGTCCCGAGATTATGATCCAAAAAGATAAAAAATTAAA
This sequence comes from Kuschelorhynchus macadamiae, assembly GCA_030620095.1. Taxonomy (NCBI): domain Eukaryota; kingdom Metazoa; phylum Arthropoda; class Insecta; order Coleoptera; family Curculionidae; genus Kuschelorhynchus; species Kuschelorhynchus macadamiae. The sequence goes on from JAUTXW010003618.1 coordinate 165,570, forward strand.
TACAAATAATAAAAAGTTTAGTTTGTTTTTGTCACGCAGGTTCATGTTCCATGTTTGAAAGTTGCCAAGTTAACTGTATATTGTGAACGCATAATTTATATTACACAGTTATCAGAAAATTAACCATTAAATGGGTTTTCTCTACAAAAACTCCGCACCATACTTAGAAAACTAATAATTTAAATTATTAGTTCTCTAATAACGCGACTCGATTAAACTTTCTTACGAAACTTTGCAAAAACTTTTCCTTTAAATCCGAATATTTTAGATTTTTTTTTAAATTTGAGTATCAAATATTGGCTTTTTACTTTTCAAAAGTAGCAAATAAAATATAAATAAAAATAATATACAAATTATAAAACTTAACGTAGGCTCATGACCATAAAACTACAGAAGTAATAAAATATATTTGGTTGGGATTATTTATAATTATTTTTATTCTTACTACATGAAATACATAACAAAAGGGTTTATTCTTAGGCTTAAAATAAAAATAAAATACTAGTAAAAATAAACTCATAAATTTAAAAAGAATTAATTGGCTTGTTTATTAATTTAGAATCAATTTTTAGGATTTTCTCTTGTAACTTGAAGTTAAAGGTTAAGAAATTATGCTAAATGTTAAAACTCTATAAGTAAAAAACACAGTGATATATCAATAAACCAGAGCCAAAATGTAAGAAACATTTTAGGAAAATATTCTTGGCAGCATTCAACAGGAAACCTCCCCAAAAACTATTATTTCTTTCCAAGAATTTCCAGGGGTAAAAATTTGCGCCAATGTACACTATATTTAATTACATTTTTATGTTATTCCTATATTGGAAAATAACTCAATACCAAACGCGGTCTATTGATTTAAGATACCTATCGATTATTTAATTTGCCTACATTTACTTTAAAAAATGAAATTATTCGTTTAAAACTGAATTTGTTGGTATAATTTAACGCGTTGTTAGGTTGGTGCATATCCCGGTTAGGTTAATAATTTCTTGACATAGAAATTTAAATTGAACATGTTTAGGGGCATTTATAGTTTATCCTTTTTGACTGGTCTTTGTATTCTCTTAGGCGTTGAAATAATTTAGTTGATTTTGATAATAGATTGTTGCCGATATTGGATCAGATTATTAAAAATTCATAGAAAATATCTACTCATTTTGCTGAAGAATATCATATGGTTTCTTTACTTTAACAGTTATTGGTATTGTTAAGCTATATTTACTCTCACCTCTTTAAGGCTTCATTTTTTTTTATGTTGTTCTTGTATATTTTCTTCCACTTATTTTTTTGTTTTGGCTTTAGGTAGGAGTACATTTTATTTAGACCTGTTTTCGAAAAACCTTACTGAACAGCTACGTATTTACATAAAAGTGGCATATATTTAAATGGAAGTGTTGGAGGTTTTTGTAGCAGAATTACAAATTCGCATGTATATACAAAATATGGCACATATTCAACTTACGTGCCCGAGGTTGATGATGCAGCAAAAGCACTATCTAGAAATTGATTATGATCTTAGCCATGCACTTCAAGCTTGAAATACTGTTGCAGCTTTTCATAAATGTGAAACATAGTACTTTTGCAATATCTTTAAAAATGCTATATCTAGGTTGTAATCTGTAGATATTGTGACTTGGTGATCATGTATAAAGTCTACTTTCTTTATTTATTTATTTCTTCTTGCTACAAAAAAATAAAAAAAACAAAAGCTCCTAGGAATTTTTGTATACTCTTTTCCCAGATATTGAAAAACTATGTAAATTTAATAATTTACAGGGTAGAACAAAAAGTTCTTAATTTTTAAGTGAGACACCCTGTACACGTACTAAATAGTGAATTAATAGAGAGTGCATTACTTTATATGGTAGGGTTTCTCTAAAAATTGGAATCTTTAAAAGAGGTATCCAACTTAGTTTATAAGTAAGAGGAGACCCTGTGCAAAGAGTATACAAAATCTTAAAAGTTTTTCACATAAGTATTGTTGGTCATTCATATTGAAGATATTTTAAACATTACATTTGTACTTATTTACTAATTTTCCACTAACAATCATTTTGAGTTCGCTGGGTTCCTACGAGCAAACAACAGAGTCCTACTATTAAAATAACACAAGATTTTCTATTTAGGGCGAATTCATTTCTACTTAGACATTGCTTCTGGGGGGGAGGTTAATTTACTGAAAATTTTTAACAACCAAAAAAGTCTTAAAAAGCTTATTGTTACCTTATTTATTACTTTATTTTTACCTGCCAATCCCTAAAAAAGGTCGTTACTTTATACTATTTCAATTAAAGTGGCTCTGGGGGGGTTAACCCCCAAACCCCTCCTTATATACGCCATTGTACAAATGGTTACCGTAACTACACAATACCAAACCAACGTTTAGCAAAGTTTATATTTTATTGGGCAAACTTTGCTTTTAATATGTTATTATGTTATAAAGATTGTTAGCTGAAAGGAAATTTAATTAGTTTAAATAACATAAAGCCAAAACTTTTTTCGCCACAAATATGTCATAAATTATAATATAATGCTAACCCAAATAAAGAATATATTTCGGTAAACCTGTTTTCTAACAACTATTGTACTGACGACGAGAGGTCAACTGCTTCTTGTAACATCTAATATGCTACTGGCTGGCACCCCCTAAAAAATTTACATTTTGCTATTTTAAATTATATTTGACCTCGGATTGCGCGAATTGGTACTACATCATCACATTAACAAGAAATGATGCCTTAGTGAAACCACCAATAATGTAATAATTTGTGCCCTTATAATCTGCTTATTATAGCAGAGCTACTCAAAAAACAAACAGGGCTAGTTGCAATGACTTTAAAGTTAATAATAGGTAATACTGGTAATAGTAAATAATTCCAAATTTCATGTCTTAGACAACACAATATGTAAGTCTTAGAAACGTTTAAAGTATACGTTAGAGTTAAGTTATCCATAAAGTTCCAGTCTTGAAATTTCTGCAAGGTCTGGTGATGTGGGCCGGCCTAATATTTGTTACCAGGGCAGTTCAAAAATTAAATTATACAAGTTTTTACAACATAATAAATATTTTTAAAGTTTTAATATCAGGGTACGCGTACACACACGCGAAAAAATGGTTCTTAAATACCCTCAAAGGTCCTCAAAAAGAAATTAAAATTATATTGGAGTAGTTATTTATTGGATAAATGCGTTCATTTAAAACCGCTTCATGTTCACTAGCAAATTATTTTTAAAGGTGTTTATGTATATATAGAAAAGTTAAAACTGTATTAGATATGAATGTCTTTCCGTCTAAAGACATCCAAATTTTTTTTAAATATTTCGAAATATAATTATTATAAAAATGCATTCGTTTAAAATCATCACTCTCCCAGTTCATGTCCAATAGAAAACTATTTTTTAAAGTATTCTATGCCTATATAGGAAAAATAAAATTGTAGCAAATATAAGTGCCTCTCCGTCAAAGGTACTAAAAAAAGAAATAATGCGTTAGTTAATTATTTGAAGAATGTGCACGTTTAAAGCAATTTAGATATTGTCCCCATCCATGTTCTCTAGCAAACTGTATTTTAAAGGTTTTTATGATTATATTGAAAACACCGTCGGAGGTCCCGAAAAAATTAATTTAATATTGCGGTAGTTAATTATTTGGTAAATGAGTTCGCTTAAAACTGGACTCTGCTCCACTTCTTGTTCAAAATGGTACCAGGTGCCTTTCCGTTTAAGGGACTCTAAAAAATTAAAATATTATCGTAGTAGTAAAAAAAATTCGCTCGTTTAACACTATCTTTACTCTGTCCTAATCCATGTTCACTAACAAAGTTTCCTATGAATACACAGAACACTGAAAATGCTGCCAGATTAAATGCATCACCGTTTAAGGAACACAAAACATTGAAATATTATCGAAGTAGTTATTTATATAAAAAATCGCTCATTAAAAACCATCTGGACCCTGTCTCAGTCCATGTACACTTACAAACTATTTTTTAAAGTTTTCTATGAATACATAAAAAACGTAAAATGGTACCAGATTGATTGCCTCACCGTCGGCGGGGCCCAAAAAATTAAAATAATATTGCGGTAGTTATTTCTTTGAGAAATGTGTTTGTTTAAAATCATGATGACACTGTTCCACTTCATGTTCACTAACAAACTATTTTTTAAAGTTTTCTATGCAAATATAAAACTCAAAATGGTAAGAGAATATATACCTCACCCTTTAAGGGACTTAAAAAAATTAAAATATTATCAAAGTAATTATTTATTTCAACAATTCGCTCGTTTAAAACCATCTGGATCTTATCCCAATCCATTTCCACTAACAAGCTATTTTTTTCAAGTTTCCTATGAATATATAGAAAACGATGATCCCAGATATATGCCTTACCATCGGCGGGCCTCAAAAAATTAACATAATATTGCGGTAGTTATTTATTTGATAAATGCGTTCATTTAAAACCATCATAACTAAATTTATACAATGGTACCAGATATAAATGCCTCACCATTTAAAAAGGAAATTAAAATAGTATCGAAGTAACCATAAAAGTAAGTCAAAACCATTTAGACGCAGCCCCACTTCAGTTTCACTAACAAATTGTTTTTTAAAAATGTCTATGATTATATAATACCAGATATGAATGCCTCACCGTCGGCGTGTCCCAAATAAAAATAATATTGCTGTAGTTATTTACTTAATAAAATAATTAAATCCATCTGGATACTGCTCCACTTCATGTTCATTATCAAAGTTAGAGACCATGCATTATCGAGTTTATCGACAAATAATAGCTTGTGGCAACTTAGGCAAAAAAAGAAGAATCCAAGGGTTTAAAAATAATTTAAATTTTCTCTTTTTGAATAAAACGAACCTAAAAAGGTTATTTTAAAAAGTTTTATAAGCATTACTTAATAAAAAATAATTAGATATATTTTAAAAAAATAGCTTGTTAATGGGGTTATAACAGTCATTTTAAGATATAATTACATAATGTAGGTTCCATGTATTCATAGAAAACTTCAAAAATTAGTTTTTTTAGTGAACATGAAGTGGTGCCGATGTTCTACCACAATAATATTTTATATCTTTTAGGCCTTCCAAAAGTGAGGCATTTATATCTGTTAACATTTTAAGTTTTCTATATATGCATTATGCATAGGAAACTTTAAAAATTTATTTGTTAGTGAACATGGAGGGGTCTAGATGACTTTAAACGAGCACATTTTTCAAATAAATAACTACTTCGATAATATTTTAATTTCTTGTGTCCCTTAAACGGTTATATATATATATATATATATATATATATATATATATATATATATATATATATATATATATATATATATATATATATATATATATATATATATATATATATATATATATATATATATATATATATATATATATATATATATATATATATATATATATATATATATATATATATATATATATATATATATATATATATATATATATATATATATATATATATATATATATATATATATATATATATATATATATATATATATATAGAAAACTTCAAAAAATAGTTTATTAGTGAACATGAATTGGAACAGTCTTAAAAACTTAGGCTTTTTCAAATAAATAACTACTGTAATATTAATTTAGTTTTTTGGAACTTGAGACGACGGTGAGGCATTTATACCTGGTACCATTTTAAGTTTTCCTGAATCTATAGGAAACTTTAAAAATACTTCTTTAGTGAACATGGATTGGGACAGGGTCCAGATTGTATTAAATGAGCTAATTTTTGAAATAACGGGAATAATATAAGGAATAATATAAGAACTTTTTTTTAATCCAGATTTTTGATGGGGTTATAACATCTTTTTAAGATAAATTACTAATGTAAGTGCCGTACAAGGGAATGCAAACGGGGAGTATTATATAATGACATACAGCCGTTTGCACAAAACTTAATTGCTGTTTAGAATATTTAACCGAGCTTTCGGATTTGACAGCTGTCTATAGCAAACTCGCTGTCAAATCTGACATTCCGTTAAACATTCTAAACTTTAATTGAGCTTTCTGCAACCGGCCGTTAGTCATTTAAAAATGTTTTTATTTTTTTATTCCAGATTTTGGGCAGGGCTATCTCTTCATCTCTTGGGGGATAAATAAGAGGGTACAAAGGAGTACTTTTGTCAAACATTACTTCTGTCACTGTCAGAGAAGGGGGCGAAAAACATTATTTTTTATTCCAGGTTTTGGATGGAAATACACCTTTATCTTTTATATAGAGGTGGTACCAAAGGGGGGTATCTGAGAAGGACGCAAAAACCGGAAAAAATATATAATGTAAAAAGTTATTCAAATATAGTTTTTTTATTCCAGATTTTGGATGGGGTTACAACTTTATCTTTTCAGGAATAACCGAGAAGTGCCCAAGGATCTTTCTATATTACTGTAAGTGATGGGAAAGGGGGTGGAAATCAGTAATAAAATATATAATGTTATAAAGCCATTCAAAGAAACTTTTTGTTATTTCAGATTTTGGATCTACATCTCTCTCGGAATAACAGAAGAGGTACTAAAGGGTACTTCTGTTAAATATTACTCCTGTCCTTGCCAAACGAGAGGGTGAAAACGGGAACTTATATATAATGGTCAAAATTCATTCAAAAATACTTTATTTTTTATTCAAGAATTCGAATGAGGTTACATAAAAATAACTGACGGAGTAATAAAGAGTACTTCTATTAAATATTACTGCTCTCAGTGCCTCAGACCAAATGGTTAAAGTGGGGAATCATAAACAATGTTAAAAATTCATTCAAAGATACCTTATTTTTTATTCCAGATTTTGGATTTTTTGACATTTTAGAAATTACTAAGCCTATACTAAAGAATTTCTGTCAAATATTACTGCCAGAGAAGGGGGTGAAAACCAGGAATAATACAAAATGTTAAAAAGCTATTTACTAAATATTTTTAACCCGTTTGTCGGGCATGACAGTAGTAACATTTGACAGAGATTATCTTTGATACCCCTCAGTTCTAAAGTGACAAAGGTGTAACACTATCCAAAAATCTTGAATAAAAAAAAATTGTTTTAGTGGCTATTTAACATTACACCTATTTTAAACTTCGAGTTCACCCCCTTATATTTACCAGAGATACTTTTTAAAATCTTCTTAGTTTATATTAAAAAGATGAAGGTGTAACCCCATTACAAAACCTGGAATAAAAAATAAAATTTCTTTGAATAGTTTTTTATCATTTCTGGTTTTTCACCCCCATCTGGAGCTCTTACAGCATTAATATTTGCCAAAAATACTCTTTAGGGCCCCTTCAGCTATTCCTAAAAGATCCTAAATCTGAGACAAAAAGGTAAAACAGGGAGACAAAGTTCACGTCTTAAAAAATAGAGTTTCTGTGAATGGCTTTTTAACATAATATTCTCGGTTATCACCTCCTTGTACGGCAGTGACTGAAGTAATATTTGACAGAACCATTTAGTATATGACTTTTTAACATTACATATTACTTCTGGTTTTTCACCGAATTCGGCACTAGCAGCAGTAATATTAGACAGAAGTGCTCTTAGTACCCCCGCAGTTATCTCTAAAGAAATGAAGGTGTAGGCCCATCTAAAATCTGAAATAAAAAATATGATACCTTTGAATGGCCTTTTAACATAATATTATTCCTAGTTTTCAACCCTTATGTGGTTCTGACGGCAATAATATTAGGCGCAGGTACTTTTTGATACCTTTTTAGTTGTTCCTTAATGTGTACCGGCGATTAAAATCTAGAATAAAAAAAAAATATCGAATGGTCTTTTTGCTTTATTTATTATTTTTAGTATTCACCCTCTTATCCAGTACTGACAGCTGTAATATTAGTTAGTGGTACTCTTTGATACCTTCTTATTTGTCCCTTAGAACTAGAATATGTTTTCCTTTCTATAATTTATATATCATCTTGATCTAACTATATCTCGTAAAGCAATAACAACACGTGTAAAAATAAAATCTTGAATGAAATATTCCTAAACGTACTTTACACTGTACACAAAATTAAGCAATAAACCGGCAAAGACATCTATTACGTCTGGTACCTAATGTTAAAAAAATAATTAATACAATTCTTTTTACGTTTTTTTCTCACGTTTTAGGTAACAGATATATGGAGTTTTTACTGAAAACATACAATTAACTATTATTTGTGAACTAACTGAATATTACTGTACTTTGGTCAGAAGAAGAAAAGAAATAACTAAATATGTAAAAACTTATAAAAAATATCTCTACTTTTCTAATTGACGATGTTTTTATAAATTAATATTAAAGTTTGTAAACACATTTTAAGTTCTAAATTAGACTTTTTTCTTTAGTAACTATGAAACAAATTTAAAGATGATTTGCTTATTATCCTCAAACTATTTAGAACAAATCTGTATGCGAGAGAACCTAATGCTAACAAATAGAGGAAAAACGAATGCTAAGAAGGGATACTAATGCTTATAAATAGAGAAAAAAAGTATTAAAAATTATGAATTCCAAAAGCAGAGGCAATACAAGGAAAGATGTGAGGACGATTTCCTCTCTCACTTCTGGGAATTATAAGTTTTTTTTGGTGTTGTGTTTAGTTCCGATTATAGATAAAGATAGATATATTGGTTGTTTAGAAAACAAACAAAAATCTATCTATATATTATAGGAGAAGCTGGTGGTAATAATAACACGCAAAACAAACAAGTGAAAAAGAAACTTTATTAAAAGGGAACTTATTTGTGATTACATATACAAATGCAAATTAAAATCTTTGAGCACAAGAGCTTGCCGGTTACTTACATCATCTTCTCTTCAATGACATAAAACTACAAACACGTCAATTAAATATTACCAACTACCTAAGACACTTTACATTAATAAAAAAATAAAAAACCCTGACTTCAGTTTGCCAAACCAATGTTTAGCAACTGAGCTACAAGGTATTCAAAAGAAAAGTGATATGTTTTGCTATTTTCGGAGAAAAATTACAGACCCTGGTTTTTATCTACTTTTCATTTAAATATGTGATTGGTAAGTTATATAAGCGCGATATTTTTCCCGTGATTCTAAATCGAATTATTTTTATTACTAATCAGTTTTTTTTTAGAAAACGTTCCAATTTTAAATATTATTTTCTACGCGTTAAAGGATACCCTGTAGCTAGACAAATACAAAATTTAGCCCATACCACCATGGGAACAAGTTATTCTAGAGTGATGAAGATAACAACGTACTTTAGTTTTTGATATTTGTAAGTAGCCTAACTGTATCTTTATTTTCAATTTTAAAGGTTATTGACCATGCTAAATACATTTTTAACACCCTATATATTAGTAATAGAACTTTATCGGACACATATTCATAAGAACATTATCTTTATGTTCTAAGATATATCGTATCAGATTGAATGGCATATGTTTTTGGAAACACCCTGTATATTGAAACAAAAATAGTATGTTGTACCCTGTATAAACACATTTTCATATAACAATATCCAATCAATATGTGTTTATATATTCTGCGCTTTCATAAAACAAATTATTGCTACCAGCAGCATTTTTACACCGACGACGTAAGTTTTCCGACTGACCTAATTAATCAGTTCATTACGGTTTATTATGTTACATTAGTTCTTAAATTACGGTTAATTAGTGAACCACTTGAAAAAGATTAGAACTATGTATAGGGTAAGTTCTGCGAATAGATATTGACCTACTTATATAAAGTTAAGTACCGAGTGTTTCGAATTATTTGGTTTCTGGGCAAGACATCAATAAAAAATACAATCAAAATTTAATATTTTAATAATTTAATTTAATCACTTCATTTTTGGTAAGTGGGAAACATTTTAAAATGGCAAAACTATTTATAATATTCAAGATCTGTCCAGAAACTTAAATATATTAACTTTTTTAAATTTTAGTTTGTTTGCAATGGCGTATTTACAGGAGGCAAATGCCCCCCTCCCCCCACTCCAGAAATCTTAACCCAAGCCTTATATTATAAGGCATTACGACGATTATATAAGTGGGAAGCTTTTTTTTTAGTTATCGTCGCTAATAATTTTTTGATAACAAAAATAGCAATAACCTCCTTTCTTTTTAGTTGCCCATCCCCCCCAGGAAGGCATTCTAAATACGTTTATCTTGAAAACCATTGAAGCATTCTTATGTGTAAATTTGCAACAAATTTCAATGATGATGATCTCTATTTTCTCGTAGAAAGCAATCAGAGGCAAAATATTGGAAACAACATGCCAAAAAAAAAAGAATATTGGGAAACATTAACTTCATTTTTATACACCTGTCTACTGAAATTTGAGTTTTTAAAAATTTTAAAGCACGTTTTCTTGGCATTTAAAATTAATAATTTATATCAATTTCGCAAAACTGGCATGCACTGCCTAGCAAACTTGAGTTAGTACCTCAAAATATTTTTGTCATTTTTCCCTTAATACCTTAGTATTAAAAATATACTTTCTGCATTACACATTTAGCAATAGTTTTGGTTTTAATTTTTACGATTTAAATTTAAGTTGTTCTTTCGATAGATTGAATAGAAAAATTATCTATAAATTGTACCGGTTGTCAAGAATATGAGAAATGAGTAAAAATCTGTCAAAATATAAGGCAATAGATTCATAGTTATTTTATTCCATATCTATTTTTTAATAAATGGGCCTTGAAACTACAATCAATACCTCGAGGTCTCTTCGGCAGTTTAAAATTAAAATTTTTAAAATTAAAAATCTAAAAAAGACTGTACAACTTCACGGTACTTAAATATGCATATTTTAATTTAACAGACGGACAGTCTGAAACAATTACTGTCTATAGAAATGCCGAATTATGTCAATAAATTTTTCGGTATATACGGCTTTATTTGTACTGACTTTTAATATAGTAAGTAGTCTAAATAAATATCAACCAATACCACTAACAATAATTTTGTAATTTTAAAAAATTTAAGATAAAAATAAATTAAAAATATTTTTTCCAATTTCTTCTCTGCTTGTAGAAGTAACCATTTATTTGTTGTTTTAGACTTTCCTTTTCCTGCATGTATGTATACTTCCACTTATAGTTGCCTCTACAACAGTAATCAATAACAGCATCGAGAACAATGTAACCAACTCAGTTGCTGCTCCTAAAATAGAAATTGCCAAAGATTATTTAGTAAGTACACACAAGAAATTAATAAAATATCTATATCAATTTTAATTTTTTTTCTCATTTTAAATTAATGAAATAATTACAAAAGTATTAACTTCTCAATTTTATCCTCGATTTTGTGATTAAGCTAATATAATTTATTTGTCTATTATTATTATTAACTTTACTTATCCTAAATTAATATTTTTCATCAACCCTATATGGAATATTGCAATTAATTTCCTTCCCAAAAATAATTTGACAATTTTACATGTTTACCGTTCTTCAGCCGGAAACGAAAACTGGTGTTTCAGATTAATTAATTTATTTAATAATAATTTATATATATATATATATATATATATATATATATATATATATATATATATATATATATATATATATATATATATAAACATATATATATATATATATATATATATACACACATAGCAAAAGGATTTTTTGGGAAAACCGCTAAGCAATGAAATTTGGCCAACTATAGATAAGGATTTCTGACTTAAGGTCTTTATCAGTACAGTCAAATACTTGAGAGACGAGTACAACTAGCGCCAAGAAAGAAGCCAAATTAATACACAAAATCACACCAGAGTCACCAACAGCAGCAAAACCGACATTTGTAGTTACGAAGAGAACATCCGAAATCTTCGCCGGACTTGATACTCTATTACCACGGAGCAGTATATAGCCACCTGTGGCGAAACTCAGAACCGAAGAGTAATTAAATCGAAAGTAGAAAAAAATTAACGCAGTTAGAATTATTATATAGTAGAAAAAGGATTTTTTTGAGAAGACCGCTAAAACAATGAAATTTGGCCAACTGTTGGTAAATAATCACAAGATAAGATAACGGTGTCAAACGAATTTGATAGACATAATATACAGGGTATTACATTTAAGAAACTAAAGTTGATGTTGATTTCAGACACGCTTTTTGGATCTACCCAGTTTACCACAACGATTTTGTAACTTTACAAATTCCTAATTGATAGAGTTATTTATGTATAAGCTATTCTAATGACGCATTTCTGTCCACCTTATACTCTAGGATTCCGCCATAGAAGCTTCGCTATGTCCACCACTTCACCCACATATTTCATAGATGGCATATTTACATTTTTGCGATTTTGATTACTTGAATTTCGATTATATAGTTTTTCCCTAGTAGTATACTCATTTTTTCATCTTGTATGGCCAATCTTAATTTAGATCTTTTTTATAACTTGTTTACATTATCAATTATTATAGTATACAAATATGGAGCTTCTATTTTAGCAAGTTTTCGTTGGTATGAACTAATTCAATAATTAACATATGATAAATATTTTACGAGAACTTGACATTCCAATTAGTCGTAAATATAAAATAATATTTTATGTTTTAATATAAAAGTTATAATTCCTAGTTTCTGGTAAAATATTACATTATCTAAATACTTAACTATGCTTATGCAGGAAACGGAGGACACATCCCCGGAAGACACTCCCTGCACTTGCGGAGTATTTCTGAGCAGTCAGTTTAAAAAGGGTTCAAAAGAACAACCGAAGGGGGACCCAGTGCTAACACAGGAAATTGACACCCCTTTCATGAATAATGCAGTCGGAAACAAGCAGTGCACGCACAGGTGTCTGGAAATGGTAAGTGATGATCACATTTTTGTTTATATCAACGAAGATCTTATTTTATTCGAGTAAAATGGGATAAAACAACCCATCAATATTGTTAATTGATATTAAATATTATTATGAGCAAGTATGCACACAATATAAACACAAAATAGATCTGGAACACACAATTTTTGCGAAGAAGCCTCTTCGGGTGTAATCAGACCTATAAAGCAACTAAGTTAACATTGCAAAAATTACGAAAAACTGGTAATAAATTGTATATTATATTAAAACGTATTTAATAATCTAGTAAATATAACTTTGTATATATATTTTCTCTAATATTGTTTAATTTTTAAAGTTAATTTGGCATTACCTTATTTCCGTTAGTCGTTACGTTCACATAACTGTTCAATTGACTGCATATTCGACAAACTCAAAAATGCAAGATATATAACGCAGACACTTAACATTTAATTTAACTCTCATTTAATTCTCAGTTTCAGCAATATATCCTTCGATTGAATTAGCAATTTTTACAAAGGCATGAATAACTTGAATAAAAATCGAATAAGTACTTACTCAGTACTAACCCATCGAACTACCTTTATCCTAGTTTTAATATTTCTGCTTACCCCTAATTAACCTTTGTCCTCTTCGTAGGGCTAAATTAAGTTCTGATATATCAATTCCTGAAATATAAGTTTGTCAATTGTATTACTAAAGCCCATTATTTATATTTCCTTTATTCAGTGAAGTAAATTCTTTGACGATTTAAATGTTCCTAACTTATGGTGTTTGATCTTGATGTATACATATCTCCATTTTACACTAATTTTAGAAATCTATTTCAAATTTAAACGTTTTCTTTTTTATTTGGACATCTAACTTGGTAAGTAGTGGTATAAAGTCAAACATATTAGGTATTATAAAACCATTTTTTAATTTTAGCATATTTGTATGTTTTTTATAAATATGTTAAAAACTGTGCTACAATCACGACAAAAGCGCCCAGTCTCCACCTGACCATCAGACCAAATTACTTGGGGTGTACCATAGTAATTTGTACCAAAAACACATTTCATTATTCACCCTGCTGACCGTCAACAATCACCGGACGGACGTAACCGAAGGGCACAAAGCACTTTCTCACCGAACCGGGGTCCTTCAATTTGTTTATTCATGAAGGGTGCTAAATAAACCCTTTTTCTTCTACCTACCTACAGTGATTATAATTTGTTTTTTTTTTGTCTTTCAAATTTTATAGCTCACCTTGTTGGTTACAAAGCACTACGTTAATTTGTGCCCTTGTGTTTGTTTAAGCATTAAGTTGGCAAATTCTATTGAATTCATGGTTTCATTGCAGAAAATGTTAGTGTTGAATGTTAACTTATACTGACGCGAATTAATATAATTAATATAATAAACAAATGTTACATATCATTTCTTTATTTTAGCTGAGTGTAAGACAAGATTAACGCTGACATTTTTTAAGGAAAAAATATTCGTTTTTTGAGTTAGATAACGTTATCAAGGTTTGAAAAACATATGGGAATATAGAACATAAACATATATTTTAAGTATATTCAAAAGCAACTATTACGAATAAGAAAAGAAAAACAATTTTGTTTTTAAAATCTTTCTAAATCTTTATACACTGCAGCTCTTTAATTTCCACCTACCTCTATGATACTACCAGCCAAAATAAGAAATTGAAATTTTAGACACTTCAATAGCAGACTAAGTACTTCTTTCTTGAGCATTCGTGATTGCTGTCATTTTGAAGGAAAAAATTAAATAAAAAATCCGAAATATTGTTTAGTTCCGTACATAGTCATTTAGTAACACATACATTAATTGCGTTTTCTTTCATTTTTGTAGACACAAAAATTCAGGAAAATATTTCCAGCAAAGTTCCTTTACAGATCTTGAGTTATTTATAAAGATATTAAATCTGAGAAATTTACAACTACCAAAAAGAAGCCCATTTCAAGATCAAATAAGTTACAGGTTAATCTATTAATATAATTTTTTTTTGATGCTTTTTCGTAACATCTTATATACCCTAGAACATTCGTAGAAAAACACAACACAACCTCATTAAAGGAAAAAAAATGAAGAAAGCTCCCACTACCAAGTTAAACAACTGGTACCTTGACTTTTTGTTAATAAGTTATGTTAAAAAATATTTTATTTTAATATTCAGTCTATAATGGATTTTTATTTTGTTAATGCAGTTAAGCAAAATGCCCCAGCGCCATGGTTATAAAAAACGTTTTGCTAGAATAATGAAACTTTAAGTTTTATTATTTTTATTTATTTTATTTTTTAAGTTTTATTATGTTATTTAGTAGAAACGCAAAAAGATAAAGTTTTCAATTATTAATTTTTTTACCTTTATGCTGACAGTACTTATACAAACATTTATGTTATAATGTTTGAGAATTGTCTTAAATAGGTTAAGGCAAGCCGAAAAAGATTACTATTCCAAACTTTTAAAGTTTGTACATATGTATCCTCACAGAATTTTAGAATCATAAATTATAACGGATAACCTAAACTCGCCTCAAGCAGTCACTTTATTTTGTTTTAGATAATTGATGAAGGCCATACAATAGTCGAAACGTTTCTAAAAAGTAAAGAATTCGTCCAACATCAGTGATGTGTTATATTGTGAACACTATTCCCAAGAAAGATTTTTAACATACATTTACATAAAAACTCAGTTTCGTCGATAATTTCGTGGATGTTTCAGATGCGTGAAATATCCACAAACTTTCTGTCTTTGATGATTTTCTGTATAAAAATATTTTTCTTCTAAATGGGAGAATTTTTAATATATCTTAATAATAGAGTTATATCCCGAACGTCGCTACGTAAATACTGGCTTGTTGTTGTACAAATACTTTTCAGGCGTGTCGCCCTAAAATATTTTGCACAAAAAAGACAAAGTTAACTTGTTTTTAGGAGCCTGTTTTTGCAACAAGTTCAATATGAGGACGTTCTGAAATAACATAGTTTTATATATCTTAAGATATCAATAATTTAACTTATACAAATTCCATAAACTAAAATTTATTTTTTTAAGTTTTTAATTTTTATTACTTCGCTGGTTAAAGGGACGTGTTATAATCGTAAAAAAAATTACACTCCGAAATTTTTTCAGATCTTCACGTTTCAGGGTACTTAGATGACGAAAAACATGTTTGTCCAATTCCGTTGGTCTGTCTGCCTGTCTGTCTGTACGCATCGTAGCTAAAAAACTACTTACCCGATTTACTTCAAATTTTGGTCAAAAATTAAGTACATTTTTGACTATCATTTTATATTTTGTTAAATATTTATCATATGTGTATGACCTGATAATATTTTGGTAAAAATCAAAAACGGCGGCATAGTGAAATGTTAAAAAACTATTATGAAAAAACTGATTTTCCAATTTATTTCAAATTTTGCATAAACATCAAGTATTATGTTGGAATCAACTGGTAATGTTTTGGTAAGAATCTAAAATGACGGAACAAAATAACGGTATAATAAGATATTTAAAAATTTATCCTGAAAAAACTACTTAATGGATTGATTTCAAATTGTGTGTCATAACTAATTGTAATATATAGCTCAACTAGTAATACTGTATTACTAATTCAAGACGGCGGAACAAAATTGCGGCTAAATAAAATGTTTGTAATCGTGAAGAAAATCACTCTCTCAGGATTTACATATATTCACGTTTTAGCGTCATTAGATGCAAAAAAAAACATGTTTCATCAATTCCGTCGATCCGTCTGTCGGTCTGCGTGTCAGTTCGCGACATAGCTTAAACACTACTTACCCAATTGACTTTTGACCAAATTTTATTTTTTTTGTTCATAATAAATAACTATGTTTACTCCAAAACTAAGATTGGAGTAAACAAAACGTGAATATCTATCTTATAGAGGGTGCGTAAAAATTAATGTTAAAAATAAAATAAAAGTAAAACATCTTTTTAAAAACAAGTTTTTATTTATAAAGTATATTGAACCAAGAAGTCAGACAGCATCGCACTTGAAATTAAGCTTCAAGATTTTAAGAAAATATTAAAAATTTTAAAAGTTAGCAGTAAGAGTGGGTTTATTCTACTTTTCAGTTCAATAGTTTATAAATAGAAGCGGGTTTATTAAAAATATTGTTTACGTTTATTTAATGTTATTATTCATTTCGTCCGAAAAATACCTAATATTTCACAAATTGGGCAACAGCTTGAAAACGAATAAAGATATCGACGTGCGGTTTCCGCCAGAACTTCGGACTTTTATTACTCTTTAAGAACACTTTAAGAGAAGTATAAACTTCTATTTAAAAATTTTAAGAAGATTAAAAAAATCTGTACCTAACGGTTACAATTTTTGAAAAACCAGGAAATGTAGCTTGATAGAAATCCTAAAACATCTAGAAATTCCCTTTTAAATAAGCCTAAGCTCATTCAATTCGCATAAGGAGTTCAGAAGATATATCGATTTAAATTTTTCGCAAGTCAATAAGTTCAATAAGTTTAGAACCAAAGTGATAGGAAATTAACTCAGATTTTCAATAAGATTATAAGAGTTTTATCTAGTTCTGGGAGTGTTTGTAGAATTATTGAAATTTAATTACCCTAACGACTGCGCCCCTCCACCTCCGGTCAATTTTGAAACTTAAAAATATTTTTAGTCGATTGCTCTAGGTCACTTCTCTTATATATATTTTTTTCAAGACGCTAACCTGATGGACTTCCGATATATGGATTACGAACGCTCTTAAGTGAACAGTCTAAATGTAATATAGGGAAAAACAAATAATATTTAGTTTCATGTTTCATGTCAAAGATATTTTGCAGGGATGTTTATTTCTGCTAATATAAAATGTGGTTAAATGATTTTTTAGTTCTGTAATTTTTGGCGTGGATATTTTTATACGACATCGGTTACTCAAAGCCGCAGAAGGTGTTTAATTTCAGGCAAAGGCTTTTAGGGTGTTAAGAGTTTTTCAGATTGAAATTGAATGCCAAGAGGTTGAAGATAACAAAATTTTATTAAATTAAATGAGTTTAATCGAGGACGTAAACTAGGGCACAAAACAGAAACATAAACAGTGGTTATAAAAGATATCGAGCATGGGATCAAAGGCACCGAGCACGAAGAGCTAAAAAAATAAGGAGTAGAAGGGTTAAGGATTGCGAAGATCGTCGTCTAAGATTTTAAAGGTTAAGAAATCGCTTTACTACTGATAGAGCTATTACTAATTGGCGGTTTCCTTTCATCCTCTCTACTTTATGCATAGACGTCAACGCCCAAAGGTACATTAAACGGCAGCAAGAGGACCAAAAAATCTTAGTGTAACTTTAGAGTGGTAATGCATGATAAGAGATCAAGGGTGAAGTAACGTCTTGGAGAAAGGCGCAATATGCAATGGTATGTTCACCGTGTTGTTATAGTAATGATATAGGCAGCAACTGCGTATGACTCTATTCCCTGTCATCTATTTTTTTATGCTATAGCTCTACAGAACACTGATTTTCAGTAACATTACACCCTCCAAGAACATCATCGACAAAAAATTATCAAATTTTAAATTGTCTGTATTTTATTATTATAAATTTCCAAAATTATTTAATAGGCATTTCAGACAAATTAAAATTGAAAAAGTCAATTCGTTTGGTAGTCCTGGATTCGAGTCCCAGCGAATCCGATTTAATTTTTTTAATTTGAATTTGTCTAAAATGCCGATTAAATAATTTTGGAAAATTTGTAATCATCAAATATTTACCTCATCCCCCACACACAGTAGATGAACTTCGGCGGCTAGGGATGAGTTATTTCAAGAAGAAATTGATCTGATTAGATTCATACCCAGACGCATTCGTAAATGTGTGGCAAACCAAAAAGAATCCATCCATATTAAATTTTTTAATTAAATCGAATTTTCATTATTTTTAAGACCATCTTGAATGGTTAATCAAATGTTAAATACGACAATGTTTACAACAAATTATTAAAATTACTATTTATACGGTTTTCACATTTCTGGAGCATATAAATTAAATGGGTCTTTTTCTTTTCTCTTTTATTATATATGATGTGTTTTTGCCTTAAAGGTAATCAAGAAAATTGGCAAAACCCCTATTATAAGAGGCAATATATTCTTGTTAACTCCTTATATCGACTAAAGTTTAAAAAAAGGAAACCTAATGTACTTTGTATTAAGCTAGACAAAGTCTATTTAATAAACATGTTATATATTTCCTTCTTAAAAAAATAATTATCATATTTTGACACGCATTTTTGAGACCCATAAAATTCATTCAGTCATATAAATTAGTGCTTTAGAGACCGGATGACAAATCCTACTACTTCTGTATTTAAATATCTCTTGCGAGTCCATTAACAAAAATATCATAATGATACACCCCATCTCGTACCTAATGCTACTTTTTCCCTGTCAATATTCGCTTACACACGTCACTATATCTCGTAAGACATAGGTAAAACAGAAGCCAGAGTTTGAAATAGGATTTAACTCATTTCTCATAAAAATGATTTATTTAACCATTTTAACAAAACTTGTTATTCTCAAATTTAACCTTTCCCTAAGCTGAACAAGCGAAGTGAATGTATGTGTTTTTTCGAGTATTTGAATTTTTAAACTATTTTACAATAAAAACAAGACAGTTTTCTTCTTACTAAAATGATGCTTCGAAATATCTCTCATAACGTTCCAGTATGTAAGGCATATCTATATAATCATTATCTAGCAGATTTGGAAACAACATTCGTCAATTTATAATAAAATTGGTGGTTTTTCAAAAATTATTCGAAAAAATATTTATGGAGAAGACCGAAAATAGTTTTTACGTTTACCTACACAAACACTTAGATAAAAAAGGGATAGAAGCAAAATGAAATTTTAAGGAACTTATCACAGCTCCTCAATATCTTATTGTTTCAATAAATGTTATGTAGATACATTAAAACGAAACCCGGTTAGCTCTATTTAAAATACGTGATAAATATCACACATGTCCCATTTATATGACTATGAACCAAATAGTCCAGGAATCTTACCCATTTTTTGGCAGAACCTCCGGAAAATTAGGAAACAGGCCAATTTTTTTCTTATTTGTACCTCCTTGAGAGCTCCTTCGAACTAGCCAAAGTTTACATTGCTGGACCCTCCCCAAGTTAAAAAAAATGCAACAAAGGTACCTACCAAAATATTCTAGATACAGGAATTATGTCGATCTGAATCTCCAGTTAATTTTCCACCACTGACATCTGCTATGAAGTTTGAAATAATTCCACCAAAAATAATTATTTTTGGATTTTTAAAAATGGATTTAAATCAAGGAATCTGTGGTTTCAATTATTAATTAAAGAATTAATTTTTGCAATTTTTTTTTACTTGCCGATGTGACGGCTTAGCAATGTAAATTTTTGGTGAGACCAAAAAACTCTTAAAGAAAAACAATTTTCAAAAAATGAGGTTTTACCATGCAGATATTGGACTAATATACATACACATCACATCGTAGACACTTTTGCCGATAAAACTGTAGAAATTCGTCAAGTAAAAACACTAACTAAAATAATATTTATCAGGGGTGCTTTATTTGAAATGTTAGTCAAAGTTTACCGAATAATCTTATTCGGTAAACTTTGGTTTCACCAAAAAAAGTGTCAACAATATGACGTGAATATACATTAAGTCAGTTGTGAAGTTCAAAGTCATAGAAATATCACAAGTGAAATATTTTGCCGTGAGATTCAAATAAACTCCCCCAGGATTTTTTAAAAATTTTATTTAAACAAACTTCTGCCTTCTTATTGAATCGTCCTGTATGATTATATAGAAAATACGTCCGAAAGACTTTAAAAACCCGTCCGTGTGTGCAATTACCAAACATCTGCACGTCTTTTAAGACGTTTAACATCTGATTGTTATTATGCAAAGGAACGCTATATGAACCCTTTTTACCCTTCAAGAACTCTCCCACACGAAATATAAAAATCACGACGGCACACCTGACCAACAACACAAAACATTTAGCTGGCCATTACAAGCGGGATGGGGTGGCTATAGAATAATTTCCCTTAATAACGAATTTCATTACACCCTCCATTGACCCTCGCCCACTTACCTGCCGGACGTTGGCTATTATTTTATAAATATTCCCATAGATTTTATATACCGGCAAGTAGTTAGGGTAGGATTTAATTACTTTTTTACAAACACTTTCTGTGGATGCACGGAACGCTTTCTCAAGTCATAGTTTCTTGTTAGATGAAAAAGCTTACTATCTATTTATATATATATATATATATATATATATATATATATATATATATATATATATTGCTGCACCTTTAAGTAATGGAGCTATCAAGTAAATGATTGTGTAATTCATTTTAATACAAGTTTATTTTGCAGTACGGCATTTGTTGGCTTTCAAACTCTTGAAATAGCGGGAAATTACATATGATTATATGCACTTCGATCCCCTATACATTTTTAGTGGTATGAGTTTTTTCGATAGAGGGCACGGTTTTCGAGTTATCTTGGATTTTCGAATGTTGTATACGATTACTTCGTAGGTAGAAATGTAGCAAATTTTGATAAAGTGTATTCAGAAGTATTATAATAGCATCTTCTGCGTTAGGATAGACAATCTCTTAAAAAAGTGATAAAATATCCATTAATTTTTGAACCCTTAAGTTTAGATAAGAAACAACAAACTGCTTTAAGAGGTTGAGGATAAAAGATTTATTCACAACCACTTCATTATTAGACATTTGTAATTATTTATGTTGCTTGTAATAAATTCTAAAAATCGTATTCCTTGTTTCAGGTAATTAAACATCTACCTAAAAGCGGCGATATTATTTGTGCCACTGTAGATCAAGAAGATGTTCACAGGGAAAAAGCTTACCTTTTCGTGAAGAATCACAGCGACAAATGGCATGCTACTAATTTTTCCGCAGGAAGAGAATTCTGCTGTAAAGATCATTTGCCTTATAAATGTTCCAAAGTGCCGAAATAAATTACTTATTTAGTGTATTTCACGCTTCTTTTCTCTACTGTTGCCTCTTTCTGACTTTTAGAATCACAAAGTCGAAAGTGGAATATTTCTAATCAAGTATAGTTTAGACCCAATTGGTGAAATATTTATTAGGATCTTGGAAACTGTTAGAGATAAGAGACGGAAAATTTTAGACAATTTAGTTGAAGAATTTTTGAGACAATGAAATTTAAGATTCGATTTGAAGTGGGACAAAAATTTAAAAAATAAACTTTCCACAGTTAAATATGTTGTTATGAGTTTTACCGGAAAAGCGAAATTTGGGTTTAAGAAAATCCAGAAAACCTAAGTACAGACAAACATTATTTAGTCGGTTCCTAGAATAAGATACTTACCCCCTAGGATTCTGCGTCGGAACTAGGCTGATTGCCTTTAATTTCTGACTCTCTTTTTAGGATCACAAAGTCGAAAGTGGAATCGTTCTAATCAAATACAGTCTGGACCCAATTGGTGAAACATTTATTAGGACCTCGGAAACTATCTCTAAAAAAGAGTTTAGACAATTTGGTTATTAACTTAATGACGTCCCCAGAAGTGCAGCTATTCGGATTCTTGAAATATTTTTAAAACAAACAAAAATTGCATTTTTAAAAACATGCTTTTTTGTCCTATATTTATCTCATAATTTAATGTTTTTAGCTTGAAAAAGACACAATTAAGTGTCGAAACTGTTTTGTATAAAGATGTTTGAAATAAAAAGGTTTTTCTATACCTATGATCCAAGCCCAAATATGCTTTCTTTATTTTGTTTTTTTTTTCTCCAATTTGAGTTAAACTTTGTAGTCAAAATTTCTATCCGAGTTTTGTAAAGGAGGGTTCATCATCACCATATTTTTCTTATACGGACCTGTAGGCTGTACTACTTATTTATTTCGTTTCACAGGTACTTGACCAACCACAACTAATGACAAACATACTTAAAGAATAAGCAACAGATTTAAGATGTTTCCATAACAAACAATGTGTTAGAAATATAAGGGCATCCAGAATATCGCCAGATTTATATCAGCAAATTTTATGGACTTTCGAATTAAAGTATATTATGTTTATGTTCGTTGACTTGAATGCTTCTAAGAAATGAAATACAAAATTTAGGTTCATATTAAAAAAAGGAAATTAGTTGACGGTAAGCACATGTTTACAAAAGGTCGAAGTTAAAATCTGATTACACTCCAAAATTTTAAAATATTTACAGACATGAACATTTTTGAGAAATATAAAATGTCTCTATTACTTTATGCGCTACAAAACAAAAAGTAACTAATTCAGAAAAGGAGAAAAGGACCATCCACATAATACATGGGATCCCGACTTTCGATAGATTTTTTTTGTTTTGATGACGTTAAATGGAGCTCAAAGTTGGGTCTCAAATTATCGCTTAATCCATTTATTTTGCCCAAGCTTGGCAGTGCTTCTTAAAAATTGTGGACTAATTCTTAATTTCTGCATTTTACAGGATTTATTGTGAAATATTTATTTCAACAAAAAAGCTTTCAAAGCTGGAGTCAATAAAGAAATCATGGTTCTTGGGATGAGACCGTGTCAAATTTGAATTGGTGTCGACGTTTTGCCTGCGATTACATGAGGCACCTTCGGGGATCATCACTGCACAAGATCAAAACACTGAATGAGCTCCGATGAGCAGAGTATTTATACCCGACCCGTGCCCATCGATGCGTGACTCGCTGTGATGGTCCACGAATGTTTTCAGGGTGCTTGATAATTTCAACTGATTCTTCCTTTATGATAACCCGAGACAGATAGAAGAACCTTCGTATCTTTTACATTAATCATGCGTCCTGGGGGATGCTGGTATTCAGCGATAGCGGATCGAACAATGTGTTCCTTAATTCTTTCATGTTCCTTAAGTCTAGTAGACACAGACCGTCAGTTTCACCTATATATACTTTACCGCAGAAACAAGGAATCTTATAAACTCCTGATTGCAAAGGAATTACTTCTTTTGGTGTCCAATTTTTTGTGTGCACTAAAGATAATGCGAATATTGGATCTCCGCAGAATTCTTGCAATTTTATCTGTGGTACCCTAAATAAAAGTTAAAACTGCACTACTTAATGATTGAGAATCCAATACTGGTTTAGGTCTGAGGTTATTCTAATACCTAATCGAACGCATAATATCTTTAATGCTATATGTGATTTTTAAACTTCAGTCAGTTTTTCTATTACTTCCGAAATTGAATTTGTATCACATATTGACAAAGCTCTTTCATAATTTTTTTACAATTTTACAATTTATATTAGAATGTTGTTGGTTTAGATGTTCTAAAAATATAGTAAAATTTTCTTCTCCATATTGCAAAAGTATCATCTACATATCTAAACCAACATTTAGGTAGTAAAAGAGCAAAGCTTAAAGTAATTTCCTCGAAATCCTCCAAAAAGATGTTGGCTTCCACAGGAGATAGCGGAGATCCCATGACGGCATCCGAGGTATGTTCTTAAAAGGTCCCTTGAAAAATTAAACATGTAGACGTTAAGCATTCTCTTATCAATTCAATTAAGGTTAGATTAAAGTTTTTGTGTGGAAATATTTCAGAAATTATAGAAATTGAATCGTCAATCGAACATTTGTACCCAGGGAGAGATTCAACATCAAAACTGGTTAAAACATCACCGGGATCTAAAGTAAAAGTAAAGGAAAGCTGAAAGATTTTAAGTTAGATCCCGGTGATATTTTAGTCTGTTTTTGTTGAATCCATGTATACAAATGTGCCTATTGACAATTCAATTTCTATAATTTCTGACATATTTCAACACAAAAACCTTAACCCAATCTTAGTTGAATTGGTAACGTACACATATTTCATTTCTCAAGAGACCTTTTATAAGCAAACTTCGGGTGCCGCCATGAGATCTCCGTTATCACCTGTGGTAGACAACATCTTTATGGAGGTTTTCGAGAGAATTGGTTTAAGCTCTGCTCCTTTACAACCTTGGTTTCGATATGTAGATGATACTTTTGTAATATGGCCTCAAGGAGAAGAAAATTTAACTATATTTTTAGATCATCTAAACCAACAACGTTCTAATATAAAATTCACTTGAGAAATTGAGTCAGACGATGCCATTCCTTTCCTTGATGTATTAGTGTTTAGTTCTAATCATCATTAATCTCAAAAACAATCCGTCATCAGTCCATTCGTCTTTAGGGCTTTGTCAATATGTGATACAAATTCCGGAAGAAACAGAAAAATTAACTAAAACTTTAATATCAAACGGATATTGCATTGAAGATATTAGGCTTTCGATTAGGTATTATAATAACCCAAAACCTAAACCAGTATTGGATACTCAACAATTAAATAGTGCAGTTTTACCTTTTATTCAGTTTACCACAGATAAAATTGCAAGAATTCAAACGTTTGAGCAATCTTTAGTACACACAAAAACATTAGGTAATGCTTAAGAATACCAAATTAAAACATGTAATTCCTTTGCACTCAGAAGGAGTTTATAAAGTTCCTTGTTTCTCTGGTAAAGTGTTTACAGTGCGTCCCAGATTCGCTTCTCTATATAAGGATCCCGGCTCCTATTATAACTACAGCAAAGGTTAAATGGAAAAATATTTAGAGGAAAGCTAGCGCATTCGATATCCGGCTTCAGATTTACGATCTGTCAATTGGTTTTGGAAATATCTGCGAAAAAACGAATATGGCGGATTTCGTTTTTTGCCAGTAAATCCAAACCCTTAAATTTGACAGTTGTCAAAATGTAACATTATTGGGACACTTTATTAAGACGAATACGATTGTGCGTACATGTCTTCATCATCTTTTGTTAACCCGCCTCAACTTTCATTTTTCTTATCTCCGCTATATTGGATTTTTCGATTTTTGGAAAGAGCGTAAAACTTCCAGTTTAGTGATGTGTCACAAATGCATAAAAGGTTTGAATATCATCAAAATATCACACTTCCTAAAGTTAGGTCTCAATTTTTTCTAAGGAGGACATGATTTATGTGACACAAGTATACATTAATAATGTATTAAACACACTGAATCTTCAATCAAGTTCTTAACTACTTTGTACCTGGGTTACATTAATTTACAGATTTGCAAAATGACGTCCATTTGCATCGAGACACTTTTGATAATTGTTAACTGTTTTTCAAAGTCATAGACCTCATTCTTCGTGTGTCCCCAGAGGTAGAAATCCAAGGCCGAAAGTCAGGGGATCTAGGAGGCCAAGATATTGGACCATTTAAGAAAATAATTTCTTTGGTCAAACTGCTCCCTTAAGAAGTTCTTGACTTGAATGATGTTGTGAGCCAGACATCCATCCTGTTGAAACCAGGTTCTTCTAAACTCATCTTCTCTTAGAGTAGCTCGTAAAGCAGGTACAACCTGGTTTTGCGAAAACTTTAGGTATCTCTTTCGGTTTAAGTTGTAGTCAAACAAAAATGGTCCTATAAGTCAATTTCCTGAAATGATTAATAATTCATTAATAGGTGCCCAATTAGAAAAGGTAAGTTAGATTAAACTACCAATGACCTCACATCAAACCAAACCTTCCTGTAGACGTCTCTCTGCCACTTCGTGAAGGGTTTTCCAGAGCCCCATGATGACTGTTATGCCTATTAAAAACCTCACAATTAACCTACTCTCGAACCACAAGACATGATTTACAAAACATATTTTTTAACTTGGTTAAACTGCTCTGCTCTGTAGATGAGACTGAAACACGTGTAGCGCGGTTACCAAACTTCACGCCTTTTTTTTCGGACATTCCCACGATTTATTTTTCCTTCTCTTTTTATGAATTCATCCTCACAATCATCTTTCTCTTTTGATTTATCATCTTGGGCCTGGATGTCACAACAAGAGGCTTAGGTCACTTCCGTAGAGACGTCAGAAATTTACCCTAAATTTTGGGTTTTTTCTGGCCGAGTATACAAATGTATGGCTGGCTCCTGTCAGTGAATCCACGTTTGTTTGTTTGTTTTCTAGGATTTTTAATAACTTTCCTATATCTTTTAACTTGTTCAAACTGCTCTTCTGATGAAGTCTAATAAGACTGAAACACGTGTAGCGCGGTTACCAAACTTCACACCTTTTGTTTTTCTTGCGAACATGTCAACGATTTATTTTTCCTTCTATTTTTAAAAACTCATCCGCACAATTATCTTTCTTTTTTGATTTATCACATTGGGCCTGGATGTCACGGCAGGATGCTAAGGTCACCTCCATAGAGTCGTCAGAAATTTACCCTACATTTTGGGTGTTTCTCTGGCCGAATTTACAAATGGATGGTTGATTCCTGTCAGTGAATCCACGTTTGTTTGTTTGTTTTTTAGGGTTTTCAACAACTTTCCAATATCTTTTAACTTGGTTATACTGCTCTGCTGATGAACACGTCTAGTGCGGTTACCAAACTTCACACCTTTTTTTATTGCGGACATGCCCACGATTTATTTTTCCTTCTCTATTTAAGAATTCATCTGCGCAATCATCTTTCTCTTTTGATTAATATTATGTTTTTTAATCGGTTAAGTTTTAAATAGCCGGTCCGGTCACAATTAATAATTTTGTCAGCACTACCCTGGAATGCCATTTCGTTTCTTTTTTTAATTTTCTTTAAATTGAATTTTACCCTTTCTTAAGTTTTAATTTAACCGCGAAATGTTGTAGTTGATATTCATTCTAAAAAATTAATAAATGAATATTAAAATATAAATAATGTAATTTTCACGTTAATAAATTAAGAATGAATGAAAGTGGTTGAATTTTACATAAACCAAGTACAACCCAGATATTATCTAAGTAATGGAATGATAAATTCGGGACTGAATATTTTCTTTTCAAAATTGGGAATATGAGAATTCCTCCATGACAAAACTACAAGCAGAATAAAAAAAAATTGAGGTAGTATGAAACAGGATTCGGTGAGACGTAGTGAATTTAATAGTTTTCCTACTTCCTGGTTATGCGTGTAAAAAAAAATAAAACAGTACAACTAGAAATTAATATTTTTTATTGCATTCAAAAATTCGTATTTTCCTCATTTGTTTTCGGATAACCAGGTGGCAGTATAAGTAAAAAGAAACACGTATTCCCGGCAATGTTTCAGGATTTATTTTTTTTTTCAGATTATAGTTAATAATATATCAACAATTAGCATCCACTAATCCACTACCGAAGAAATATGACTAACAAACCGGAGTTTAATTCTTTTATTATTAGCATAAGAAAATTTAAAGTTTTTTAATACAGAAAACATAAAAAAAAATTATACGAATACTTCTCGAATTACTGATACATTGTACAAACATTTTAATAGTCTAAATCAAGGTTTTTTTTCTATCTTGGTTCTTAAAAGGGAAATAAAGTCCACCACGGCAAACAACAAAGGGTAATGGAGGCAAATTCCAGCATATTTAAAATGGCTGCAAACTCGTCTTCGCAGCAAAAACAGGTAGTTTTTTTGAGTCACCCTCGCCGAGGTCACCCCGTCCTGCAGGCAATTTCTGCAAGCTCGGCCACCTGCGATCAACCCGGCGTGGTGCGGCGGCCTTGGGATTTATATGATTGCGTCTGGGTCGTATGGTTGATTATGGGTGGTGATTTGTACAGGGTGTCCCACTATCAACCGTTTTGCATCGAGATGTATACGCTTATACCCTAGAGCCTATAAACTATGAACATATTATTTGCAACTGCCTAAGATTTAAAATTATAGACACTAGAAGACTGTCTTACAAGACATTCATTATTTACAAAGCTATAGTCTTCAGTAAATTCATAAATAAAAGATACTTTTGAAACAACGAAATTTATGATTCGATCTGAAGTGAAGTGCACATTTTTATGAAAAGTGAAAGTAGAGTATAAGAACAACCAGGCAACAAATCTTATAATTATAGACAGACATTTTTTAGAATAATCCTGTGATTCTGCGTCGGAAATGAACTGTAATATCTCTGGAATAAAAACTTTATGCTTGATACCGTATCTGCAAAATTAAAGAAATTAATAAATTTGTAGAGTACACTATAATATTATTTCAGTCTTCGACCGTTAGTGTCAAAAGCTAACAAATTTCTACTCAATTTTATTTAAAGTCACAATTTTAAAGTTCATTATTGCATGATTTCTGTTCGCAGATATTTCTGGTTTTTATTTCTTTAGATTTTAACAATGACGTCAAACTAGAAGCCGAGACATCAAACAATAAATTTGTCATAACAAATTTAAGTAGATTGCGCCAATCCAATTCCTCCCTCCCCAAAAGAAATTAGTAAAAATGCTATTGAGTTCCCTAGTCACTTACAATTTTAGCCATATAGCCTCTATTTATAAAAGGATAAGCCTTGTTATAATGCAAAACCCTCTTTTTTGTGAAATGGTTTCAGGACAGTAAACCCTAAAAATGTAATAAAAAGTCTTGTTGTGTAAATATAATGTGGTATCACTTAAAACCATTTCGTTTATTGATCTGCTAATGCAAATAAACTGCACCAAACCATATTTTTGGTAAAATATAAAATTACATAATTGAAACCGCAAAAAGATTTTCAACAACTTTATTAGCACGTGATTATTAAATTCTTCTAGTTTCTTTTCTTTAAGCCACACTCTTTCATTCCATATTCTACAGAATGTTATGTGAAACCTTGATTATTTTTACAAAACTGTATCCCTTTCGAGAGCCTGAGATAATTTTTTTGGAATTTTCTTTTCATGCCAAAATAATTTAAGGCCTAACACAAGAAAACTAATTTCCTCGATTTTGTCTATATTCATTTGTTTTCCGAATACGGCGGTTAATCGTGAACTGTAACCTTTCCATGCACATTAATTACTAGCTCAGCCGTTTTGCAGAAAAACATACGCATAAGCGAATTTGTAGTTTGCCCCTAACATAATTATTTCAGCAACTTAATAAACTTAATAAAAAACTATAACTTTTCCACAGAAACTCACTATTGGTCTACAAGTGTGACGCAAATAATTCAAATTTATTGATTCTCATACAAACCAGCATTGGGTAGACACTAGACACGACAGGTTTTTGGTTTTAATACTAGCTGATCTAGACAGGAACGGCTCACATTTTGATTTTTTTTTTGCTATTTTGGAGGATCGGTTGACTGGGTCAAATTTTGAAGTTTAATTTTGGCCCAGTTCTTATTGAGATGTTGAGCTGAAAGTTAACACATTTCCACAGTTTTGATAACAATTAATTTTTACACTTTTGCGTAATATAAGGTAAGTTGGCAGTATCGAAATGACCGAATAATTTGGCAATTTAAGGTCAGATTCCACTTAAAATCAATAGCGTAATTCGTCCGGATTGACCGAATTCGAACTTTTGATTAAAAGTTAGGAAGTCCAGATGGCTCTTAAGGGCGGAGAGCGCCAAAATAAACTACACTAAATTAATTTTTTGCTAAGAGCAATCTAAGAAAAGCAAGAGACGACCAAAAAAAAAGTGATCACGGCATACCACGTACCTACGTAAAACGGGCAAGGACCAAAAAAAAAACGTTATTGCATTACTTAGGTATTTATGAATAATGTTTTTTTGCAACAGGGGGTAGCAGGAAGGAAAAAAGCGAAAAAAGAGGGGGTTCACCCCCTTAGACTACGCCACAAGCGCCACCGATATGAATAAATTAATTGTTTCATTTCGACACTATGACACAACCATCACCATTTTTGACACTATAGAGAGTGATCCAAAGAATAGTAAAAATGCATTATATCTCCGTTGTTACAACATGGAGAAAAAATATTAAATATAAAAATATTGCATTTTTATGAAAATTTCAACTCAACGTAACTTTAAATTTTATTTATTAGAATATTGTTTGGTGAACTTGTTTTGTACGGCAGTTTCAAATTTCAATAAACTTAAAATGTTTTTGAACGTAAACAATTCGATTTAACGAGAAAATCACTGAACATTTTTGCTCAAAAATTGTACATTTCGTTGAATCATGTTGCTGCTTTTATTATGTAAAAAATTGGACCTAGAAAATCAGACATTTTTTAAAAAATGTTTAAACTTAAGGTTAAAAGTATGTCACAGGGAATTTAAATTCTCGTTTCTTAAACTGCACAAGAAATAAATAGTCTGCAGTATGACTATTAAGCAAGGTGAAGAAATTTTGGTTTAAACCCCGTCATTGTGATTTTTAAAATATCAGTTATTCTAAAGTATGCCTAAAAGATAACCTATTTTGAAACAGAACAAAAATCAAAATAACAAATACCTACTGACTCTTCTGTAATCATAATGAAAAACATACTTTTACTTGAAAATGTTTTTCTTCAACTGGATGCGAACTGACTGCTATTCCCATGGGACTTTTGGTATTGATGAAGTTGTTCGGATGTGAAACACAATTTCTTCAAGCCTCGAATCCTGGTGTTGCTGTGATTTAACCAAAGGTTCAGATTGTGGCGTTCGTCAGTCTTTGTAATTAAGCTACGGGCACTAGTTTAAGATTGCTGTTCTCCCAAGGTTTGAAGTTAATTAACCAAGCCAAAATGCTTTCGTCTTCATAAACAATTGTCAAGAAGTTATTTTAGTCGAAGTTATGTAGTTTATTAACAAAGCAAAGAAAAACTAAATTACTTCATAAAATACAGGAATGAATAAAGTATTTGGTGGTTTCAAAGGTAATAAATTCTGAAGCAATACCTCTAGGATGTAGTAACGTAAAAATTGGTATAGATATCTCATTGTATCATTAAAATCAAATTCGAGCAACCTTGTGTTGGTTGTTGTGTCAAGTTCAGCCCCTTAAAATATCAGTTTCTGAAGTGTTTGTTACACTTACATTTTATTTTGATATCAGTTTGTTTGTAAAAAAATGTGAATTTGTGCATATATTAAATATTTTGTTATTTCTTGTGTACAATGCACTGCTAAATTAAACCCAAAAATAGCAAATATACTACTGAAATCTCTAATCTGCTGTAGTACTGCTTTATATTCATATTATCACGGATATTGTCGATTTTAACATTGAATAAATAGACCAAAGCGAAGGTGGCTTCATTACCTTTGCTTTATCCGATAAATTGCACCAGGTTTTGAATGTGGTATTGTTTTCCATATTTGCTTCTGAACTTACTGGTAGTAAATTTAAAATTGCGAATTTGGCTGTTTCAGAAATATCAGGCGGATTACCGGAACAATAATCACTTTCGCTCTCCATAATTATTATATTAAATTTTCCAGCACGAAAAGAACAAAATAACCTTAATTAAATTGTTGCAATTTTAGATACCGCGTATAACGTCGCTAGGTCAGTGAACAAAGGCGGCTATTCATAGCACGTTCGATAGAAGATGTGAAAATCTTCTTTTCCAGGTACGCTCTAGAGCGGAAAACAACCCTGCTGCTGCATTCATCAATTTTGCGATTTCATTTGAATCTAGGAATCAGTTATTTAACGCCCTGATGCATAATTTTATGCCAAGTTGGCTAACCAACGTAGTAGAATAGCAGAACTGAATATGGACAGTTTCAAAAATTCGAAATTTAAGCTAGAAACGAAAGGGAAGATCACATATTTACGAACTAAAATTAGTGATCTCTCCGAAATTAAGAAACAAATGGTGACTTAAATATCTAACCTAGAAAAAGAAAATTATGTGATCTTTAAAGAAATAAAGCATCTCAAAAAACTGTTAAATGCCCATATGCCCTGTTAAAAAGGTGAAGCTGCACTCCCTTATATTAGTAAAGATCCAACCTAGAGTTTTTATAAGTATGTAACAAACCTGTTGTCTGTAGGGTAGGTGGGTAAAGGAAAACAATTCAGTAGGGTTGATTGCTTTTATTCGACTAACCAGAATCTAAAAGTTTTTAAAAAATGGATATTTTAAAGGCACAATGACATTATAAATGTATATATAAGGTATTTAATTAATTATACAATTTTGTAAACTGCGAAGAAAGTACCTACCTAACACCTGGCACAACTCAAAATTTCTTGAAAAAAAATCTGTCACATTCGCCGCAATGGCTGTTGGCTCTAAGAAAGTCGAATTTAAAAAGAGTAAAGAAATGAAATTTCATCATATTCCACACTAGCGAGCCTCGGACCAGGGCGACAAAAACACTTAATCCGTATACAATAAACCCTGCTAGAACTTCAGATACGAGGCGCATAACAATAGATATTTATATGTTCTGTTACATCATGCCCCCCGAGCTAAAAAACTTTTTTTAAGCTTAAAATCATAACCCAAAAAACTTTTTCAAATGGTGAACATGAAAAACTCTACGTTCTTTTTCTGAGTTTGGATAGAGTAAGACATAAGTGCAAAAACTAACCCTCTTTTTTCTTACATAAGGCCCTTCAAACAATAATGAAATTTTTTTGTTTGGGCCTTAATAGCTGAAGAAATGGGGTTGGCCCGAAGCAAAACCCACTCTCTTGGCAAATTCCGGAGGGGGAGTAGAAGGGTGTCTGATTGCACGCCTGGCAGCTTTACTTTCGAGAGTTTCGCTCGCTAATATGAGTTTCTGTTCATATGTTGGCAAATTGGTATTTTCAGTTGGCAGCTGCAATTTTAAGGGTAAAAGGGAAGCCCGATTCTCTCCAGTTTGTAATTCGTTAGGACTAAAACCTGTAGATTCATGTACAAGAGAGTTAAAAAAGCGCGCAAAATATAGAAGCTCACATGCCCATTTTTTATGTTTATCTACACAATAAGTACAACATAACCTACCTATTTCACGCATCACGCGTTCACTAGGATTACCTTGTGGCCTCCGAACTGAAGAAAACACTACCTTCACCCCCAGGTCTGTTAAATTCCCGCCAATTACGAGACATAAACTGGGTTCCCTGATCTGATAATATTTTTTCTGGTAGACCCCATTTCACAAAATAATCGTTTTTAAGTCTATTGAGTATCGACCGTGTCGTTGCCTTTCTCAGGGCATAAAATGTTACAAATTTAGTGAAAACATCCAAAATAACACATATAAAAGTAACCCCACCACGAGTCACAGGTAACGGGTCATAAAGATCGATGGCCAAAAGCTCATTTTTTGTTTTCGGAATTATGGGTTTTAGTGGGGGATTCGGGATTTTTGAAGATTTAGTTTTTTAGTTAGTTTTTTTTTCACATATCTGTTCATATTATTCCACCAGACATCTGCTCTAAGAGCCTGCCAAGTTTTGAAAGAACCAAAATGGCCAAATGAAACATGGTAAGATTCCACAAAATCGTTTACTAAGTTTCTAGGCACGCAAGGTATAAAATATTTTTATGTAAGAGAAATCTTTTTTGTAGCTCAATATGGTTAGTCAAATTATTTATAATATCGTTTAATTTTTTATGTTGCCGCTGATATCTCGAAATATTGTTTAACAATTTCAAAAAAACTGATGCTAGTTTAAAAGAAAGTATGGTTAAAATTTTGAATTTTTTTTCGCTAGGCGTAGGTGGTCATACAGCCGAAAACCGGAATAAACAATCTTCAATGATATTTTTGGACCCCGGGATATGAATTAATTCAAAATCAAAATCTTGAATTGCTAGAGCATACCGTGAAATACGTGCTGATAAAAGCCTGCATGTTTTTAAATAAGTGACCGAACTATTACCGGTGTAAATCTTAAAATGACGGCCTATAAGATATATCCGAAATTTTTGCTATGTCCAAACGACACTCAACGCCTCCCGTTCATTAATAACTGAGCCCTGATTCCCAAATCATAGGCATCGGTTTCGAGACAGTAACAAACATCCTCTCGCGGGTGATATAAAAGCGTAGCATCGGCAATGTTTAATCTTTTCGAAAGAACTTTGCTCGATTTCAGTCCAGCGCCACCGCACTTTTCTTTTAATAGACAAATTAAAGGTGCTACAATTTCTGAAAAATTCGAGCAAAAAGACCTATCATAATCTACAAGCTCTAAAAATGTTTGTAATTCTTTGATGTTACGCGGCGCCCACATAGTCCATAATTGCTTGAGTGCGACTGGGGTCTGGGCGATAGCCGGAAGCATTTAAAATGTATCCCAAAAATGGAATTTCTTTTCTAAAAAATGAACATTTGTCGAGTCTTAAAGTACAGCCTATCTCCTGTAGCCGTTGAAACACCTGTCCTAAATGACAAATATGTTTTTCATAACTTTCATAACTGTCGGAAATAATCAAAATATCATCGACAAAGTTTGTTAAAAATGAAGAATATTCTGATCTGAAAATTTTATTAATACACCGCGTAAAAGTACTTACACTTGAGGAGAGTCCAAAAGGAATTACACAAAAACAGTATGTTCTCCCATTAAATTTAAACCCTGTATACTTTCTAGAGTCTCTCGATAAAGGGATCTGCCAATACCCATGCGTGAAAACGATTGAGGACATGTAAGATACTTTTGGGAACGAGTGTAAAATTTCATCAATTGGTATAGGAGTTTCATGCTCTTTTTTCATCGCACGATTTAATCGCCTCGCGTCTAAACAGATCCGAACGGAGTTATCTTTTTTTAAAGTAGTAAGAATAGGTGAAATATATGGCGTAGCCATACTCTTTATTATGCCCCACTTTTCCATTTGATCTAACTGTTTTTGAACTGCCTCTCTATGACACATCGGTACTGGATACTGTTTCTCGCAAAACTCTGTATGATGGCGCATTTTAATATGATGTACATATTCCTAAATATGACCCGGTTTAGTTGAAAATATCGATTTATATTGTTGAAGCAAATGTAGTAAAATATCTTTATCTTGGTCAAGAATACATTTATCGACAACTGACTGAAATATTTCTTTACTTACGAGGGCTATTTCAAAATTGTAATCTTTTTGATTAAAAGAACGACGACTTAATTTCTTTAATTTTAATGAGTCGTTCGTCGGAAATTGGTGACTAGATGTGATTTGTAGCACTGAAATATACTGATCCTCTATATACAAGAAAATATAGTTATTCGAAAAATCCCATTTTGCTTTTAATACACTAAGAAAATCATTACCTATTATTATAGGATAAGATAAATCAGGAATTAACAGGAACTCATGAAAACTGAAAACGAAAGCAATAACTGTTGTTTATTATTTTTTTGTTTGCCATTGAAAGCCCCCGTCATTCTCACTCCGGTACACGGAAAAGTTGGAATTTCTTTATGAAAATCTGAAAGTTGCGACCAAGTTTCTTTACTTAACGCGTAGATATCAGAACTAGTATCTATTAAAGACGGAAAATTATACTGAAAAATCTTTATACTAATTACAGGGGAATAAGAAATTTCTGAAGTTTCGTGATCAAAATCACACTCAATTAATTCATCATGAGGGTTGTTACAATAATTAAATTTTTTAGTCCCATTGGAAATTGTCTGCACAACTGGACCACCTTGTGAGACTATTATCAGTTTTCCGAGTTCGAAATGTTTTCAGTCCCTTCTGAGTATTCCGGTTCCGCCTCCGCATTTGTAACCTGAATTACTTGCACTGCGTGCCCGAAATTATCTTTTTTTTCTGTTTTTATTTTTTGTTTGAAAAAATCACGTCTTTGAAATGTAGGTTTTTCCACGGACATTTTTGGAAACGGTGGTATACATTTTTTTCTATCCGAAAAATAATCCGCCTGTCTCAATCTATCCATGGCCTCACTTAAAGTACGTGTACCTACTAAAACTGCGGAAATATTTGGTGGAAAATTTTTGGCTATTGTTTGAATAAGCAGTTGTTCAGTAAGCAGTATACTTAAATATTTTGACATAACCACATATTTCATAAAATGATCCACAAAACTACCACTGTTCTCTGTATACTCGGCTGATTGTTAAAGTTAATCTTATTTCTAACTGTTTTGTTTCTGACCAAAATTGGTCTATAAAACCCTGTTTAAAACTTGGAAAATTTGGAAAAGTGTGTAAGTAGGCTTGTGCCCATAAAGAAGCTGAATCTTTAAATTGATTTATCAGTGAATTTCTGAAATTATGAAAAGGCTGATGATCAGAATTAAAAATAATTTCAACTTGAGATAAAAAGAAAAATTCTGGCTTACATTCCTACTTAAACTAACCTGGTTCATAGAAGTAACTACTTGACTAACTATATTTGCTATATCGTTACTATTTAATAAAACATTTTTGCTACCTAAATTATTATTTGTAAAATTATTATATAAATCAGTAGATTTAGGCCAAAAATTTATGTTAGAAGCACTACCTAACGATGGTGGAAAATTATTAACAGGTATTTGTCCAGTATTAGAATTATAATTATTACTATTTGCTCTATTACTGACATTTGTGTCAGTAACTGGTACATTTTTATGATGAAATATTTTTTCGTAAATATTATTTTGAGCTGCGTTACTGCTTGACGCATTTTTTTGGCTATTTTTATCTTTATTATAAATATTTTCCCTAACTCTTCCCAATGTATGGTCTTGAAAATGTCGTGAAAAATTATTTTCGGGAAAACAATGATTTCCAGAAACTTTATTCGAAGAAACATTGGAAAAAGTTGGGAGCACATTATTGTTGTCTAACGAAGTATTAAACAAATCTCTTAAATTAATTTCGTCACTACTTGGTGACATTCTTAAAATAGCAGAATCCCTTTGAATATTATTCACATTTCACACATTTACTTCGGAATAGCTCCCGTAAGATGTCCACGGTTTTCCATTTCAGTGGGATTTAACATTGATGTGGTCTCTTGTTCTTGGTTGCCCCGTACACGACTGCGAAGCATATATTCGTTTGTTGCTTGTTTGATCGGGCTACGTTCGACCGGCATTCTTCCCCAAATTTCCTGGATTTTTCTTTCCTTAGTTGGGCGTCAAGATGAAACAAACCTGTTGTCTGTAGGGTAGGTGGTTAAAAGAAAACAATCCAGTAGGGTTAATTGCTTTTATTCGACTAACCAGAATCAAAAAGTTTTTAAAAAAATCGATATAAGGTATTCAATTAATTATATAATTTTGTAAACTGAGAAGAAAGTACCTACCTAACACCTAGCACAACTCAAAATATATTGAAAAAAAATCTATGTCACATTCGCCGCAATGGCTGTTGGCTCTAAGAAAGTCGAATTTAAAAAGAGTAAAGAAATGAAATTTCATCATATTCCACACTAGCGAGCCTCGGACCAGGGCGACAAAAACACTTAATCCGTATACAATAAACCTTGCTAGTTCTGTTGCAAGTAATTTTAAGCGTCTCACAAACAACTAATTTAACATTAATTGTCATAATGGTCAGGTCCAAGTCTCTTCGAACAAAGAATTGAAGATGTGAAAAAGTGAAAAATTAATTAGAAAATTTTCTAAGGAATTTGTTGTGTTATTCACAACGGATTTGAAGGCCCATAGGGGGAATCCTATTGAGTCAGAGGCTCTGCTTCGACTTCTTAAAAACTCCAATAGAACAAACTTCCAGTACTCCAAAATTAATTAAAAGAATGACCTTCCTTCCGTTGCAGTATTTTTTTCGAACCTTTCAACCTGTTTATTTCCTTTCTTCCAGAGACGGGGTTGAGATGGGTATAATGAAAATTAAAATTTTCCTCTATCAACGAACAAACTATAATTGAATCCTATAATATTGATAGAGGACGGGCAACCAAATTATCTTGTGGTAATGGTAAACTCGAATCTTTAACGGATGGCAGCCATGTTTTAACAAAATGTCAGGACGCAGCGCACAAAAGCTAATGAGAAAAAATCAGCATTATGTCTTCCGACTATGATGTAATATTTATCACAGAGACGTGGGTAAATGGAAATATTTCTAGCTATGAAAACTTTTCTTGTTTTTTTTTCAGGCATCCATAATTATTAATGCAATTCATCTAGAGTTCTAATATTTTTAGGTTCTTATGCGAGCGGTCAACAAAAATCTGGTACTAGGATGTGTTTATTTTTCTTCTAATTTAAGCTGGGAATTTTATCAGTCTTTCTGCAATTTCTGTGAGCTGCTGAAAGTAGATTCGACAACCATAGGATTTTAACCTTTCTTCCGTGGAACGCATTTATAAAGACGACACCCTGGTTCCAAAGTATTTATCTTCCTTAGCTTCTGAAACTTATTGTGTCAATGAGTTTTCTTGAATTGCAATAAATCACCTCCTTTCGCAATCACATGGGTACAATTTCAAATTTAACATTATCTGATGAATTCGATAGTGTTTCCATTTCATCTTCTAATTTTCCATTTGTAAATATTGACTCCTACCATCCAGCCATTGCAATAAATTATAAAAGAAAATATGTTCCTCCGATAAAAAATTACAATCAAGTAACTGTTTTTCTGTTTTATCAAAAAAATTTACACAATTTAACTTTTTCTATAAGCATTCGGACGGATCTATTTTATCATCTGAATAAACAAAAGGGTTCTATAAGGCTTTATTTCAGGGTATCAGTAGTTATGTCCCCAAGAAAGTTGACCGTAAATAGGCAAAATGGGTTGACTCTCCCTTATTGGGCAAAAGAATAGCCTATCAAAAATATTAAAGGGCCGAACAACATGTTGACTATTTAGCCTTTTCTGACATAAGACGTGAAGTTAAATTTCGATTGATTTGTGTTATCTTACATATGTCACACACTGCCGAATTGCTTTTCCCTGAAAAAATAAAATACTTTTGGAAATGTATACGTAACTTAAGAAGAGACTCAAGTTTGCTCATTGTCATGAGTTATGACGATAAAGAAATTAAAGGTTCAAATAAAATCGCAAATGCTTGTGCTACTTACTCTCCTGCTATTCCTACCACAACAATTTAGATTTCAGCAAGATCGGTCTTTTAAGTTATTTAGGAAAATCACTATCAATATGATTGTACCGAGACATAAATAAATAATAACATAAAAGCAGTTGATCTTTCCAAGAAGGCTGGTTCAGATGGAATTCCCACTATTCTATTAAAAAGATGCTGTCAGTCGTTGTTTCAGTCTCTATCTGTAATTTTCCAGAGACCCTCTGATAAAAGTCCCTTTCCTAAAATTTAGAAGTTTTCTACTTTCACGCCGGTCCTCAAACCTGGTGATAAATGCGATGTGAAAAACTGCAAAGATATTTCTTTAATCTCAGATATTCCAAAGTTGTCTGAGGCAATTATCACCGATGATATCTTTGAGTAATTAAAATACTACATTATTTCAACATCACTTCTAAAAATCTTGCAATATTTGAAAATGACATAATGACATCGACTTAGGCTGACCAGCAGATTGATGTTACTTACACTCACATATCTAAGACTTGTGATAGTGTTTTCCATCAGCTTTTATTAAGAAAATTGCAGTAAATTGGCTTTTCTAGAAACTATCTCAAGTCATATTTATTAATCGTCGTATACAGATGACTTATAATTCTTTCTACCAGTTTCCTCTGACTCCAATCTACTGCAGTCTGACATTGAAAGGCTCGTCAAATAGTGCAACACTAATTATCTGCATCTTAACATTTCTAAACTTAAAGTGTTCTGTTTTCATAAACGAAATAATCCCATACACTCTACCTACTTCAAAGCTTTACAAAACGACATGCAAATCATGTGACTAATACCAAAGCATTTGGGTGTCTTTATAACTCATTCGTTCGGAGCGTTTGAAAATACTGTTCTACAATATAGAATCCATCATATCAGTGTCACATCGACAGAATCGAAAAAGTACAAAATAGATGTATTTGCAAAATACCGCTTAAATAAATTTTATTTTGTTTATATAACACTAGATGTCGTCTTTGCGGCCTGCGAGTTATGAAGAAAAAGGCATTTCTTATTTTTCTACTCAAATTAGTCGTTGGAAGGATTGATTGTGAAATATTGCTGGAGCCGGTCTCATTTTTGGCTCCTATTAAAAGAACATACAAGATATGGGCTTAGCGCATTTGTTGACCGACTAGTGTACAATTATAATAATTACGACTTTCCGGAATATGATATTTTTAGACTCAGTACTTGGCAGCTAAAAAAGCATTTAAACGGATTGGTGTTGTGATGTTTTCTATCCGTGTACACCTGGTGTATATTCTTATTCATGTAGTTATTTATACTTTTGTAATTATTCATGTATTTTCTTACTTCCTTAACTGGAAATATGTATTATTGTCGTATCATTTTTTTATTTATTTGACATAGTTTTTCACAGGTATATTTGACTTGTAACATTATTCAAAATACAAGAGTTCTAACCACACTATACCACAACTTGTTACGTTCTGGACGCGCGTTTCGCTAACCAAGTTAGTGTAGTGTGGTTAGAACTCTTGTTTTTTAATCTATCTTCCACCACAGGTTCCAGTGTTAGGACTGTAACATTATTACTTCCCTCGTAAAAGGGAAGTATTGTAATCGTGAAAAAATCGCATTTCCAAGTTTTTACAGACCTTCACGTTTTAGGGTCACTAGATGCCAAAATTATGTTCCTCAATTCCGTCGGTGGACCTAGAAACATTTTGATAAATATCCAGTGTGGCGAAACAAAATGGCAGCCTGGTAAAATGTTAAAAAAAAATCAAAGTAAAAACTACTTATTCAATTTATTTTAAATTATGTCCAAAAATCAAGTATGGCGTAAGTTGAAACTGGTAAAATATTGGTACGAATCCATTATGGTGGAATAAAATGGCGCCCAATAAAAATGTTTGAAAAAGTTTAAGGCGCGTCAGTAACTTGGACCATTTAGTGCCATAAAAGTTTTGGATTTAAATATGACTTAAGTATATAAATATTTAAGTAATAAAAGTACACACAAATATACAATGTAAACACAAACCTATCTCATATGATTTGGGAAAAATTATTTAAATAAGATAGTACATGCCAATTTATAATGATTTTAGCCCGAAAGGAATCGAAATGCTTTATTATATGTTAAAGACTTTCTCGGATAGCTAGAAGTGCTGCGGAGAAAACTGAAGATAAATTGCTAAGTTTAAATTTAAGAAAGTTATTTTCCAAAACTACCGAGGCTCCTACCCCGTCTAATAACTTTGAACCATCACTGAAAAGCATTTGATTGGATTTGGATACTTAGATAAGATATTTTTGAATTCAGCTCTAATTTGAGAGTGGAGAAAAGTTAATTTATTTAGTTTCTGGAGATCAAAGTTTATTTGGGGGGTCTGATAGTCCAAAGAGGGAAGATAGGGGGAATAAGAGGCTCAAATGGGGAATGCTGATGTTTTGGGAGGAGGTAAAGTCCTCAAGCCTGTCATTTGCTCCTCTGGTATAATTTGGGCGGGTTTAGTTAGAAGGGGTGAAGAGCTTATGGTGGTCCAAAAGAAAGGGTCTAGATTTCAGAGAAGCGGAGTATCGTAAAAGAGACATCATACGTCGACTTTCCAGAGGCGGGGTATTAGTAATGCATTGTAGCTTGGGATAGCAGAAGTGCAAAAAGCTCCTTCTGTAAGTTTGAGAGATTGCTTTTGAATCGAATTGAGTGTTCTGATATAAGATTGACGAGCTGAACCATATATGAAGTCTCCATAGTCTAGCTTCGATCGATTTATAAATTTGTATATTCTTATCAGAGTGGGAAAGTCTGATCCCCATGTTGTGTTTAACAAATACCGGAGCAAATTAAGATCTTTCAAGGTCCTGGCTTTTAGCAAGGAAAGGTGGGGTCTCCAATTGAGTTTGTTCCATCATATTGGATTCTTACCAATATGTTTACCATTTCCTTTCTACCTATGCTACACTTGACTTTTGGGCATAATTTAAAATAAATTCCATAAGTATCCCATATTCACATTTAATTTTTCTGCAAAATTTAAAATCAATAGATCAAAAGATTTTTACGTTGATTTTTTAAAAATTTTATTTGATCGTCATTTTGTTTTGCCATCTTATTATTTAAATATTAAGTTTCTGAAAGGTTTTCAATAACAATCCTCTTGTTATTATGTTAGAATGGTGTATTATTTGCGGTTTAGAATCCAGTTAAAAAGACGAAGATCCTTTTTTAAATTGCCGACGTTTCGCCAATTTACTGTTGCATCCTCCGACCACAGATTTTATATCCTGCATGAAACTCATAATAGTCTTTACCTACTCCATTGGTCCAGAGATATTTCCTAACCCCAAATAATGCACCACTCTAACACAACAACAAGAAGATCGTTAATGAAAACCATTTAAAATTGTAATATCTGCGAACCAACGGAGTAGGTAGAGAAAGATACTATGGATATCATACAGGATATAAAATGTATGTGTCCTGAGGATGCAACAATAAACTTGCGAAAAGTCAACCATTTAAAAAAAGTCTTTTGTTTTTTACTGGATCCTAACCCTAAATAATACACCACTCTAACATAAAAACAAGAAGATCGTTAACGAAAACCATTTAGAAACTTAATATCTGGGAAATATTTGCGAACAAACGGAATATGTAAAGACGGATATTATGGGTTTCATGCTGGATATAGAATCTACATATGTGTCCTGAAGATGCAACAATAAAGTTGCGAAACGTCAACTATTTAAAAATGGTCGTTT
This sequence comes from Kuschelorhynchus macadamiae, assembly GCA_030620095.1. Classification (NCBI taxonomy): domain Eukaryota; kingdom Metazoa; phylum Arthropoda; class Insecta; order Coleoptera; family Curculionidae; genus Kuschelorhynchus; species Kuschelorhynchus macadamiae. Next base: position 208,944 of record JAUTXW010003618.1, read on the forward strand.
GTTTTTATTTCTAGATCCTAACCTCAAATAATACACCACTCTAACATAACAACAAAAGGATTGTTAATGAAAACCATTTAGAAATTTAATATATGTACAATGTATATACAATTAAGTTGCGAAACGTCGACTTTTTAAAAAAATACTTGTTTTTTTTTACTGGATCTTAACCCCAAATAATACACCACTCTGACAAACATTTTTTAACATTGTTCCGCCATATTGAATTTTTACCAAAATTTTATCAGACCATCCCCAGATGATCCTTAATTTTTGGTCAAAATTTGAAGTCAATCGGGTAAGTAGTATTTAAGCTATGTCGCGAACTGACACACAGACCGACAGACAGACCGACGGAATTGATACATGTTTTTTGGCATCTTCGTACCAAAATGTATTTTTAAATTTACCAGTTGATTCCAACATAATATATGATGTTTATGCAAAATTTGAAATAAATTGGATAAGCAGTTTTTCATAATAATTTTTTTAACATTTCACTACGCGGCCATTTTGGATTTTTACCAAAATATTACCAAGTCGTACCTATAAGACTCTTAGTCAATCGGGTAAGTAATCGTTAAGCTATGCCGCGAAGTCACAGACAGACATACCGACAGATGGACCGACGGAAACATATTTTTTTGGCATCTAGGGACGCTAAAATGTAAAGACGTGTAAAACCTGGGAGGCTGATTTTTTCACCATTACCCACATTTTATTTAGCCACCATTTTGTTCGGCCACCTTGAATTAGTACCAGAGCTTTACTAGTTGATCCCTATACCACAATTAGTTATGACACACAATTTGAAATGAAACCATTAAGCAATTTTTCAGGCTGAATTTTAAAATATTTTATTAAGCCGCCATTTTTTTCCGCCGTGTTGGTTTTGTACCAAAATATTAGCAGTTGATTTTAATATAATACTTGATGTTTTTTTTGCAAAGTTTAAAATAAAATGAATGAAGTTGTTTAATAATTTTTTTTAAGATTTCACTAGGCCGCCATTTTGTTTCGCCACATGAGATTTTTACCAAAACGTTACCAGGTTATCCCCATATGCCCCTTAATTTTTAACCAACATATGAAGTAAATCGGGTAAGTAGTTTTTAAGCTATGCGAACTGACAGACAGACAAACAGGCAAACCGACAGACGGACCGACGCAACTGATAAAACATAATTTTTGGCATCTAGACACGCTGAAACGTAAAGATGTGTAAAACCTGAGAGGGTGATTTTTTCACGATTACAAACTTGAATTAGTACCACTATTTTACTAATTGATCCCTATACTACAATTAGTAGTGGCACACAATTTGAAGTCAAACCATTAAGCAGTTTTTCAGGCTGAATTTTTAAATATTTTATTATGCCGCCATCTTGGATTTATACCAAAATTTTACCATTTGATCTCAACATAATACTTGATGTTTTTGCAACATTTGAGGCAAATTGAATGAGTAGTTTTTTAATAATAATTTTTTTAACATTTCACTAGGCCGCCATTTTTTTTCGCCATATCGGGTTTTTCCCAAAATGTTACTAGGTCATCCCCATATGACCCTTAATTTTTGACCAAAATTTGAAGTCAACCGGATAAGTAGTTTTTTAGCTACGCCGCGAACAGACAGACAGACATTGAGAAAACATGATGAATGTGAAGATCTGAAAAAATCTCGGAGAGTGATTTTTTCACGATTACAATACTCTTCTTTTGCGAGGGAAGTAAAAATTAATAACATATTAAAAAACAATATTCTGCTTCCTGTGAACATGTTGCTTCCAAATGGATGGACTTTTCCGTATAGAAAATTTTATGGTTGGGTATCAAAACACAATAAATATAATATTTGGTAACTAAGGAAAACAACGCTAATCATAATTTCCTCTTATGTTGCTGCTTTGCAAGTCATGCAATTTTAGCAGTCTATGTAATGGTATCAAATGCACAAAAAGTGTGATCGAAACTTACTACGTGAACAACTTATTCGTGGAGTTAATGATAGTGATATTCCAGAAAAAAGTTTACAAGAATGTTACATTTCTTTTGAAAAAGCTCTAAATACAACCTTGGCCATTGAAGCTTTAAAGTACATAATGGAGAAATATATAGTGGTACATTTTTCAATATATTTAATCAAGTAGAAAATAGAAATAATTAGTCAGAGAATTTTCATTAGATCATCGAGAAATAAATCAAAATCAATACATTTTCTTCAAAAAACTGGGGTTACAAGTCTAATCCCTACTTTACGGACACAAAAAATCATGAAACTGCAGATTGTAGTGTAAAATAAAAACTTTAATTCCATTAAAGGTTTTACTTTGAAATACATAGAGCTGTTACTATAAGGTACAAAGTGCCCCTAATTCTATTCTATGGATTACATGGAGTTTCGGATAAGATAGTATGTGACCAGTAAAGTCCGCATTACATAGAATTTTTTTATTAATTACCCTTAGTAAAATTTGAGTTAACAGAAAGTTTTTGCTCAAAAATTAATGCAAAATGTCAACAAAAAGTGATTAACGTGATTTACCTTACCTGTCAAATTTGAATTATTTTTCAAAATATGGCAGAACACTACATTTTTGCTAAAAATCTTAAAGATAAAAGTTGCTTCTTATCTAATTTTTTATCGATATAACAATTTCCGAAACTAGTGGTCGACGCCAAATTTTTCCCGTTTTTTTTTACTTAATTCCTTACACCTATTCGAATATAGGCAGACCCGAATTAAACTATCTATTTTTGATAAATTCATGGCCTACATGCATTTTTTAAATTAATTTATTCTTTTAAACGTCATTAGCCATTTGCCATTTTGTTGATGAAAACATAAATTGGATATTTTTATTGAAGTATTGAAATAACCAAATTAAGCCTAACTTATGAAGTAACCTGTAGTAACAATTAAATAAATTCTATGTCCAACGATTTTATTGAGTGATAAAAGTGCAGTGATAATTTGTTCCGATTTGAGCAGATTCCGTTACCTAAGTGAAGGAACATCAAATAATAAAAAAATAGGAAAATTTGAGGCCAGCAGATAAAGTTGAATTTGGGGATATAACAATTTTTTTCTTTGCCATTTTTTTAAATTTGGGGAGTTTTCGCCAATTTTTTTGAAAATAATGTCACAATTGATAGTATCTTACGCAACTTTATGCAATCCATAGAATAGAGTTCAAGACATTCTGTACCTTATAAAACATGTATGTATTTTAGGGTTCAGCATTTAATAGAATTGGTCAAATATTTGATAGTTTTGAACTAACATATGACCTTATATAGATCGAACCGTGTTCTGAAACACTCTGTATAAGTTGGAAGCTCCTGTTTTAACATTATTTTCTTAAAATGAATCAAAGTTGATATTAACGATAGAAATGTGATATTAGCCAATCTTAAATTGCATATTTCAACAATTTTGCCTAAAATCACTGATTTTCAACGCAGTAAACAAAAAACCGAAAAAAACCTTCCGAGATATTGACTTACTCTTTAAAATTCTAATAATAGTAATCACGGAAACCTTTCTTTAGGGAAATAAACTTCGTTGAAAATTTTAATTTTTAACGTTACACAAAAAAATTAACTTAGAAACACATCAGCTCTGCCGATTCTACATGAAACAAGCTTTTAGAATCCGAAAAGCTAATTTAAATTAGCAAAGAAATTTCGAAATGACTGACATTTAAGAGAAACGAGTTTATGTACTTTCTCGAAAAAACGACATTTCTTTCTATTTAAATGAAGATCATAATGCTTTAATTTTTTAAAAACTTAAACAAGGCGTGATTTACGTTATTTAGCTGTAGATCCTTAAACCAGAATATCATCAAAATAGGCCTTAGTTCCTTTTAAATCGTAAAAAATTTGATCAATTATTTTATGAAATTCATCTGAAGCAGTTTTAATTTCGAAAGATTTTTCCAAATTTTTAGCAAAAATACAGTTTCTTATCATATTTTGAAAGAAATGCCAAATTTGACAGATAAAATAAATCACTTGGTTAACTTTTTTCTTGTCATTTTGCATTAATTTTTAAGCTAAAACTTTCTGTCAACTCAAATTTTACTAAGGCTAATTAATAAAAAAAAATCCATGTAATGCGGACTTCACTGGTAGAATTAGGGGCACTCTGTACCTTATAGTAATAGTTCTATATATTTTAAAGTAAAACCTTTAAGGGAATTAACGTTTGATTGTTTTACACTTACATATGACTTCACTTGCTTACGAAGATTGAATCCTATTTTGGAACACTTTGTATACGTTAAAAGATCCCGTTTAAAAATGATGTTCTTAAAATGAACCAAAGTCATCATCAATACTAGAAATGAAACGTGCAATTATAAATTGGCTTATTTCATCATTTTATCTAAAATCAGCTGATTTTTAGAAAAAAATAACGTTATTTTTGTTACAAGGCAGTAAATAAAAAACTGTCAAAGGCGTTCCAACATATTCCATCAACATTAGTGCTTTAAAAATCAATACATAACGAGGAAAACCTTTCTTAAAAAAAATCTTGTTGAAAATCACATTACATTGCCTTCTTTACCACCCTGTACAACGATAAAAAAATTAACTTAAGAAAAGGATATCCCGCTGCTGATTCTACATGAAACAAGCTTCTAAAATCCATAAAGCTGATTCAAATTAGTTAAGAAATGTCGGAACGACTGACATTTAAATATCATGTCAAAAGAATCTTTTGGCGTTCTTTTTGACGAGTAGTTTATTTAGGACATATAATTACAGAAAAGGGTATTCAAAAACCCCACGATAAAATCAAAGCCATTAAAGAAGCTCCTCGCCAAGACGGTTGAAGAAGTTTAACAGTTCTTAGGCATGATAATGTATTATGCAAAATTTATTTCCGATGCTCCTTCATTATTCAGATATGGTCAATTTCTGTTCTGTTTTAACTACTCGGCTGAATACAAAAGTTCACAGAACAAAAAAGAAGTGATTATTTATTAGGAAGTTCCTTGCCTTTGAAAGAAGTTGTTGAATCATTTAGTAGCTGGCAACGAATAGATCATCTATATATTTAATAAGTATTAATACTCTTAATCAAATAAGCAAGAAACATTAAAGCTGAGTATCTATCTAACGAAACTGAAAAAGACCCAAAACTGTCAAATCTAAAAAGAAAAATATTTAATAGTGACCTTTTAGATCCAGAGTCTTTACAAGATGGGGTATTATTTCGAAATCATCGAGTGATTATACCATCCGTCCTCAAACTGCTGAAAAAATTAATGACACACAAGTAAATTTTAAAAAATCTGTAGGATTTGTTAAAATGGAACCGGTGAAAGAATACAGTCCCGGAAAAATCTGTTTGATAGAATTGAATAATGGTTATGCAAATAAACATCATTACAAACTACTCAAAGCATGTTCTTCAAACCCACACATGGTAAAGATAATTCTAAGAAGGCCCAAAATACCAGTCCTACAATCAACTTTGCTACCTCGATTTCTATGTTCACTAGGAACAGTCGATTCTTCGGCTACAAATTATCCGTATTCTAATTGGGCTAATTCAGCGGTATCAAGTACCTCCAGAGTCCTCATGTCGGACCTAATTCACAGTTACCTGAATATCATCGAGACCTATCAAAATCAAATCCATCCTCTTCAGGACCCAGAAGAAGCTCTTCAAGATCTAGTCCATACTCTTGAACATCTTCAATTTCAAGAGTTCCTAAACATGTTCCTCTACTCCTGCAGTTTTAAAACGTCACACACTACTACTTAAGACGTACTAACAGAATCAGAAAACCAGTTCAGTGTTTGAATCTGTAGCTGACAATACTGAGATTATTGTTATATATTTTACAAAGATATTTGGTATTTTGAAATTACGCTTTTGTCATTATAGGTTAAGCTTTGTCAGTGTCTGACATAATAAAATATTGTCATTGAACTCTTCTAATTTTCTATTTTTTTTTTCAATTTATATAAAGAATAAAACCTTCCATTACCTGCATGCATAAAAATAATCAATATATACCACACAATACTAATGCATTTTTCAAAAAATATTTATGGTCGGTAGGATTTCTTATTAACTAAAATATTTTATTTTTTAATTAATATTTATTAGGTTAGAGCAACCAATTAGAAAGGTGTCTAAATATATTGTAAGTGAACACTGAAAACTGTATACATCCAAAACCAAGGTAAAAACCTCGAACCCCGAAACACCTTACATATCTGTGCAACTTCAGGTTACTTAACGATATTTTTAATGCACTGAACCAGATGAAACGATTCCGTTCTCACCAAACTGATGCATATGCAATTTGTGGTTTATTTTTATTTTATATACGGTGCACAAATTTGCTGGGTTTTATAACAAATTTAGATGTGTATTGAGTGACGACTGCCTTTTAAATTATTTGTTAACGAAGTTTTTTATGTCTTTATGGTTTTAGAACATTTTTTAGTTATTTACAAATAATAAATCTCATATGAAATCTCACAAACCAAATCCAAGATCTGGTTAGGTTGTTGGATATCTACCTACTTACCATTGTTTTCAAATTAATGTTTTGCTTTCTACTCTAAAAGTGGTTATTTAATTATCTTAAATTAATATTTCAAGTATTTTTATTATTGGTTCTAGCAGTTTCATTCACACAGAACATAATGATTTGTGTATTTATTAAAAAGAGAGAATTATTTATTACGAAGAAAGCTGTGAATAAAGGGAATTCACCGATTTTTTACTTCCCTCATAAAAAGGAAGTATTGTGAACATAAAAATCACCCTCCCAATTTTTTACAAAATGACGGGCTTCTGAAATGTTAAAAAATTATTACTAAAAAAGATACTTATCCAATTCACCTGAAATTTTGCACTTAAATCGAGTATTACGTAGAAATCAACTGGTAAAATTAATAAAATATATAAAAAATCACCCTAATTATCAGATTGATTTCAAATGTTGTGGAAGAAAGTGTGATATAGCCAAATAAAATATCTGTAATCGTGAAAAATTCTCCCTCCAAGTTTGACATAGCTTTAAGCATTTCTATATGCTAAAAGACATGTTTTCTCAATTCCGTCAGACTGTCTATCAGTTGCGGCATAACTACTTACCCGATTGACTTCAAATTTTGGTCAAAAATTAAAAGTCTTATGGGGATGACCTGGTAACATTTTAGTAAATATCCTTAAAAATCATTAAAAACCTAACTACCCAAATTACCTCAAATTTTGCACAGGAATCAAGTGTTACTAGAATTAAACTGATAACATTTTGGTATGAATTCAAGATGGTGGTCTCATAAAATATTTAAAAAATCAGCCTGAAAAACTACTTATTAGATTCAAAAATGTTCTTATTTTATTGACTTTTTAAAATTTATTCAAAAATTAAATAATAAAAATCTACCGTCGAAACTGTCAACTCTTGGGTTACGGTGTAGCATTTTATCTTTAACAAATGACCTTCCGGCTAACAAGTGTGTATCTGCATCAACAACCCCTATCCACCCACATTCGGCTTCAATCAATGTGAATGGGGTGGCGCATGAAATAGATACATACATTTTACGCTGAAAAATAAAGATGGTTGTCAAAGTAACAGTAGTTACAAAGAAAAATGTACTTTTTTAAGTAGTTTTGAATTTTTATATTATAAAACTTTTTTTTAAGTATTTTTTTTAGTTTATTTCATTAGAATGAATTTTTCGAAAGACGAGTTGAGTAATATGATTTTTGTATTGGGCGAATGTTTTGCGAACCCTCATTCTGCTCTAAAAATATTTTTCAACGAATTAATTTTAGGTGATGACGGCGATGGATCCATTCATTTGCGTGACAGAAATATTGGTCGCAGTACAGTACAAACAAATAGCAAGTGCCAGGGGGAGGGGGCTTGGGTTGTGACGGAACTAACGCATTCGGGGGTCCCACTGATGGCAGGATCATCAGTTATTTGACTGTTTTTTGGTTGCATCTGTTGTTTATAAAAAGTGTATGCAAAACAATGAGTCATCAATTATTTTCTATTACGTGCATATAGGGGGCCCATTGTCGAAACCTGCGGGGAGGCACAAAATTTGTGGTTATGCTACTGATAGTAGCAAATATACAAACATTTAATACAATGTACAAAAAAAGGAAAAAATATATTTTACCTAATGATTCACAAAACCTGGTAGGATCGTTTTTTCTGCTTACAGTGCCTATTTCCTATCTACCCACGAGGGAACAATGCGCAAGTAAGCTTAAGTATTTGTGGATTAGGTTTTCGATTTGTGACTAGGTTCCCAAAATCTATCACTGGATGTAACGATGAATCTAACAAAGAAACAATTATCAATTATTATATCGTACCAACCTTCAATCTATTTTTTTTTTGAGAAAAACAAAAGGCTCGCTCTCTCGACACCAAGGCATTAAACAAGGTTGAGGCTTTTATTTTTTGTCTGTTCTTTTGTATCGCCATCTTGAATTGGCACCACAACTTTAAGAGTTTATCTTTATATCACACTTATATGACACTTAATTTTTGACCTTGTTTTTGATTATAAGTTGAAGTCAATCTGACAAGTAGTTTTTAAACTATGCCGCTAACTGACAGACAGACAGACGAACCGACACATGGACCGACGAAATTGATAAAACATTTTTGGCAGCTAGGGACGCTAACACGTCAAGATATGTAAAACCTGAGAGGGTGATTTTTTCACCATTACAAACATTTTATTTAGCCGCCATTTTGTTCTTTCATCTTCAGTTAGTATTTAAATTATGCGGCTAACTGACAGACAGACAGACGAACCGACACATGGACCGACGGAATTGATAAAACATATTTTTTGGCAGCTAGGGACGCTAAAACGTGAAGATATGTAAAACTTGAAAGGGTAATTTTTTCACGATTACAAACATTTTATTTAGCCGCCATTTTGTTTCTTCATCTTGAGTTAGTACCACAATTTTTAGTTATAGCACACAATTTGCAACTAGTCCAGCAAGTAGTTTTTTCCGGCATTTTTAAATATTTTATTAAGCCGCGATTTTGTTCCGCCATCTCGGATTCGTACTAAAATTTTCCCAGTTGATTCATACATAATACTTGTTTTTTGTGCAAAATTTGAGATAAATTTGTGTTTTAGTAATAGTTTTTTTTAACATTTCACCAGGCCGCGATTTTGTTTTACCATATTCGATTGTTACCACGCCATCTCTATATGATCCTTAATTTTTGACCAAAATTTGAAGTCAGTCGGGAAGTATTTTTTTATCTATGCTGCGAACAGACAGACAGACCAGCGTTTTTCGGCATCTAGAGATCCTAAAATCTAAAGATCTGAGGGTGATTTTTTCACTATTACAATGCTTTCCTTTACGAGGGAAGTAAAAACTTAATGAGTAAATTGCCGTGCATTGACATACACAGAATTAACCAAACATTGGTAGCGGTAAGAACATTACATGATCCTCCTTTAGAACCCGGCATTCTAGTGCCCGTCTTTAACTTTTACTTTTTTCTACCCGACCGACCGCCGCGCCGCCCTTATCGCTACATCAAAATGTAATTTATATAGGGTTGCGGTGTCTAGTCTCTAGTCTGGTGAATGTCTGGTACGCACCATGCATAATCGTAGGGTTATTGGGGTGAATTTCTTTGAATTTTAACTATGTTTGTTTCCGATTTATTTAAATATGTATGACATTCCCACAGACTCTTGAATAATATTAATTTATTTATTATAGGGGAGATATCGATCAACAGTTTTATGAGAATCGTAATAATGTATTAATGTTTATTATGGAAAGATATATTATGTATATGGGTTAAATCTTACGAATCTAAAAGAGTCTACGATTTTTTCTGATACAGTTTTTAACTTATCTGAAAGTATGACTGGAATTTAAATTAACTTAGTGCGACTTAAAATAACTATTACAGTTGCTACCTAACTACCCAGTACATAAAAAAGAACTCTTTATACAACTGTGCGTAGTAAATCAGAAGTACTTTTATGATATTTGAGTTTATTTGCTTATTGCTTTAGATAATCATTAAGTTTTCTGAGGATGTAAAGATTTAGCGGTTCTGCAGGTTTTTCAGTATACGGGAAACCAATTTACTTATATATATATATATATACTTTTGATAAAGGTGTGTGAAAGCGCATTTTTATTGATTTTAGTATCTACTCTCCGTATGATGGTGCTAGTGCATACTTTGCCAAATTCCTATGGGTTTGCAGCCGGAAACCACCGGAGCCCCAATAGGTGGCGCTAAGTGTTATACTTAGCATGTAGTACTATTTCAGTATGATAGACGTTTCGTTTTCGATTTTGTCATATCGAGCAATCTGTTATTTCAGATCTCACACTTATATACAAGCCTTGTTTTTGCCCGATGAGGGTTTTTAAAGGCCAGACAGACAGACGAACCGACACATGGACCGACCAATTGATAAAACATAGGGACGCTAACACGCAGGAGGTGTACCATTGACATAATCGAAAGCAATTCTTCTTGTAGGCCGTTTTGCACCTGCAGAAATTATATATTTCTGCTATTCTACATATATCTTTTCCGGCCAAGAACTTTTGATAAAGGTGTGTTAAATATTTTAAAGCGCATTTTTATTGATTTTAGTGATTCATACATAATACTCTCCAAAATTTGAGTAAATGTGGTGCTAGATTTTGCATACGATTTTAACGCCATCTCTATATGAAATTTTTCCTATGGGTTTGCAGCGTTTTTCGGAAACCACCGGAGCTTTCCTTTACGAGGGAAATAGGTGGCGCAGAATTAACCAAACAAGTGTTATACTTAGCATGTAGTCTTTAACTTTTATTTCAGTATGATCAAAATGTAATTTATATACGTTTCGTTTTCGATTTTGTCATATCGAGAATTTCTTTGAATTTTCTATGTTTGTTTGATTTATTTAAATATGATGACATTCCCACAGACTCTTGAATAATATTAATTTATTTATTATATGGGAGATAGGCCAGTTTTAGAAATCGTAATAATGTATTAATGTTTATTATGGAAAGATATATTATGTATATGGGTTAAATCTTACGAATCTAAAAGAGTGACATAATCTGAAGTAGCTGGAATTTAAATTCTTCTTAAAATTGTAGGCCGTTTTGCTTTATACCTGCAGAAATTATATATTTCTTATTGCTTTAGATAATCATTAAGCTATTCTATATATATATATATATATATATATATATATATATATATATATATATATATATAAATATGAGACAGTACAAATTTCAGTTGAGGCCATCCGATCTGGCCTCCATTATGCTGGTGTAAACGCACTCATTTTAGTATGTTTAAAGTAATTTAAATTATATTAATGTTATGTTAACCAGTAGGTATACGGCCAATGGAGTAACCAGAAAAATTATTTGGGAGGGGCTGAAATCTAAATTATATTCTTCATTGAATTTTAACGCAGATATTCAAGGCCATTTGAAGAGTATTTTGCCACCAGGGCAAGGTATGAAAAATGGAGCTCCTAATAAAGACAAGGAACAAAAAAAACGTAGCCAAAATCGCCCCGTTCTCCCTCCCCCCGAAATAAATATTAATAAACCGTTTGAATTTAAATTAGTATCATTTTAAACTGTTTAACGCACTATTGTGAAAATTATAACATAAACCAAAGTTTGATACATAAGACAGGAACAAATAAAAAATACTTCTCTAATATACGGTAACTTCGCTGATATCATTATCGATACTAATCGTGTCTGTCATGCCTCTCAAAAAGTTTACATCTAGCCAGTTCTTGCGTAGTATGGGCATGACTTTGATACCTAATATGATAGAAACTTTACATTAGTGAACTTACAACTTTCAGTTGTAAATTTTGTTACGTCGTGTTTTTAACATCAAGTGTATACAGGGTAGTGGCGTATATAAGAGGGGGGCTTGGGGGTTAACCCCCCCTCAGAGCCACTTTTATTTAAGGTAAAATAATAGAAGTACAAAATAAGGACTTTTTTTCGGAATTGGCGGGTAAAACCCCCACAGAGCCAGTTTTACCTATAGTTAAATTAAAGTAATGACTAGGCTTAGGATAATTATACATTTAAAAATCTAAAAATATGCATGCAAATATGCTCCGAAACAAGGGAAAATATGCACTTAAAAATGCATTTATTATCGGATCAAAAAAACAGAAATAAAGCAAAAGTATAGCAATTAAAATATTATATTATTTACACTTCAAGGTATCCTTAAGACGCTATTTTTACCAGTAATTATTACATTAATGCCAACTATATTATAAAAGTATTTTTTTAAATAAAACTTTAATATATAGCTAACTAAACAAACTAACTAAAGAATAAACCTGGTTAAAATTTATTGTTTACGCTATTCAACAACTTGCAGCTATATTTTATAACTATATGATGTAACAAATTATCAAATTCAAATTTTCTTCTATTATCTGACATTATATCGCAAGGTAAAATTGGAACATATTCAAACAAATTCAAATCACTGTTTATTAAAAATTGTTCATCATCTGGATTTAATGTCTCTTGATTGTCTAAAACTGCACTAATATTTTTAAATTTTTGTAACCAATATTTTTTTAAACCCTAGCTAATGTGTGAGAAATTACTTTATTTTTAGTGTTATAGTTTCACTCACTTTATCTATCATTTCTACGCTTTTTGACAAAGAAAGTCCTTTCATCTCCAGTTTTTTATAGTATCAGACGAGCAAGAAAAATTGTCTTTAATGTATATTAAATCCTCACGTACATCTTCTTTGCGCAAAACGTTTTGTGCTTCTTGTATACAATGTGAGTAGTTTTCATTGTAAGTAACTTTCTGCTTCTACACCCAACACACCAAAAACAAAATTAGCAACACATCTTTGTTCCACATAAGTTGTTTCATCTAGTGACACCCACATTCTTTTATCTTCTACTTTTTCCCGCAATTATGTAACTGTCTTATTGTACAAATCTGGAACATAGTTTTTCCTTAACGTGGTTTCATGTGGAATTGATGTCTTTGTGTACTGATCTAAAAATAACTTCAGGGCAGGATTACTTAACTTATTCAGTAGAATATCCGCACTAATAAACGCCTTGCACAAATCCTCATTGAACTTTGATCATTTAGGTCGCAGTTCTGGTGAAAATGCTGTGGTGATTAAAACTTGTTTCTGAGCACACTTTTTACTTTTTTGGATCTGATGCTTTGTAGTTCCTATGTGTTGTGTCACTTGGAATTTCTTGTTCACAGTAACAGAAACATCACAATATTTACAAAACCGTCAGTCGTAAAATCAGGAAAATCTTTCACGAATTGATTTAATACCGCACTTAGTGAACGCTTTTCTTTCGGCATATTGGACAATGTTCACGCCACAATGTGTTAACTAATCTGAATTGAAAAATTATTTCTAACATTCTTAAAACGTGCGTATTTACGATTGTAAATTCGTGGTGAATGTATAGTTTTTAAAGCACAGATGTTTTATTGGGTACCTATAACAATTTTAAGAAAGGATGGGTAAAACCGTTGGCCTGCCAGCAACTAGACATTTTTTATTATTTTGTTATTATGGATTACATTTGAAATACATCAAATTTGTCTTGGGAAATAAAAATATATTCAGAAAAATTAGAATATAAGCATTTTTCCTGTAATAACTGCAAAAAATATGCATTTGCATATGATTTCATGCAAATGCATATATGTATATTCTAAGCCTAGTAATGACCTTTTTTTGGTTGTTCAAAAGTTTCGACGTCTCAAAACCCCCCCTAGAAATACGCCACTGATACAGGGTACGCCAACTGTATGAGATAGTGACGCCTTAAGTCTTTATTATTCAATTTTTTAAATTTTTATTTATATATATAAATGGTGTAGGGTATAAATTTTCCAAAAACGACGTCTCAATTTTTTTTAATGAAACGTACTGAATACCTTTCATTCAGATAAAATTAAAATTGAAAAAGTTAACTCGTCTTCACTGAGAATCCTAGCGATGCCGATTAAAATAAGATTGGGAAATTTATAACAAAGATACAGAAAATCAAAAAACAAATTTTTGTCGAAAAGCTGCCCATTATTACAAATATACAAGGTTTATCTTTTAAGGCAACCAAAAAAAACTTGATATAAGGAGCAATACATTACTCCTGCTGTCTCCAATCGACTCTGAGACCTGATAAAATAATTTGATGAACTAAATAATAAAAACAATTAATACATTATTCCATGTATATGAGACACTTTCTATATAAAATTATTATACTTAGTTGCTTTGTTTTTTCTCAGACTGACAATTGGTATTTGTATTCATGGGGTCTCTACTAATGCCCAAACTAAATGTCTTAATTATATGGTTTAAATTGGTTGGCGTATTTAAATTCCTATAAACTTAAGTGGAGAAAAAAAATAAGTTAGTCACAAATTAAATTAAAAATGTGACTTTACAACTGTTTAAAAATGTATAAATTAATATTTTGTAACAATTAGTTTAGTATGACGAAAAGCTATTTTTATTTTCATTATGTATTTATTACGACTGTATTTTAAACATTGAATTTTTATAATGTGCAGGAATATTGTTGTTTTGTCTAAAAAGCGTATAATTAAGATAAAAAAAACTTTGCCGCTTACGATATTTTGTCAAAAAATCATATGTATAATTGTAATAAAATAATGTAATATAATATATATTATATTTCCACGTTCTTTTAACATTCAGATTCTTTAAGAAAACATCTTAAAAAACTAGTCCCCAGCCCGCTTGACAATTTTCAGGTTCAAATTTATTTTCTGCTTTTCATGTAAAATAATGAGACCTGCCGGTCGTTTCCACATAGTACCAAGCACGTCGTCACCAGACCCGCCCTTGTAACTTTCTACGACCGCGCACCGCGACGGGGTTGCTCGCGGTTATCGACCCGCGATACTTGCGATGCGTGTCACCCCGCTCGTTCACTTAGGTCGCACCAAAGTACCCCCAGTGTTGCCAATATTCTATGAATATTTCTATTTGTTAACATTTTCTGTAGTTGTGCCTGTCATAAATTTCTTTTTAGTCGACTAATAGAGTTATGTATTGTTAAAACAGAAAAAATTCGAATAAAATTTAAACTAAACGAAAGTAGAAATTAGAGCTTGGTTTTTGAAATTTTGTAGAAGGGAGGTTGAGTGATTTTAGAAAAAATCCTTATTGGATGACTTTCCTAGGCCACTATTCTTATTTCTTACTAGTAGTTTTATATAGGTTTTAGAAGCGAAGAAGTAGTTTGTGAAGTATAGTTAAAGTAGATTTCACAAAAGAAAATGGTTATAAGCTCTCGTTTTTATGTATAACGCTATTAATAAACTGAAGTATTTTAAAACTAGAATATATTTAATTAAGAAAGAAATTGCGGAAAAATTAATTTAATTGCGTAAATCACTTATGCGATAAAATTACTGCAATAAATCCTGTGTTGAAATCTCGGCGAAGACAACCAACGTGCAGCCTATGCTATATTTTTCCGCAATGTACAGATATTAGTTTACTAAACTTTATTTTAATACTTTTTTCAGTAGCTTTAATAATCAAAGGTATCGTGCCTATGAGTAGATAGTGAATCATACGCAGCCTCTCACAAAGGTGTTTTTAAAATTGTCTTCACTAGTTTTACTCTTTTGCTTACTTTTTCAAAATGATTTAAACATTTTATTTTGAAATTTAGACAGTATACAGCTCAGGTAAAATTAGCCCACTAAAAATCTAATTTTGAGAAAAAAAAATGTCATCCATTGGTTCTTTCTCCTATTTTTTTGGTGTCCTAGAAATATTTGTGGCAGTACATAGAGAGCCAGAAAATTAAATTTATTTCAAACAAAATTTGTTTCCTCTCGGGATCGAGCTTGGAACCTTTTGGAGGACATTCAGTCACTGCGCTCGCCATCACATATTTTGTTATTCTATTACTTTGAAATGTAAATAAGAATAGTTTTTGTAAAATTCATGTTTGCTAAGGAATTTAAATGTTTCATTTTAATTATTTGTTGAGTCTATTTCTCTAATTTTTCACTCGTTTCCAATTCACTAGGCTCTTCAAAAAAAAACATAGTTTTACCCTTATTCGAATTATTAAAAAATGGAAAAATATTCTTTCTTTTCCTTTATCTCGATAACTAAGCATTACTGGGCCCATATTCGTAGGAACTTTCTGTGTTATTTTGACTTATTTAAAAGATAGTAGTTTTATTTCGAATTACCCTGTATATGTAAAATGCTATATAGTAAATGAACTAACAGGAAAGCGCGTGGCTAAAAGTCTAGAGTCTAATGAACTTTTTTGTTCTATTGCGAGAAATTTGGAGGCCTCAAACCAGAGTACTATAAACCGTCTACAATATCTACAAGGGGTGGTTGTAGTTGATTTATTTTATTTTCGTTCAACCTATGAGTTTGAGGTTGGAGATATGTGTGCTGATATAAAGAATAAGAATACTTCAGGATGGAATGGTAGTTCGATCAAAATACTTCCATACATTCCGAATAAAGCATTTTATATACTGCATGCTGAAACTATTAATTAGTCTTTTTCAAACCGAGATTTTCTCTCATTTCTGAAATTTGCCAGAGTTATTCCGATTTTTAAAGGTGGAGACGCGGAGATTCCCTCTAACTTCCGACCAATCTCATTGCTTCCGACACTTGAAAAATAAGAGATTGATGCAAGAACGTAAGATTCACTTCCTATATAAACATAATATCATTAAAATCTCTCCATTTGGCGTTCGATCATCTAGGTATACCAATGATGTCATATTCGAATTTGCTGAATCAGTTATATAATACACTCAATGATGGCGAGATTGTGGTGGTGTTTAATGGCAAAAAGTCGAAAATTCGAGAGATTAGATCGGGTGTTCTACAGGGGTCAGTATTAGGACCACTCTTGTTTCTCCTCTACGTCAATGACTTTCCCAATGCTAACATATCTGAATGCTTTAAGATGTTTGTTAACATCACGGTTTTGTGGCACGATAACATTTTGATAAACAATATAAATACGGATTTGATTTTACTTAAAGACTGGTGCAATGCAAATTACCTGCCTGTTAATATGACTAAAACTAATATAATGTCATTTAAATGTACTTTGACCGGCATATTGCTGTGAAGCAGTGAGTAGTCTAAAGACTTTATGTTGATAGTGCTTTGAAATTTTAACAACATATTACATTACATTACAAACAAAATTTCTCGAGGATGGTATGCCGTTAAAGTCATTTCTAGAGAACTGAATGGATCTGCTGCCCGAAATCTTATTTTGCTTTGGTAGAGATTCATTTACGAAACGACATATGTTTTTGGGGATCATGTACTGACTACTTATTTAAATCGATCTTTGTACTACTGAAAAGAACTTTTAGATATATGTATTGCACCAAATTCGTGTAGTTAGCATGTGTAGTAGTACCTTAGAAACTAAATGCCTTATTTTTAAGAAACACCGAGAGGAAATAAATTCCGAATCGTTTTATTCTACTCGCAGTTCTCATATTGTACATCTTCCAATATCTATCTTATTATCTTATCTTATATCACATTATCTGATTTATAATATAAAAAAAATACGGGAAATTACTTGGGCAAAGAAGTTTCGTAAAACTATTGAAAGGCTACTAGTTGCGAAGGCTTATTATTCTGTAAACGAATAATTTTCATATAGTTTTACGTGAAAGTAATATCTACATTATTTGTTTATTCTTTATTAACTGGAATAAATCCTATATATAGTGATTAGATTTTTATTTCACTTTGTTGACTATTGTTTTTTATATAGCGTCGACGTTTCAGTTTATAGTTTTTTATTATTAATGTTACTATTTTATATTTTACCTCAATTTTATTTTAAATTTATGGTCATTGCAATTTGTGCAAGCCAAGGTATTTTTTTATAATTAATATTGTATCTTTTAATAGTTTTTTAAGACCTACTTTAGGTTTCTTTATCTGTAAGAATTTCATGTGCTTTTGACAATAAACATATATTATTATTATTAACATTTTTGCTATTATTATTCGTAAGACTCAATTTAAATAATATATATATTAAATTAGGAGCACATTAAATATAAAATAATGACAACATAGGTAATAGTATTTGATTTAATAGTATAAATGGAAGAACACAGGTCTCACAGTAATTAACTTAAATTATTACCAACAATTCCTAAAATACCTTTTCTAGGAAAAGTCACACTATGAAAATTTGAAAAGTTATTGGTTTATTAACAGATAAAAATAATGTTTAATGTTCATTGTACAGCGTGGTCATTTTAACTTGTTCACATTTTAATCTGCTATAACTTTCTTATTTTTAAAGATATTAAAATTATCTGAAAGACAAATTGTATGGCTGGTTATCATTGTGTATAACATAAAAAATTATTAAAAATGTTAAATTTTAAAAATATGAAAATACCTTTTTTTCTTTTAAATATACCTAGCTGACCGGCAGAACTTGTTCTGCTTTTTCCGTTAGATGGGGCGATGAGTTTCCAGTGAAAATATGGGGCACATTCCCCACATCGTCCCGAAATGTTATTAAAGAAAAACCTATTGGTTTTATGGAAAAAATACGCAATAAAACAACACAAAAAATAGTTTTGAAAACTCTCGGTAACCACAAGATCATTTTAAAAAATCGTGTAAACTGGTGCAGCACAACTCTCTTGAAATCTGGCTTAGTGTTATAAATACATAGATTTTTGCTTAAAAAAAAAAGATATCTTCTTCGAGATTCTAAAAATACCTTAATCTTTGAAAATAAATAAGATAATTATGAAGATTTCGCCATAGAGAAATGCCGTGAAGAGAGAAAGAGAATGATCTTTGTCACACACATTGTAGCAGATTTTCTTTATTTTCCCGTTAATTTTTTAGGAGACGGGTAGAAAACTCGGTATATTTAGAATCAGGAAAAAGGGACCTAGCTTTGGAAATTACAGAATTTTCAGGGCATTTCATTCAAAAATGTTATATTTATATGTATGATAATTGACATTTTTTCATAACTTGGAAACTAGCCATAAAATTTGTTTTTTAAATCATTTTGATATTTTGAAAATAAGAAAGTTATGGCAGATTAAAATATGGACAAGTTAAATGACCACCTTGTACAAGTCTTAGAATAAGAATTCAAACCACGTACTTACCATGAGTACATACCCAATTGTAGCTATTATAATTGGCATATAACATAAAGTCATAGGCGTATTTAGAATGGCTTCTTGGGGAGAGGAGAAGGGCAAACATATTCTATCATTTGCATTTCAGAGTGGTGTGATAACTAATTCGGCTTCTAAGAAAAAAAAGGTCTCTGCTTTTCGTTTAACACCACATACACATAACACCTTCATGAAAATCAATGCCTTTTTGTCAGCAAATCAAGAAATGTGTTATACAATTATTTTTGGTTTAAAACATTTTGCTCTGGATTGTTAGTTCTGAGAACATAATATGTTCTTTTGGACTCCCATCCTAAATACGGCACAAGGTCCATATTAGATACTCATCTACTAAAGCGGGGCTAAAAAATGTGAACGACATTGTTTCTAAAAGTAAGATTTGATTTGTATATGGGGTATATGAAATATCATCCTATTTTTGTAACACAGCTGTACAATAATAATTACTTTCTTATGACTGCACCTTAAAACATTTTTTTCCCTTAAAAGAGAGAAAACACCGAAGCATTCCAAAGCAATTTAAACCCATCTACCTGTAGGATATATTAAAAAAGTACGAAATGAATCTCTACCTGGAAAGTAATCACATTAATAATTTCTTTTTAATAAGTAATTGTGCGGAAAATAGTAAAATAGAACTTCACTATGTAACTTTAATGTTTTAAAAATGTTGTTGACTGCAACTTGTGTGGACTGAATTTGAGACAATGTCCTCCTCAACTAACAATTCGATATATTGGCAAATAGACTGATTTTTACGTACAAACATGAAGACCAATATATTGAGTCGTAAACCCGAAAATGAAAAACTTTTTATATTTGTCGAGTCATAAACAAAATGGACATAAATGGTAAGAGGAAAATCTTAATTTTATTGATATATAATTGTTTTAATTAGGAATCAAAGTATATTCTTTCTAATTAATTCTAATAACGTAGTGTACTTCTTTTATTAAAGTATCCGATGTTTTGTGGCAGATTCTTAAAAGATAAACCTTATAATACAGATTACCATACAACTTTATAAGCACCCTTCTGTACACCCAAATAAAAATTATAATTTAGTTCAATAATTTGAAATAATTAAGAATTGGTGAATGCATCAATGTTATTTGCTAACACTTAAGGTAGGTACTTATCTCACAAAATATCTTTAAAAATAGTTTGATCGCTTTCCATATTTTCCTAAAAGAGAAAGTGGCAACAGTGGAAGAAAAGCAACCCATCTTCTCGAAGGATGCCCATTGTGAAGTCAATGCGCCTCTGGGACACTGTAAAACCATTTCAAAGTTTTCTCCTTAGTTTAGTTAAAATGTCATTTTTTCTATATTAAATCACAGTGGGTGGTCTCCATATTCCGTGTTAAAAAGAAAAACATTATAAAATTGAAAAGCTAGGTAGCTGTGCTTAAATCGATTTTATATTCTACTTCTAAGGGAATGTCTACCTTGTTATACTGTTGTGATTAAATTAATGGTTTCTAACTTTGAAATCAGTAATCAAGACCATAGGATACGATACATGTACTCAGTGTGTCCGGAATTTGAGTCTCTGTACTGGGATCTCGCTTATTAGAGAAGATAGAGAAATGGTAAAAGGTGAAAGTTTTAGAAATTTTTTTTGCAAGCCCAATAGCATTTGCAGACGGATTCTAGCTATGGTTCTTGAGACATTGCTTGTTAAAGTTATGCTGTAACTTTTTATTGGCCAAATTTTTCCAAATCTGTAAGCAGATAATTAAAACCACATTTTGTGTTAAAATTGGCTCATCACGACTTATTTATTTTATACGGTACTGGATTTTTTATCTAGTTTTTTTACAAGCCGTTAACCCCCCCAAATCGAATGAGGTAACTCACTCATACATTAAAAGTATTTAAGATTCTCCTTTATGATTTGGCGAAATTCTGGTTTTCCGTCTCTCTCTAACACTGATGAAATCTGATATTTAAATATATTAAGCTTGTTAGTTTTGGGGGGTTTATTTGTTAAGAAGGAAATAAAAAATCCAGACCCGTATTTAAAAAATTGGTAAATTTCCTTTACCCGGAACTTAACTCGTTATGAACATTTACTTTTATTAAGGTATAGCAGGAACTGCGCAACCTACCACAAAGAGCGTCAATATGGGCATGCCACTGAAGTGTGCTGTCAAAGTTTAAACCTAACAATCTAACACTGTGTGAGGGGCTCATTTCATTTGGTGCACCATAAAACAATGCAAAACCTTCATCAACTTGCCGTTTACTAGAGGAAAAAAAGTTGTTTTTTTGAAACTAGGTTAGTATATAGTTGTAAATATTTTCAGCAGTATTTTTTAAAAATATTATATCTGGCCTTAGTATTAGAATGTTTGTGTCATCCGCATAGCATACTGAAAAGACATCAGTTGCTACTTTTTGAAGGTATAGTATAAGATTGTTAGATAATATTTAAAAAAATAAGGGGCCCAAGACGATCCCTGAGGAACGCCTTGTATTATCGAGCGACAGCTGCTCTTTTTGTTATTAATAGTGACATACTGAGTCCGACTGGTAGAAGATTTAACGCCTTATCATGAATCCCATAGTGATAGAGCTTTGCTAGTAAAAGTCGATGATCGAGCAGTGAAAAATCTATAAATAAACCCATCACCAACACCTGACTGTCAACAGCATCAACAATTTTGATTTGAAAGTATGATAGGGCAGTTTCTGTACCCTTTGATGTAAAATCATGTTGTGCAGAAGAAAGCAAGTTATATTTATTACAAAATGAAGTTAATTGCTCTTTTAGATACATCTTAAAGTCTTTTGATATACTACTTAGTAGACTTATTGCACGATAGTTGTTATAATTATTTAAAACCCCCTTTTTAGAAACAGGAATAATCGATGCTAGTTTCATTTTACTGGGAAAAATAGCCTCCTCAAATGATAAGTTGATCAAAAACGTTAATACATCAAAGAGGTACAGTTTACAAGTCTTAAGCATACAGTTAGAAATGCTATCAAAACCACTTGCATTTGAGTTTTTTAGTCTGCCCATAGCAGACAAAACTTCTGGGAGCACACAGGAGACAGAAAAAAAGTATTGACCCCAAGCGGAATGTTTCTATCCATGAGGTCGAAGTCTACATTTATCCAGACATCTCATTGTAGTACATTTTTTATTAAAAGTATTAGCAACAGTAAGATCATCAAGTTTGTTATTATTCTGAAATATCAAAATATCCTTTCTGTTGCTATTGTCATTATTTCGCAAGTCATTAATTATCTGCTATGTAGCCCTAGATTTATTTTGAAAGCTAAAATGCAATCATCATTACTTTTTTTGTGGAACTTTTTTTAATCGATCTCTATACATGGAATGCAATTTATTACCCAAGGTACTATATTTTTTGTCAAATTTAGAAAGTTCCATATATAATGTAGAATTTTCCTTTAATTTAACCAACTCTTCTGTTAGTTGCGCTCTTTTGTCATTTTTTGCTGTGTTTAGATGGCATTTCTTTAATGGAAAACCAACTTTAAAATAATGAAAGAAAGTATCAGCAAAAATATCAACCTTGGAGGTTTCCTAGTTGCTTTCCTCTACATCTGTACTAAGATACTGTGAATAGTGATCAGAAAGGCAAGACGGACACACAAGCTTTAAGACTGGTGTTTATAAAAAATTATCTATACAGGTACTTGAGTTTTGAGATACTCTCGTAGGGGATTTTACAACATAATGAATATCAAGCGACATCAAAATATCAGTCAAACAACAGAGGTTAACACTATGTGATAAAAAGTTAATGTTAAAATTACCACCGATCACAAATGAATAAAATGGAGGGCCCAAGTTTTCTAATAAATCACAGAGTCTACCTTTATACAGGAACACTCTAAGACACCTTCTACGCAGGACTCAGAAACATTACACACGGTATGGCTACAGGAAAAATTGACATGTTTAAAAATTGTTACACCGCCATTCTTGAAAGTGCAGCAAAAATAAGTACATAATGTAAAATTACAAAGTTTACTCTCGTCCAACTGTTGTGCACTTTGCCAGTGTTCACTCAACAATAAAAAGTCACAAGTATTGCAACCCACCAAAGAGCTATACAAATCTAAAATTGTATTTGAGAGATATTGAATATTCTGATGACAGGTAGTCACGGGGGCAACCCATTCTTGGGTGATATCGAAAAATTTTTTGGAGAGGTTTCCGTATCACTTGGAAGAGGAGATCCTTCAATTCGTCTAGAAGTCTCTGCGCTTGTTGCTTGCCCTCAGCATCGTACTCCACTGACAGAACCAAAGGCACTAATTCGTGTACACTAATTACGTCTACAGGTTTTATATATTCTAGATTTTTAATCTACAACCTTGTAACCCTTAGGATCCAATATGTTTAAGAAAGTTATCTTGGCCTCTGTACAGCTATTCACTCCGCATAGAAATTCTGGAAGGCGACAGTTAAAACCGTTTACAACATTAAAATGAGTCCCATACATGAACGGACATGATAGGAAAATAAACTTGGTGTTTAAACGTGATTTAAGGAGATTCCATATAGTCCCGATTTTAGGTATTTTACTTTTTATAAAGTCATTTGATCCAGCAAAGACAATGACATAATCCTGCATTGAATAATTTTTGTCAGAGGAACAACATTCTCGAGCACATTCGCAAAAGTCCCTCCAGGCTTAATATCCGACTGGACAACAAAATTTTTCAAAAAATTTCTTAACACATTACAGAGATTCTTGCCATTATCATCAGCCAAAATCAGGATTTTTTTCCGGTGATTATATGTGTCAACAAGCTGGATATTAAATCTATTTTTAGGTTGACCAGTCAGGTGCTGCCCTGGATATATTTTATCTAAGAAAACTAGAGCTTGAGGTCGCCTTAGAATATGTATGTCCTGATTTTTCATTACTAATTCACCTTGAAATTAGTAAAATAAACGGAATCAGTAGTTTTTGGATTGACATACACCGCCATTTTGTACCGTCATGTTTATTACGTTGATTTTTTAACAATTTTATTTGACCACCAGTTTTGCTTCGCTATCTTGAATTCGTACCACAATTTTGCGAGTTTATCTCTATATCACACTTAATGCCTGCACAAAATTTGAAATTAATCTAATAAATAGATTTTCGGGCTGATTTTTTAAACAATTTATTAGGCCGTCATTTTGTTTTACTATCTACGATTCATACCAAAATGTTACCAGTTTATTCTTACATAACATTTAATTTTTAAAACACATGTTTTTTATTCATGATTTAGTTGTGCCAAGTAATTAAAGGTAATTAGAAACTAGCTAAAACTAGTTAAAAAGTAACCTACTAGTTGGCACAAACGGTAGGATTTTGATTATTCAGTAATCAGTCTTCCAATCCTATCTCACCATTAATAGTTTTGATATGTTTTGTAAATGATTCACGTCTGGGATTTTTTATTTCATAAGGAATATTATTATAAATTATAGAACAATATATTTAAAAGATTTTTTCCACGTTATTTTGATTTCTAGTATTTAAATTATATATTTTAAATGTGCTTGCATTTTTGAGTTGGAAAAGCAGCAGCTTTGAGAATGTTTACTAATTTAATAGACAAGCTACTTTGTCTGGCCTGAAAAAATTTAAGTTCAATCAGTAGACGAAACATATTCGAGCAACATATAAGAAAAAATAACGAAATATAGAACCAACATTTCTGATTTTATGAAGAATAAAATTAGAGACACAATTTATATTATGTATGTTAAAAAAGAATACGTTACAATGGCCAGTTTACACAAAAAGTTAAATCAAGATATCAGCGGTTTAGAAAATACGATTAGTACGTATTACCTTTAAAAGGAACAATTAACGAAGTACTGGCTACATGGGATGAGGTACTGAATGAAGTATCAAGTGACCATCATTAGACTCTTGAGATATAACATAATCTTGAGATGCATCTGGCACACAGTTACTGCACCAATTTATTTATTTATTTCACAGTATCAACAGCAAGAAAAATGCAAATTACAGACACTGGGACTTAAAGCTAACACAATAAATATATTAAATACACTATACAATTTTAGATACTAACAGCAATGGTTATAATCCTAAAAACATATATACAATAATACTAAGTTACAGGTTGAGATCGAAAAAGTTTATCTATTATTTTGTTCTTGAATTGCTTCAGCGAAATATTGTCAATGTCAATATCATTAGCATATTTATTAAACAGTGAGCACATTCTGTATATACGTGAGGCCTTAAAACTAGTAATACGGGGAGAGTCTAAATAAAATGTGTTTCTTGATCTAGTGGTTCCTGCATTAAAAGAAAATTTAATTTCTGATAGAATTTTTGGACAATCTACCTGATTCCTAATAAATTTTGAAAAGAAAAACAATGCATGTTCTTATTCTTCTATTTTACATAGATAAACAGTTAAACATTTGAAGCAAAGTCCAATTATTAAAGCCTCGCGCAGGGTAGTATCCAAATTTATTAAAATATAGAAATTTAAGAAACTTTCCTTGGATTCTTTCAATACGGTTAATCCAAATATAATATTGTGGAGCCGATATAAGACAATCTAGGCAACACGAGACTATCAAACAACTTACAGCACACATCCTGATGAAAGTCCCTTGTAGTTCTAATGATAAAGCCCAGTATTTTATGAGCTTCACTAACCCTTATAGTAATATGCTCGGTAAATGTTAATGCACAGTCATATGTAACACCCAATTCCTTCTTACTAGAAGTTGAATTAAGAGGCAGACCATTAATAGTGTAGGTGTGTTTATGAATATTTTTATGCAGAGAAAAACACATGGATACGCACTTCCGAACATTAAGGGAAAAACCATTCTCTTCACACCAGCTGACTACCTTATTAAGGTCTTCCTGTAAGTTGTTATAGTAGCTACCATCCCTGTTAATCTCAGAAAATAGCTTAAAGTCATCAGCAAAGAGAAGGGTTTTAGTATATATGCATGATTTTAGATTTACAGTATGACACTATGTTTAATTTTATCGAATGTTTTTTCAAAATCTCTGAATATAACGTCGACTTGGATTTTATTGTTAAGAAAATGACTAGATTTGTTAATGTGGAATTATGAGGGAAAATGCCATGCTGTTACTCGGAAAGTTGTTGGTTAACCTCCTCATATAACTTTTCAAAAAGAATAATCTCTAGTACCTTAGATACCGAATTTAAAATTGAAATTGTAGTTTACAACTTCATGTTTTACACCACCCTTCAAGATTGGAATTATTTTACTCTTGTTCAAGATATTGGGAAATGCAGATGTTCTTAAACAAGAATAGAAAAGAAGACAAAGGCCTAGTCAATAGGTCACCACAACCTCTCAAGACATATCCCGGCAGTCCATCGAAACCAATAACCCTATTACCCTTTAATTTATTCAAAGCAGTGTTTATGTCATTTTTTGTTAAGGGTACAACGCAAAAATAATCATATGGTGTGCTGGGTTACCTAGGAAGGAGGGGAAAGGGGTTCAGGATACAATAGACGGCGCCAAAGATATAGTCATTGTATCTCAACCCATTTCTGTTTCAACCTACGCCTAACATCCACATACCTATTAAACCAATAATTAGTTTTAGTTCGCTTATATTTTTTATACAATCGTTCTTTGTTCCTTATAAGTGTAATGATATCTGGATGATACCAAACCGGAAAAGACCTTCCAATCTGTTTAGCCAATGGAACACATTTTGTAAATATATGATTAATTATTTCATAAAACATAGTTATGGTACTATCTTATCTTGATAAGCAAATAGATAGTACCAATATTAAGTTTGCAAAAGCACACGCAAGTACAAAATTTGCCTTCTTAAAATTAAACTTAAAATTTGGAGTGTATTTCATATTTGTTTGTTTACACTTCAAATTGAGAGCAATCAGTACTAGAGAGTGATGTGGACCAACTGGCAATAATGGTTCATTGTAGGTCATTATTTCGTAGTTATGTAGGTGAGAACTCACAATAACTAAGTTCAATAGTATATTATTAACATTAAAAACATTATTTCGTTTTATAAAATTAGTAAACACTAAGAAATTTTTAAAACCATATATGGGATCTTTATACATATTGGTGGAAACTAGTTCACCCAAATTAAAATCACCTAAAATTATACACTCGTTATTAACCAAATTAGACTCAACATAATGACAAAACCGTCGATAAGTATCACAGTTACAATCAGGTACAAAGTGTATCTAAAGTAAATTGAAACAGCCCAGAATTTGGTGTACGCTTAATTTACTACACCACGTATATCAAATAAATTTATTTTTATTCAATTAATCGGTTCACAAATGTAGGTTTAAATTTCTATCACGCCGCCCATTCTTCACAAAGAAATCTCCGATTGTTGACAGATATTTGGTTTTTATTTTGTCTCAACTGACTTTAGATACACTATATCTACCTAAACCAACACACAATTTAACACAGAGGGCCTCTATGTCCATATCACATATAACATTATATCGTTTTTTTAATTGCTAAGAGAACTCCCCTGCCCTGTTTTTTATTGGTTAAACCATAATCCCTATCCTTTCGAAAAATAATTCCATCAGAACTATTAAATTCTTGATTTTGCACCGAGGAATTGAACCAAGTTTCAGTGAAAGCCATTACATTACTATCATTACCTAGCATGGACAGTTTTAACTTTACAAGCTTAGTTTTAATTCCCTTGCAATTCTGATAAAAGATCTGGATGTGAGTCTACTATTGGAAAAATTGAGTCACTAAAATCTAAAGAGTTGTCCAAGGGTGTCGCAATCACGACACTAAGATTAGGATCATCAGTTAAACAAACTGCGCCAGTACTTGCACAAGAAGTTTCATTTACCAAACTATGCTGTTCAAAATCTGAGCCCAATGCATCACTGCACTTAATATGTATCAAATTATTATTTTTCTTTAATTTATGATACCTCTCAATATAATCCTTTATCAACTTAGAAACGACACCATTGATAAATTTATAGCCATTTTTATTTGCAATGTTTATATATGGAATAGTTTTTTCGGTGAATTTATTAACATAGTTTAAAATATTTGGAAATTTGTGTATTAAATCTAAGTATAAAATAATTACTTGAATAATACTTTAAATTAGTAGTAGTATTCTTTAAGTTTATTGTTCATATAACGTACTACCGGAAGACTTGCAGCGTCCAAATCAACGGAGCCACATGACACTATTACATAGTTCCGTTCATCTAGAAAGCTCCCCAAGGCACCAATGTTTTCCAGGATTTGTTTGCAGGTAGCATTAGCCTTCACGATCGATTCAATCACCACATCCAAGGAGTTTTTGACGTAAAAAATATACAAGATTCTTTATGGTATGAGGATTTTGACAGGCTTCGCTTTGAACTTAGTAGACGTGTTCAGCCCGAATGAACATTCCATGCTACCGTCACAGTTGGCTGGCAAGAACCCGATTGAAGTCACCATACCATAGTTCATGTCAGTTAGTTCACTTTTATCCATCTGTCGACTAGTTATTTCTTCCTTACATTTTTCAACCTCACACATCAGTTGTTTATTTAGGACTATGAGCTTTTTTATATCTTCTCTAAGTTGTACTAGTTCTTTTCGTTTGTTGTTTAGAGCGTTAATTTTTTATTCGATACAAAGTAGTTTGGCTTACTTATAGTATCTATAGTAAGTTTTAATTTAATAGTAATTAATAGTAATCCCATAAAATTACATATTTATGGGATTAATAAATAATATTTTCACGGTACTAATGTAAAGTTCAAGATAAACAGTTTCGTTGATGTATGTACCTTCATCTTCTTATTTCTTTTCCTTTAGAACTTGTTTATCTTTTTTCGTGACAAATTAATAGTAAGAATGTAATTCATTTTCAGAACTTGTTGAGCTGTTTCTAAATTAACTTTACTGTTGTGACTGTATACCATTTTCTTATACCTTTGCTCTAATACTTTGGAATTTATTTAAATAATTATTATTTTTATTACCTAACAAATCGTTGTTAAAATAACTTTTAGCTTTTGGGTATTATCTAGCATATCAGTTTGGTACAAAAATTCTTATTGGTGAAGCTCAGTGAAAAAAGGTTTAATTTAAAGCAAAAATGGTTATTATCAGAAAAGTAAATGCATGCAAAATTAATACATACATTAATACGCAAAAGGTATACTAATTCTGAAATGAATTATAAGAAATGGATTTCTGAACGCATTAATCACTTCTCCAACACAGTGAGGTTTTTTTACCTTTATTGTTGCTTCAAAAGCATAATGAAGTTTTTCACGCAACTATGTCGGCACCGATACGTCACGGAAATGTATAAATTGACCCTTATACTTCGAATAGACAGTTCATTAGGCAGTTCCATAAATGCGTCGCATCAATAGCTCGTGTTGCCGTTTAATCATAATGAGCAATCAAGGTATGGCACGGTATTATCGTAGGTCTAAATAAATAGCCGATTCAGCACGTCGCCGTCGGGGACTCGGAAGTAGCCACGGATTGGCAACGCTGAGCACGGAAATTTGTTGAGGGAAGTCAAGTATACTGAAAGAAAGCAACATGGAAATATGTTTATTTTCCATGTTGTTTTTTTCCAATTGTTGGATTGTCTATTCGGAGAATAATCACATAATCAAAAATCACTTGTAGTGGTTCAATGATTACATTAAAAGCATTCAAACTTATGTTCAATTTTTTCAATTAAAATTACTCTTACCAACTGCATGTGAATTTTAAATAAGAATCCATAAAGGAATTGTCCAAACAAAATATAATAAGATGTGATTAAAAAAACAAAAACGTAAATAGTATTTGAAGGAAAAATCAAATAAAGCTAAATAAAATTCTTTTAAAAAAAATCTGTTTCAATTACTCAAAATTTTATTATTATAATATCTCTTGCCATACTAATATTTCCGTTATTTGTACTTATCTAAATACAAAATACTGTTAAATTATTTGACCTATATTTGTTTTTCTGTTTAATACAAAGTCAACACAAGAAGGCTTATTTGACAAAAAATAAATTTATGTTTCGTTTTACTTCATTGAGCACATCGTACCTTTCCAAGGAAATGGTATAGTTACTGTTTGATATAGTAGATTAATCAAATACATACTAAAACGTCGGGTTTTGTGCTCATGCCAAGGTAGACAAAAAATCTACATTGTTAAATTTAAATACCGAATATCGTCAAATGCATTTTGTACGGTTTTCGCAATAAAATAATTATTCTTGTGTATACATCACCATAGATAATTGCATTTAGTACCTATCTAACTGAAGCTTATTAAACACTGGTGAAAATACATATATTGTGTGAACACGAGATTTAAATAAATAAATTTGAAAATTCCAATAAACAATATCTATATATTGTTTTGCTGTCTCGGATTCATACCAACATATTACAGATTGATTCCTTGGTTTTAGTGCAAAATTTGAGGTAAATTTGTTTTTAAGTAATATTTTTTTTAACGTTTCACTAGGCCGCTATTTTCTTCCGTCAAATTGGATTTTTACCAAAATAATATCAGCTGGGGATGAGCTGATATTATAACCCTTAATTTTTGGTCAGAAATTGAATTCAATCGGGTAAATTTTTTTAACCATTTGGTTAGGCCGCCATTTTGTCATCGATTTAAATTGTACCGTGTTTGTGTTGTCTTTTCAACGACTGCGGTTCTTGCATGCAATTTGTTGATATTACCAACGATTTTATGTCAAATTGGTGCTCGATGATGATGACGATAACTCTGATTAAATATTCGAGCAACCTGACGCGTAGATCTTTCATTACCAACAATTAAGGGGATAATTTCAATTTTTCTTCAATTGTAAAGGCCGTTTTACATGCTGCAATTCTTTCTTGCAAGTTGCAATAGTCTTTAATAAAAGCATGCGCAGTGGCAAAACATTTGTACCTTTTGTCAAACTGCGCATGCCTTTGTTCAAGACTATTGCATATTGCAAAGAAGAATTGCAGCATGTAAAACGGCCTTAAGACCTACTCTCAAATTGTGTGCCATTTTATTAATACATATGACCACAATTGCTAAATGTCAAACAAAAACTTCTGTTTCAAAGCAATCTTCTATATATTTAAAACACTAAAGGCAAAATTTTCAGCAAGTTCGTGAGAGAGTTGTACTGCACCGATTTATATGATTTTTTTAATGATAGTCTAGTGACCGAGATTTTTCAACACTATTTCTTGTATTGTAAATTTATACTGTGTTTTAAAAAATCGGAAATATTTTATATACAAATCTCCCAAGCCCCTGTTGACAAAGAATTGAAAGAAAATGCAACAAGAAACTCTTTATATTCCTTTCGTTATCGCCATACGCGAACGAAGTCGCGGGTACTCGCTTTTCGTGTTCTGGTAATTTCAAAACTAATTTGGGCATTTGACATTTTTTATTAGAAGGTGAAGATGTTGAAGAGTCCAGAATAAAAAAAATGTAATTAAATAAACAATATATAAAAAGAAATAAAAAGTGTTTTTATTAACTTTGACATCTGTCAAAAGTTTTTTTTGTCGAAAACATCAAAGATTTCATTTATCGCCTAAAATCCCAAATCGATGTTCAAATTTTAAAAACTACATTAAAATTATTATGTATAAGATTTTTCCTTTTAGAGTTTCAAGGATCCTATCTACTACCAAAAACTCCAAATCGATATTTTTAACCATTTTTTAAACCGTGTAAAGTTCCACAAGGAAAATATCTAACAGCTCTCAATTCAGAATTATAAACAGTTTTCTATACTCTCCCTGAATAACTCATAAGCTTTGATGACCTGTGATCAAAATATTTCATTTCTTACCCGACCAGTATATATAAAATTCCTATTTAGTACTTTCACAACCCATGTGAAAAACGTATACAGTCCTGAATGGTGCCTGCTGTTGACTATCAGTAAAAGCACAAAAGTCCGCAAGAATGTTTCGGGATGATTTGTAATCATTTTATTAGGCCGCGAACTGACAGACAGACAGACAGGCTAACGAAATTGGCGTCTAGGGACGTTAAAACGATATGTAAAACCTTGGAGGGTGATTTTTTCACGATGCAAAAATTTTATTTGGCCGCCATTTTGTTCAGCCATCTTGAACAATTTTACCAGTTCATCTGCATACCACAATTAATTGTCGCACAATATTTTAAATTAATCTATTAAGTAGTGTATTGGGTAAGTAGTTTTGTAACTATACCGCGAACAGACAGGAATAAAGAAAACATGTTTTCGGCATCTAAGGCTCTTGAAACGTAAAGATTTAAGAACATCTCAAAGGGTGATTTTTCCACTATTACAATACTTCCCTTTTACGAGGGAAGTGTATTGTTTGATTCCGGGACTTCGGGATCCCCGGATTAACATCTCTATGCCAGGTTAAGGTCACAGCGAAAAAAATAAAATACGAAAATGTGAATATCACAATAGTGAAATTGCGATGTATCTTATAAGATTTATATCCCGCCTGTATGTCGTAGCGGCTTAAATTTGATCCTTTCATTCTTGTTCTTTCGAACACTGGTTAAGTTCACTTTGGATTCGTGCATGCTTAATAAGTCAGGAGATATAAAAAATAAATATAATAAATAGTAATTTTAACACTATTAATAAAAAAAAATATAAATATCTTCAAATCAAACTAAGTATAAATTGTATCTAAATTATTTGTTTGCTTTCCTTGACAGTATAATATTAAATAAATATTTAATAATTATTTCCTGTTTATTTTTTGTTATTAATTTTCCGATTGTTATTATGATATTTTATTTTGTAATGTAATGCTTTTTAAGATACATAAATCAAATTTAAGTTTTGTTAATGATGCTTTTCACAATAAAAAATTGGTAAATTCGCCTTTACACACAACTTCCCTCGTACAGAATTCAACTACTTACAATACAAATCTATATGTATATGCTATATAAACTATAATTTATTTCACTTCTTCTAAGTTTTTAATTTATTTAAATATTTGCTTAAATATTTAAACATTTTATTTTGCCATATAGGATTCGCACTACAAAATTTCCAGTCTCTCTCAATTTAAGACATGATTTTTGTGCAAAATGTAAAACCAGTTGGAGACGTAGTTTTTCGGTACTGAATTTTAAACATTTCATTAGGCCATAATGGAAAATTTTACCAGCTGATCCCTATATTAAGTAGTTTTTAACAATGTTTTTTTTTAATTTCGTACGGCCGCCATTTTGTTCCGTCATAATGGATGTTTAGCAAAATATAACCACTTTAACCCCATATGACCCTTGATATTTGACCTATGCCGACTATAGATCGACCGATAGAATGACGGAAATGGGAGAATGTGTTTTTCGGTGTCCAAAGACCCTAAAATGCAACGATCTGCAAAAGTATCAGACAGTGACTTTTTCACGATTACAATACTTCCCTTTTACGAGGGAAGTAAAAGTATTTTACTTAGTTTAAGCGATTTAGTTTTTTAATATTTTAAGAAAATTATCCAAATTCGGCATCATACCATCATAGTTTTCTCCCTTAAATCACGAAAATTAACGATAATTTTATATAAACCTATTTTTCTTTGTTGTTCCTATTTGTAATCCTGAGTCACAATTTTTTTAAACTGCCGCCCGAAATTTACCAACCTGGCAACACTAATTGTGACTGTTATGAACTGATTCTATAATATAATGTAAATGTAAATAATTAGAGTTAATTAATTAATATTTAATTTCAAAATCATGTAAAATAATTTTTACGGTCTTAAATACAATATTATTTCACACATCTCTACCTGTTTATTAAAATCCACATAGTCTAAAAAGCGCAATTTTCAAAAATTCAGCTGGATGTAGAAAAAAATATATAGATAGTGTTTTTTGATTACTTCATAAAAGATACAAGTGTTCGCAATCTAGTATTTACCGAGAAATTTTTAATTCTTGTTATATTATTTCTAATTAGATCGTTTGTTTATCCATAAATGCCTTTTCTCGCCACAGCACTAAAAAAATAAGTTGTCACGGTAAAATACCTCCTACTCAAAATAAAAAATGTTGTAAATTCGGAAAATGCATGTTTCTCCGTTGAATCGTATTTTTTGTTGTAATATTCATTACTCATAAAATCAGTTTCGCGTACTTAATAGTAGAAATACTATGACAGATAACCATTCTTGGGCCCCCGATGGGAATAGCCCATGAGTGCGATGCTTTTTTTAAACTTAAATAATATCTGTCTGACTCAACTTTATGACCGAAATAAATCTTGTGGATTCCAACTGTATGACCCAAATAAATCTTGTTTATCCCAATTGCGTGACTTGTTTAAACGGAAAAAATATTCATGCAACATAACCAATTAGTCCTTTTAAAATACCTCGTAACCCAATAAATCCCCGCTATTCTGATCCAACCCTCTGTGACTTGAGTTTTACGTGCATCTCGACAATGCAATATTTTTAAATTATAAATTGCCTTTAGCTCAATCAGATGCGCCATTATCATAACAGTAAGTATTTCACTCTCTGACACTGATTTACATCCATCAAACAATGCGCATTTTAAAATTTCTAAAAGCCTGCACTTACATTATATCATTCTCTTTATTTGAAGCCCAACAATACTCAAATCGATATAAACCCACTTCAATTTTACGAACACCTTGACTAAGCAATATTTAATTATAAAATTATAATTTCCGTTTAACTCGGCTAGCCGCTCTATTAACATAAAGCAGGTGATCATTCTCCAGCATTGATTTACATCGATCTAAAAAATATCTATTTTCAAATTTCTAAAAACCTGCACTTTGCATTATCTACTTATTCAAAGATAAAATAAATGTATACAACAAAATAATTTCTAAACTACCAAAAAAGTACAATTGCTGTCATCATTAATACCCATTCGGGCGATCGTTAAACACAATAGAATACCCCTGTCGAAAGGGCCAACCACCCTCTGAGATACTCGCAACCCTTGGTTTGTTTCCCCCGTCAAAAGGGCTATACCAGTCAGTTTAGAAATATAGGTTGATTTATTGCAATGCAGGTGTGAGGGACGGTTGTACATGACAAACAGATCTAAGCTTGTTATCGCTTAGAAAGCATATATAAAAGGTTAATTTGTATACACATTCTTTAGTTGTTGGAGCTCAGTTAAGTGAGAAACTTGTACTTATACTTTTACGTGTTGTTATTTGTGGGTTGGGTTATTTGTCTGACAGCGGTAAGTAAAATTATTTATTTAGTAATAGTTTAATAGCTTGTTAAATATTTTATTTCCCTTTAAATGGATGTACACTAGATGTTTAAATAATTCTAAAACTCAGTGATAATATATAAAAGTTGCAAACCTATATATCTCTGAAAGTTAAAATTGAATCTAAATAATTATAAATTGACTAGTTTTCAGAATTCAAGCATTTTAAATAAATATGTTTAACATTTTCCACAATCAGAAGTACATTCTAGACAAACGAATTTAATTATTTAAAACAAAATTTTAGATTTTTTTTTATTTTGAGCTTTGAAAACAGTAGAGGGTGTAGGCGAATTACGCTTGCTTACCTGGATATATCATTAGTATGTATATTTATAAATATGTCCCGCATATGTTTTATTGTATTATTATTATATGTTTTAAATATTTTTCGATGGAATACAAGACATCCCAAATTTTCTATGATTTTCAAAACGTTTCTTTTCCAGCGATTGTTTAATTTACCTATGATTTTGCTCAATTTATTATCCATATTAATAAAGAAATTTGTTTTATATTATATTTTTATCCATTTTGTGCATCATATTGATAAAATCTCGAGTTATGTCTACATCCAAGAAAAATTTATAGTTTATGATGCCAATATATTGTCCTCCAATCTTATTATTTTATACTATATATGCTTTTCACAAATATCGTGCACATACATTCAAAATTCGCAGTAAAGTTTAGCCAGATTCAAATAAGTCATAACTCATTCATTTATACGAATTGATTGTATTTCTTTTATAACTTATGCATCGTGGGTTCTTAGAAGCAGACCATATATTCACCTATAGAAAATCATTTTACCTATTCCAAAAGAAGTTATAACTCAGTATAAATGTGATTCACACAGTGGATTTTATAATAGTATTTTTTTGACTGTAGTATGTTGTATAGATTGATTTCTTGATTTATGACACATGATACAAAATGTCTAATGGCTATACTATGTTTTCACGTTAAATAATCATAAAACTTATTCCATGTTTCTACTTATTTTCCAGAAAATGTTTACCTATAAATATTGCCACCATTCATTCGCCAGAAAAGATCATTTAAAACGTCATGCTCTCCTCAGCTTCCAAATAAGTGATTGAAGACCCATGACGAAGAGGGCTCGACTTGACCAAGTTAACGGTAGGAAGTTTCCTTAAAATGTTTAAATAGTTATTCTATATTTTTTTTCTAATATATCCAACAAAGAATTTCATTGTTCTAAAACCATCCACATCGCCCACAAAGCGATGCAACCAAGGTGCGTTATACCGACTTCCTTCAAACCAAGACTACACCAGCGTGAAGAGATTTGTTCAGAACCTCGAGAAGAATATAATTAAGCTGGTGGGGGACAATTGCAGAAGATTTGGTCATCTTGGTCATCGATGTGGAGCTATTGGGACGTTTCTTCCTGCAAACGTCAAAGACAACGGAGGTTAAATCGTTCAACACGAAGTTCCAACTGGGGAATGAGACACAGATCTAGAAGAGTTGTTTAGACAGCTCGCTGCTATCCATAAGAGGAAACTCTCAGAGTTCCAAAGGAAATATAGTGGTACGTTTTTCCTTTTATTAATATGCTATAGTTTCAGTATTTTAATTACATTCTGTTTAATCCCCTTCACTAATATTGTTCAGTATGGACACTCCAGCAACTCCTCGATTTAGATTTAAGTATTACTAAAATTAACACTCTGAAAGCATCATCATATCAGAAGGAGGTGAAATCAAAGCAAGCTCTATTAAATATTCAAAACAATGATAAGAAGTGTTTCATGTGGTTGGTTTCATGCATGCACCTGCATCCGATTCAGTGGACTTAAAATACAAATAAAGTAGCAGACTCTCTGCCTTTTGAAGGTGAATCAGACTTTACAGATATGGAATTCCCAATTAAACTTAAAGATGTCTATAAGTTTGGATAACTCAATAATATTTCTGTCAATGTTTATAGGTTGGACAAAGTGTTGGAAAATGGCAAAAATAAAATTTAAGTCGTGTGTCCCTTACACTTTACATAATCTCGAAAACACAGACATGTAAACTTGTTATTAACCAGTGATGATTATGGAAATAGTCATTACTGCATAATAACAAAATATGTTGTGAAGAAGTGGCTCCATGTAATATCGGAAATGCTTTCGCGAATAATACATTTTTACTTAACTTTTCTCCTACATAAGGTACCTGGATGCCAATAGTTTATATGATGCACCCATGTCACAAAATGTACCAACAGGTAATTTTAGCTGGCTTTCCGCAGATAAGATTAAAATTTTGATTATATTAAAATTAGTAAAGAATCAATTAGGTGTGTTTTAAAAGTCGATATAGAATACCCAGAAGATTTATGTGATATGCACAATGAACTACTCTTTAGCCCAGAATCTATTGTAACGAAAGATTTAAAAGTAAATTTTTTGAAAATTAATACTTACCTAAGACTAACAGTCACCTGGTTAAAAACATATATACATCTAAACACAGCAAAAAGAAACCCGCAAAAAATAAGTTTGAAAAAGATTTTATCAAACTTATGAATAATGCTGTGTTGGAAAGACAATGGAGAAATGGGTAGACGTAAAGCTAATTACTCGTTGAGAAAATATTGGTAGGATGCTTGGGTCAGAAGCGTGGATTTCTAAGCCGAATTTTAAAATCGTTACCATTTTTGGTAGTATATATAGTAGCCATTGAAATGACTAAATAGACAGTTATATATAATAAACCTATTTACGTAGATTTTGCGATTCTAGACATATCTAACACCATTAAGTATGACTTTTTGTATAGCCATATTAAACCAAAATATGAAGGAAAAGAAACCTTACCATATACAGAAACGGACTCACTTATTTTAAAAGTTGAAAAGACAATTTTTATACAGAAATACGCGAAAATTTAAATAGATTCGACATATCTAATTACTCACGGGATAACCTACAAAATGTTCCGGTAAATACGTCTTTTTAGGGAAAATGAAAAACGAATATGCCGGAAAGATGGCGCGGGAGTTCTATAGAGCCGGGTCGAAAGCATATTGCATAAATGTCAACGGAGAAGTATCAAAAAAAGCCAAAACATTACCAAAAAAGAACTTAGTCTAGAAGACTATAAAACAATAGCAGACGTAGCAGCTAAAACGATTCATCGAGAGATGAATACTCTCTATTCAAATTTGCATGATATGTATGCAGAACTTAAAAATAACACGACTGTTACATTCGGTTCTGAGAACACGCTTGGTTGGGGTCATAGAGACATTGTGTTGCATGAGGCATCATTGGAAATTCTATAAGCGAAGATTGACTTTCATTCTCGCTCCTTTGGCTATGTATATACGATTTTTGATAGTTTTAATCATAAGTATTTATTTAGTAAATTATTTATTTATTTATATTATTCATACAGTAATAATATTTATGATGTAGGACTACAAATTCAGTTATATAACTGAATCCTAGGTTTTAAAACTAAAACCAGACTATTTTCCGTCCAAATAACAAAAAAGCTCATATCACGTAAATTTTAATTTTCTTCTTTGTAACAACTTATATAAATATAATCATCAATGTAGAAATTTGCATCACACAAACAGTCGTTGTTTCTAGAAAGGTTATATACCCATAATGAGAAAATTTCATAGATGATTCATAGACTTTTAAAATAACTTGCTTCACTTAATATTTCACCTTTATAATATCTCCAACATTATATATTGTATAAAGTGAGGTCGGCTTGATTCTTTTTCTTTTTTGCATAGCCTTCGACTGATTTGCTACTCTTGAACTTGATGTAGATATATCATCGCATTTAGAATTCATACTAAATTTTTTAAAATTGGTAAACAATTTTTTTCACTCTTCTAAAATTCGAAGCATATTCTAAAACTTGAAAGATTTTGTAAGTAATTTTTAATCTTAACATGTAGTGTAATCTCCACAATGATTAGATAAACTGATACAATTTATATTAAAAGAAATTTATGCAACTGAAATGTTGAAATATAGTAAGACGTATATTTTTCAAACATTATCACTAAACAACTATTTGTCTTTAGTACTAAGAGAGGGTTATTTCTTAAATCACCCAATTGAAATGAATATATTGTATGAGTCACCGTTAAAAACATGCCAGGGCTTCTAGATTTTATAACACAGATTTCTTGTTAGCGCTGGTGCAGGCGAGCAGAGGTGGAGTAGTACAAACTGCTTTATAGTTTAAAAGGTGGGAATGTTCAATTGCTAAATCAATTTAACAGTTGTTTTCTGTGTAAAACATGTCATTTTCTTTTAAAGTTATGATATCTGCAAATAATCAGCAAAGTATGTTTTCCATGTCTTCAACATCAAAGTATTCTTTAGAAGAGTATAATATTTTCACTTATAATAGTGAAGTTAATTCTATCTATGAGAATAAGATGAGCCTTAAAAACCGTTTGCTAAATGAATCTGCATTTATCATACATCCTACTATTCTACTACAGATTCAATTGTCTATAGGAAACAGCGTTGCTCGAAATTTTATACCTACTAGCTGTAAGGTTGTCATATATAACATCGCAAAAAAGGAATA
Organism: Kuschelorhynchus macadamiae; assembly: GCA_030620095.1. NCBI lineage: Eukaryota > Metazoa > Arthropoda > Insecta > Coleoptera > Curculionidae > Kuschelorhynchus > Kuschelorhynchus macadamiae. The sequence goes on from JAUTXW010003618.1 coordinate 249,091, forward strand.
TAGTCGCCATCTCTTTTTCCGAACTTGACTGTATGGATTTTATCGATAATATCTATATGAAGGTTCGTATGATCGAACAGCGAGATCTATATGAGAGTATTATCAACATAACAAATTGTACAATAAGTAGTATACCTTGCGAAAATTCTCAGTTACTTAAAGTTGAAAGAAAATGTGTGCTCTATCTATACAATGAGTAGATAGAAACTCTAGTTTGTAATTTTTCAATTGTAAATTATAAACACAATTCGATCGAATCTTGTTGTATGTTAGAACTACCTACTTCAATTTGATTATAGTCGTATTTTATGTGATATTCTGAAAAAAGTGTTTTATTTAACATTAATTTAAGCTTACATTACTACCACTACAGTAACATGATACACTTAATCTATATTATATTTATTAAGTTATGTTTTCAAGTCAGAAGTCACTATGATTTATCCAAGCTGGATTCTTAAAACCTAACAATTTTACTTTAAAATACTTTATACCATTTATGTTTCTAAGTTTAACAATATAAATAAAAATTTAAATTAAATTTTAATAACGCGAATCTTATTTATTTTTCAAGCAAAAAATTGTATCAAGAGTCTTTCAATTCTTAGACCTCTTGTAAAGCCAATCCGCGGTCATACTGTATATATTATTAAAGACTTATATTCAGTTATATGTTTTATTAAATATATCCCAATTGCCAGCACATCTGTCTTACCCAATAAATCAACTTGTCACAGCTTTTAAAATGCGCTCTTTTGACGACGAACAAGAGATAAATAATAATTCAAGTTGATTGCTTAAGGTCGAAGCGCCGCCCACAGCAGTAGTCATGATCCCGCCAGCATGGAAGCGCCTCGGCAGGGGTTCGATCCGAGGGGCGAGGGTATTCTTTTGTACGCTTATTGACTGTGCGGATGGATACTGATGGTGACAACTATTATATCTTTTTGGTAGTTTTGAAATTATTTTGTCGCATGCATTTACCTTCGAAATGAGATAATGCAAAGTGCAGGTTCTTAGAAATTTGAAAATTGGTATTTTTTAGATGGATGTAAATCAATTTAGGAGAATAAATTCTTGCTTTTATGATAATGGATAATATTTAAAAATATTACATAATCAAAGTGCACGTAAAATTGGCGTCAAGGGGGAGTTGGCTCAGGATCGATTTGGGTATTGCTGGGCTTCAAATACGTAGAATAATATAATGTAAGTGCAGGCTTTTAGAACTTTTAAAATGCGCATTATTAGGTGGATGTAAATCAGTGTCGCAGAGTGAAATACCTACTTTTATTATAATGACGCTTCTGGTTGAGTTAAAAAGTTAAAATGACGGCACAGAAGGTTACGTGAGAACAACGGGGATTTGTTGGGTTAATAATGTCACAAGATTTATTTTTGTCACATAGTTGGGCTAGACAAGATTTATATGGGTCATAAAGTTGGGTCAGACAGATTTTATTTAGATTAAAAAAAGCATCGCACACGTGGACTATTTTTTCCGAGAGCGGATGATGGTTATCTGTCATAGTATTTCTACTCCAAATTTTGTCCCCGGAAAAAAAGGAGTGATTATGTAAAACGAAATGAAACTAATTTACCTATGGGAAGTGTAGTTATTCCATTTATACACGGAACCACAGATAAAATTGAAAGGTTACTTCGCCGGTCCAAGATACGTAAAATCTTCAACATTGGACAATATCTGCGATCTGGACAATGTCTGCGATCGCCAAAGGACAAACGGAAAGAGTATATGCAATTCCTTGTTCCTGTGGTGATGTCTATTTTGGACACACTGGACGATCCATATCGACTAGGCTTAAGGAACATGAACGATGTATCAGAAAGAAACAAATTGTATAATCTGCTGTACCTGAACACCAACATTCCACTGTACATGTCATAAATGTAAAAAAACCAAAGTTCTTGCATCGGTCTTGGAATTCTGTAAATGGAAAATTAGAGAATCTATTGAAATTTATAAGAGATACGGGGTTCAGTTTACATCATACGTGGAAACCGATCATTACACCGGGTCACGGTTCGGTGAATATAAATAGCCCGCCTAGATCTCTTCGAGCTCATTCAGTGTTTCAATCTAGTAAAATAAACATCTCTAAAAATGTCTCGTGTAATCGAAGGCGAAATGTCAAAAAGTGATTTCATTTTGAAACGGTCTAATCCCAAGAACCATGATTTCTTAAGTTTAGAAATGAATTTGAAACTGGAAATACATGGCTACAATATACGATATTTAGATTTTACCTGCAAACTGGTCAGATATGGTGAAGCGTGCACACGGCGCTGGAGGGTTATCCCTGATCCATTTTCATTCAATTTAGAAATTGATTCCTTCTCTCCACGTACACAAAACGCGATTTTCAGTATAATAAAAACAAACATCGTAAATTCCTTTGATTTAATAAGTAAAACATCCGAAAAAAACAACCTCAGAAATAGAAAAAGACTTAAAGAAGTTCGATTTTGATAAAAACTGAAGCACTTTTAAAAAAAAAACGAAAAACTGGTTAAAAAGCAGACATTTCCGGGTTTTTAATGATACTAATTGTGAAGCGATATCGTAATTTCTGTGTTTTTAATTCAAATCATGAAATTTTGGAAAAACTAAGAAAATACTAAAAAGCAATTATCGATTCAACACGTAACAAAAACAATGTTTTCAATGCTGTACTAATATTCCAGATCTTCTAAGGAAAATAATACCGAACAAACAACGGCATACTTATCTGTTATAAATAATTAGTAAATAATTAAATCTGTAAAACCCCTAAGAATATTAGGCAAACAATTTTTGTTTTCTTTTGTTAAGTTTACAGGTAAAAACTAATTGTCACATTCTTTCGGGATTTAATTTTTGAAATAAAGAAAAATAAAAATTTTTGGTGGAATTATTGTAAATTTAGTTCGCGGGTTCCCAATTTTCAGATTTTTCTCTTGATAGATGTCAGTGGTAGAAAATTAACTATAGTCTCCGATCGATTTATTTCATATTCAGAAAAACAATCATAAGAAATATTTTTGTTCGGGATATATTTATATTTACATAGTTGCTCTCTCCACAGACAATATTTTGGCAAATACTGACACAAAAACACATTTACGTTTTTTTTTTACTTGCAGAGGATCTAGCAATGTAAACTATGGCTAGCTCAAAAAACTCTCAAAGCGCTGCAATTTAAAAAAAAGTCGGCTTTCTAATTTTGTTGTGATTTGGCCCTCCAGATACTGGACTACTTAGCTTCCGACTAGTTTTAGGCTGTAAGGTACTTGTAATTTTCTTATTTACTTTGCCTATTTATATATTTCACGTTGAGAGTATTTAACTGTAACTACAGGCGCCGGATCATTTGATCCTTTGGTCAAAGTCCACCGAATAAATTATTCGGTAAACTTTGATTTGATGGCCTCAATTAGCAGCCTGAAATTTGTTCTGGTGATTAGAAAAACTAATTTTTTGTCACAATTTCAAAGTTCAACTTTACATTTGTACTAAATTTACAATTATTGTCTATGTAAAGCCAAGTATTTTTCTTTTGCTTTTTTTATTTTTTTAAACTGATTTGGTCTTATCCTAACAGGTTTTGTGCAAAAAAAAAACATCCGATTTATTTTTTAAATTATAAGCGTTACTAATTCTAAACCTTTTGAAATTTTGTAAAACATATTTGTAATAAACGTTTTTTGTTGAAATACTTTAGCTTAAAAAAACTTCCTGAAGGAAGCCCGGAATACCATAAACAAAACAGGCAATGACAATATTTAAAAACTATATTTTGCCAAAAAGACAAGCTCTCCCTCGTCATTTCTGGAGGCAAACTACCTGAGTACATTTTCTAAGTTCAGGACAGCTGACCTCTCAGAATGTAAATGATGAATCAAGATATGCATTAAGCGTTTTTGTGCCATGGTAGACCTCAAATGCGTCTTTAGGCGGCATTGGGCGCTAACACTTTACTTTGATGTTGCTACTGAGCCTGGCACAGCCATTAGTACTTTCGAACATTGAACTAGTCAATATTCGAAGATCAGTAACAATAATAATATTCACTGGTTCAAGAGAGGCTTGGCTCTATCCGATTATTTGCCTAGTTTTTCGGCAAGATCAGTAGAAGAAGAGATTTAATGTTTAAATAAATTTTATTGGATAATAGTAAATATTACCAATTTTTCTTTTCTAGGGCATTTAGACATTTCTAATCAAACCTGTTCTTAAGGGATGATATTAGGAGGTCCAATATCTCATAATATCATTTTTAATTACCTTTGGGCCCCTGTACTGGATCTATAGGATTATTGGTCTCCTCTAAGCAGAGTGGTAGTTTTCTTACCCTTATTTGTAAAAGTAACTCCAACTTTAAGTCCTCAACTATTTTACTTATCTCATTATAAACTAAATCAAAATGCCGACCTGACCGTAATGTTTCTAAATGCTTTATAACAATAATTGAAGCATTTTTAGCTCCCGCTACAGTTAATTCTAGTTTTGTAAAGCTCCAGCCAGTTAGTTCTTCGCAAGGAGTAAAGATTTTTATAGCTATTTTAAATATATCGATTGTTTCCAAAAAATCGTTTATTTCCTAGGACAGGAAAAACAATCAAAATATACTAAACTGACTGATCTTTTAGGGAAAACTCTGCCTTTTTACCAATAGCATTTCTGTTCCCTTTATGTCTCCGATAACTAATCATAGGTACCCGTTGTTTAAAATAAACTTTTTTCTTCCTTAAACCAATCGAAAATTTTCTTAGCGGTTTGGAAAATTCCGATTTCGATGATCGTTATCCTACATGATGTCGCTGCCACTTAGCCAAAAGCAAGACATCCATTGGATACAAATGGTGCGACACATGCCCTGACTGTTTTAACAATATAATTTTTATTTAGCAATTGATTAGTTGTAGAGTAATATGGCTGCAGTACCCGTGATAAAATAACGACACGGGCCTAATTTTACCTAGTTTAGGAAGCAGTTGACAAAACTGTCTCCAGCCATCCAACCTTTTGGCGTTGATACGTAACTGTTTTCCGGAAAAGAGCTGCTCTCGGAAACCCAAGAATTCCAAAGATTATTTCCTTTAAAAGTTATCAAAAGGCACAATTTATTTTCTGCTGCGTTAACACATGGTAAGTCCGTGGTATATTTTCTATCTGTAGCAAGGTTTTCCTTTATCTGATACAACTCTTCTTCTTTGGAGGTCATGACAAATATTAGTTTCGTAGCAGTTTTAGATTTGTCCAGGTTTATGTGGAAGATTATTATTAGTTATGGTTTTCTATAATATTTCTTAAAATTCAGAGATGACAAAGACAAAAGACTTGCACCTTGTTTTTTTCGTAATTGTTCTAACCCTTCTGTTGCCTTACCTGTGCTTTCTCTTAACGGTATTTACCAATCCTCGCCATGTCTGACATTTCAAATGGCAGAGGAACAGAATTATTTTTTACGAATTTTTGAACTATTAGCAAGTTCTGTTTCTTGATTTTTGGTAAACACACAGCCGTATTCACAAAAGAGGTTTAAATTTAGACCAGGTCTAACTTGACATTTGTAGGTTTAAGATGACATTTTTAACAATTGAACAAATAATTTTTCTAAATGTCACAATTACAAAATGACAGTGACATAAACGAAACATAACTGGCGAACTAAGAGTTTTAAGTACCATGGCAACTAGACCTGGTCTAACTCTTAAAAATTTTTAGTGAATACGGGTGTATGGGTCTACCTCCTCCTCCAACATTCTCTTCTATTTGGTGTTTACCAGGCGGCCCAGATAAATTGTCGAGTAAAGTCTCTCTTGGAATTGTAAGCCTTAATGCGTGCTCTTTTAGTCCTGACACCTGTCCTAGATTGCCTTAAGCTTCATTTAAAACTCGGTTGGCGCATTTATTACTTACTAATAATAATTAATTACTAAAAGTTTGCTTTTGATTGCAATTATTTGGCTAGTTGTGATAAAAGCAAATGCAGGTAATGAAAATCTAAGCACAGTAGACGATTTATTGAACATAATAAATGCGTAATTAAATAGTAATCTGACACATAAAGCTCAATATCGGAATGTTTGTCCAAAAAAAAACGACACTCAGAAAATAAAGTTGCAAGTTGCAAATATGGCATATACCAACAGCTAGAGGCGCCCTAATAATTTTTAAGAGGGGCAAGGGTATTTTGCATCCCATGATTTGACCTGCCACTAAAAAAACATTAACAGCCATATTCTAAAAATAAAAATAGCCATAATCAGCTCACAGCATAGATTTGTGATGAATTCTTCAGTTTAGCTGTAGCCTGAAGTTATATCCAACACCACTGAGGTAATGTCGATACGTAGTGTTAATATAACTTACTCTTTCTAGTTTTCTAGGATTTTGTTTGTTATATTGTGCAAAGACCCGGCAAGAGTCAAAAGCTACTTAACTGGACTATGGTAAAGCTTTTTGTTCTTATTTTCTTGAGGTCTGAGTTAAATACCAAAATAATCAATTATGCTAGTTATAAACTATTGTGAAAAAGTATTTTGTTGGATTGTTTTGCGTATGTTGTTTATTGGTTCTAAAAATAATACATTTTATTAATATCTCATAATATATGTTGCCACATGTTGAATTTTTTATAACCCCCTCCCTCTGTCGCCAAAATTTGTCCCGTAGTCCTGTAATGGCGTACTTAAAATATAAGTTCTTCCCCTCCTTCCTCAATCAAAAATCGCGTTCGTAGGCAGCTGTATACCAGTATGCAGTGAAAATGTAAGATTCCCAAATTGGTAACCTTTGTATAAAATATAGGAAGAATATTCTGTAAAAAAATATTCTCGTCCTCCCGGTGTACCCTGCAATTAATGCTCTTGCTTTTTAACAATGGGAAAACTCTATCCTCTCAGGAATAAAACTGTCCTTCAGTCTTCAGATGTCTTGCTTTCTAACGATTAACTTTATAAGCATATTCTAGAATTAGCGAAAGAAATCAATTACGTATTTTAGAACCAAAAGGGTAAACTAAAAATGAACAATTTCAACTACAGTATAGTAGGACCGCTTGATGTTTACCCATGCGTGGTCAATCGATGAAACCATAAACGCAATAGCGCACCCAAAGGGGAGGCTTGGGGTTAGAACCTCCTCCCCCCGAAATTTCTAGCAAAACGGATTGTAAAAAGGATTGCAGTGTCCCCAAAAGATAAAAATAAAATATTTCGATATTTCCATTCTTTATGTTTTCCGGTAAGACCTAAAATTTAAACCAGCAGAAAGAACGTGAAAACAATGATACGAATTATAGATTTTCATTTAACGTTGTAAAATTTTAAAACCCCACCGATTTTTTTTCTGGATGCGTCACTGTATGGACCTATTAGTCCCATCGATTAGTATTCCATAAATCAATAATAAAAGAAAAAGATGAAACATGAAATACTATCTTCCAAATATGAATACATTTGTGAAATATGTTAGAAGATTAAATTACCAAAACGAACTTACTAGACAGAAACATCAATATAGACAGGCTTTTCACGTCAACCCCTCAAACGTTAAGGATTTGTTTGGAAGGTATTATTATTGTCATTTTATATTGTTCGTATTTATGTTTTTAGAATGTCTCGTTCTTTTAAGGAGCTACTTTTGTATTTTTTATTGCTGGTAAGATCTACACCCGTAATGAATGTGGACTTTTTTGTAAATTTAATCCACGACGTTTTGATTTGATTCGTATGGAAATGAATAATGAGGTTTGGTAAACATCCAAGGGTTCCAATGTATCTCTATCAGCCCAACATTAATTTTAGTTATTTAGTCATGTTCATACTACTGGCAAAGTTTACCGAAAAAAAAATCTCAAATTTTTATTGGACTTAAGGAGTATATATATATATATATATATATATATATATATATATATATATATATATATATATATATATATATATATATATATATATATATATATATATATATATATATATATATATATATATATATATATATATATATATATATATATATATATATATATATATATATATATATATATATATATATATATATATATATATATATATATATATATATATATATATATATATATATATATATATATATATATATATATATATATATATATATATATATATATATATATATATATCAGAGGCGTGCAGTCCATGGAAGCAAGGGAAGGAGTGCTTCCCCAAAAAAAAAAATTACAAAACATCTTCTAAAATGTAATTTCTGAAATAGGAAACCATTAATTTAGTTTATATTAAAAATGCTAAAATATTATCTTAATTATCAAGCCCATAATAAATGCGGCCTTGACTATCTAAGCTATCGTTGGAGTAGGTTCTCTGTTTGAACGGCTATCCGTGTGTTGTGTGATACGTACGTCGCGTTGTGCATGGTGCGATATGGAAGACAATACGGACGTGGATATGCAAATACCGTCAACTTCGGCTGTCGGTAATAACGTTGAAAATTTTGGAGAATTTAGTAAGAAGTGTGTGTGAATGTGTGGTGTGTGTCTTAATAATAAAGGGATTTTCAACATTAAAATTCGCTGATAAGCTTCAAATAATTTTCAAAGGAAGGGCAAAATCTATGAAAAATTTAACCACAAAAATGAAAAACTCTACTAGACATTTTTATCCGGAAAAAACAATACGACCAATTTAAATGGCTAACAGGGAGTGAAAATATAAGTAAATTATTTTGTTGGCCATGTTTACTTTTCGAAAATGAAAAAGATCTCTGGAATAAAACTGGTTTTTCCGATTTAAACAATTTTCATAAAGCTGTAAAAAGACACATTATGTCCAAAGCGCATTTACAGGCCGTCATAAAAGAAAAAGTCTTCAGCAAAACCAGAATTGAACAAGCCCTTAATAAACAGTTGGAATTTAGTCACCGCCAACACAATGAACTAGTCGATAAAAGTAGACAAATATTAAGAAGACTTATCGATGTTGTTTATTTTCTCGGACAGCACGAATTGGGATTTAGAGGTCATGACGAAACAAGGGTTTCTTCAAATAGAGGAAATTTTCAAGATTTACTTAGTTTAATGGCTAAATATGATATTGCTTAAAAAATCATTTAGAGCAGTCTAGCGTTTTTCGCGGAACGTCGAATCGAATCCAAAATGATTTAATTTCCGCTGTTGCAACCATTATTCTAAAAAGAATTAAGCACGAGATTGGCGAGGCGCGGTTCATTGCTATTGTTCTGGACGAAACAACTGATATCACTAATTTTAGCCAATTATCTGTAGTAATATGCTACGTTAAAACAGACGGAAGTATTCAAGAGCGATTTTTAGATGACGTTAAATGTAGAGCCACAAGCCAAGCGTCTTCGAACAGACAAGGTGGGAGATGTTCAAACATCATACAGACGCCTCTTTTATGAAATAATCGATCAAATTCAGCAACAAATAAACTATAGATTTAACGGTTTAAATGATTTTAAGTTCCTCGAGTTCTGCAATTTTGATGCATTTAAAGGAAAAACTTTTCCACAAGATGCGTTTAAATCTCTTCTTCTTCATTATGGCCAGTTCTTCGACCAAGTGTTACTGCGATCTGAACTAAAAGTGATTTACGAAACTGATGACATTAGCGCAAGAAAAAAACGCTAAGGGACTAATGCAATTTTTAAAAGACAAGGAGCTGGAAGATGCCTACACCAAAGTGTCGAAATAGTGTGAATTAGTATTGACAATACCTGCCACAAGTTCATCAGTAGAACGCAATTTTTCAACACTTAAACGTATAAAAAATTTCGTGAAAAATTCAACGGGGCAGGAGAGACTTTCGCATGCATCGCTGTTGTCAATTGAAAATAAATTTCTCCAAAATATGTCGGAGCATCGACGTTTTTATGACGTCATTGACGAATTTACAAAAAATGATCGAAAAATCGAATTTTATTACAAATAGGTAAGTTTCTAAAAATTGTTTCCCTTTCTTAAAATTTCACCGCACGCCCCTGATATATATATATGAAACTAAAAAATACAGATCACCATACAAAAACATAAATATTGTATAGATCAAATATTCTTTAGTTCAATAAAATATAACTATGCAATTTTTAAGATTCTATGGGGTATTTTATATGATTTGACAATTTTAAATGGTTCCAAATATTTAGTAATTCAATCTAATCAAAGCTTCTGAACTTGTAGAATGAATTATAGTATAACATTTGTGTCTTATTCTAAATATAACACTTTATAACAAATGTTCAAATTTTCTAATTGAAGTTCCGACTAAATTCTATGGACGTCGCTCTTCATGCCTTGCCGTATAATATATTATAGAAGTTTACAAGAAAAATAGTATAAAAACATTATGAAACCGTCTTAAAATAATAATGTTTCTAAAAAAAATAAAACTGACTTAAAGGAAATGCACTAAAAAGTGAAAAATAATATTTGATTTGATTTGGAAAATTTTACTCTGTGAAGTTGGCCTTAATTACCTATCAACAAATAGATTTATGTGCGGAATGTTTTGATGTCTAATACTACGAGTATAATGTCTTACTGTCTATTAGTTTAGCGCCGACTTCACAGTGAAATTTTCCAGATGAAATAAAATATTATTTTTCACTTTTTAGTGCATTTTTTTAAGTGGATTTTATTTTTTTACAATTTTTTTTATTTCATTCTTTTTAGTTCTATTTGGGTACACGGATTTCATTGTAAAAGTTAAGTTTAACAACTAGCCACTACCACAGAAAAATTAGCGTCTTTTTTTCTTGACAGAATGGTGAACGCCTAATAATATATTATTCAATATAACATCGTCCAATCCGGTAAAAACACGGGCTATTCCGCCATTTTTAACATGTTTCAATATGTTTATGTGACCACACCGCTAACATTCTGAATGTTCCCTGAAAATGTTATCCAAATTATAGTAATTTAAGTAAATTATAGTAATAGATATACATACATAAAAGAAATATATAGGATCGAACTAATGACCACCTACTTTTTTGAAGTCGGTTAAAAACAAGTCTTCTGAAACTTTAAGAATGATTCGTATTGTAGACGTCTTGACTAATTTTAACTATAAAATATTATAATCACCTATTTTTCAGCGAAAGCAATGACCAAGACCCACTGATTCTTGTAAAAAATGATTTTTTTGTATGTATTTAAATGCAGTTTTTAAAGTAATAGCAAATAATACAAATTAACCCAGCACCTCTGTTTTAAGAGAAATCTAAATCAGAAAATTGTTATTTAATTTCCCCTGTTTTTTTAGTTTAGTTTACTACAAACTTCCTCATACTCTTATGTTTTGCGACACAAAAGATTTTTCGTTTTGATGCATAAATATTTGTTTTACGTATTGTACAGGGTGGTCCACTTAAGATGCTCCTATACTTTATCTCAATAAATAAGACACTGAGAAAAAAAAGTTAAATACAAAAATTATTTGACCCTAAGTATATTTTTTATTAATAATATTTTTATGTATACAGGGTGTTCCATTGCGCCAGGACAGTAACCAACTTTTTTCTTTTTAATGAAAAGGTATGAATATTTGTAGAAATTCTAATTCTACGCTTGATTTTGAATATTTTTTGTCATCATAGCATACGAAAATTTGAGTAGTTTTTAAGAAACATTAACTTTTCTAATTTTTTTCGGAAAAACAAGTTTTTGGAAAAATGTGATTTTTTCACACCTGAAGACTAAAATTGTGAATTTTGGTTATGGATCCATGGGAGTGGTTGATATTTAATACTCTGACCTATCAAGAGCGAAAATCCATTATACAGGGTGGCCACAAATGACCATAAAAAAAAATGTTTTTGTAACTAAAAAAACTTAATTTTTTTAAATGGAACACCCTGTATTTAGCACTTTTATTGTGTTTAGGACTCAATCCTGCATCATTCCGTATATATATATATATATATATATATATATATATATATATATATATAGTTTATATTCCAAAAATTAGTAGTTCAGAAGTTATGACCAATTTTCTATAACAATTCGGGTATTTTTGTTAAAAATCTAACTAATCCTGAATAATATCCTATTCTAAGTTTTTTTTTAACATTATAATTAAATTTAATATTAAATCAACAAGTAATGCAAGAAAGAAAGTAACTAATTATTACAAAACATTTTCGACGTAACCCCCGTCTTTGTCAATACAAGTAGTATACATGGTTTCAATTCTCGCAATAGCATTTCTAGCCGCGTCTGTTGCATTAAGTCTACCTCTTGCCTAATTCTCCTTTTTAAATCTTGAACAGTATTACACCTATTTTTATACACCTCGTTTTTTAGGTTGCCCCATAAAAAAATCCAGGGGTGTTAAGTCAGGGCTCCTCGCTGGCCAATCTATGGTCCAATACCGACCAATCCAAAATGGAAACCGTGGATTCAAACAATTTCTAACAGGCACTATAGTGTGATATGGAGCACTATCTTGCTGATAAACAAGCTCTTCTTTAATATCGTTCGGCAGATTGTCAATTAACGGAAATATTTCGTTCTCCAACAAATTTAAATACCTCTCACCATTCAGAACAAAGTCATAAAATACTGGACCTATTATTCGATCACGGCTAATACCACACCACACATAAACACTTCTCCGACCCTGTTTTTTTATTTCTTTTACACGATGTTCATTTGAGTTACACCAGTAATGAGTATTTTTTCGGTTGAACATGCCGGCCGTATTGAAAATTACCTCATCGGTAAATGAAATATTTTTAAAAATGTCAGTTTCAAAATGGTGGTCCATCATGAGAGAACAATAAAAAAGCCTTGTTTGAAAGTCCTGTTGGGATAATTCCTAAACTGGTAAAAATTTTAACGGATGGTAGTTATTATCAGTTAAAGTCCTTTGAACACTAGTCTTATTAATTCTCGGTAGATCTCGGGATGCATCTCTTTGCGAATTTTCGTTGTTTTCTTCAAAATACAGGAGAATTTCTAATTGCTTTTCTTCTATTAGGACAATTTTTAGGCGCCGTTTTTGTTTATTGATTAGCACTCCACGTTCAAGATCACGAACAATTCGTGAAAAAATATGTTTCGTGGGTACCCGTCTTGCAGGATACAACAACCGATATTCCCGCAGGGCTAATGCTGGACTCTTATTATTTCTTATGTAACATTCATGAAGATTTAAACGCTCTTGGACACTGTATAAAGCCATTTTTTCCTTTAAAAAGAGTTAGAGGCAACTAAATGTCAAATAAAAACTGTGTATTTATTGGTGTCCAGGCAACAATTTTACTAGTTTTGTTTTTCCATGGATATCTTGTAAAATTAAGACGCGTTTAGAAATGCTATGCGAAAATTAAAACCGTAACCGTAATATTATACTACTTGTATTGCCAAAGACGGGGGTTATGTCGAAAATGTTTTGTAATAACTAATTAGTTACTTTCTTTCTTGCATTACTTGTTGATTTAATGTTAAATTTAATTATAATGTTAAACATAAAAATATTATAAATAAAAAATATACTTAGGGTCAAATACTTTTTGTATTTAACTTTTTTTCTCAGTGTCTTGTTTATTGAGATAAAGTATAGCAGCATCTTAAGTGGACCACCCTGTACGTATAAATGCGTGTGCATAGGCTTTTGTAAATACAAATGAACGGTAAGGATATTTAAAAAAAATGTATTGAAAGGTATTTAAAGACAGTAAACAATATTTAAAAGGCTGAATAAGTATTTAATAGTATTTAAAGGTTTTGAAGAGAGAGTGTAACCCATATTAAAATATTTGCGCCCCCTCGTTTTAATTACACCATGAAGGGATTTTATTTTACAAAATATCGATTGTTGCAGGGTCAAAAGACACGATTTTACATAGAAAACTTCTATTCGATGTCTTAAGTCAGAGTCCAAGCCTTATTGTGAAAGATTCGATATATTTTTAAAATTGGTCGCCGAAAATATCCATTGTCCGAACCCGAAAAAAAACTTCACGTTCACGTCAAAAATGAAAATTAAGTGGAAAGCCACCCAGTATAAAAAAAGCTAGATTTCTGGCTTAAAACGCAAACTGGTTGAGTAAAAGCAACAAATTTCCTTAATAGCAAAGTTTTCCAATAAATTTGAGTGGTCGTTGTACTATCGATTTTCTGCTTTCTGGAGACGAAGCAGTGTTAGTGAAAGGAAAATTATCACATCAATACAATATGATCAGAAAAGTAGACAAAAAGTGATTTCCTTCTTACAAAAAATTTCTTCAAGCGAAAAAATCAAGCTATCCGATTTGTGAAGATGCTCAGGTGACCGAAAAAACTGCCTGGATAAATCATCAAGCCCTGCTATAGCAGGAAGAATTTTAAAAGCCCAGGACGAAGTTATTGAGACACTGACTTCCGAACGGATTAGTAGTTTGAAACTAATCTGTGAGTGGGAGTGTGATCGTAGCTCCTGACACAGTCAGTATAAACAGAGGGTTAATGACAGTGAAACCTCATATTTCCAGTCGTAAGCAACTTCCTAAAAGGAAATTAAAAACAATAAACTCTGAAGTTATACCTTTTTTTAGTGAATCTTACTGTACACTCTAAAATATTAGACATTCTGAATTGTGATGAGAACTCCATCAATTCGATATTAGTGACGATAGTTCGTAAGTTTGTAAAAGTGTTTTTAGAGAACACTGTGTTGAGTTACTAACAAAGAAAATTATAGATAACGCAAACATTTTCTTTGGTACTGATAAATGCGTAACGAATAATACACAAAAATCCAAAAATCTAAAAATAAAAATTCCCACATGCCCCATTATTTAGGTCAACATTTTCAAAATTAGATTATTGCTCTTTTAGCAAAAGCTACTAAAAAACAGATTATGAAAATAATACAGATACAACATACAGATGGGATATGTTAAAAAAACAATTATAAACTTTTCTTTAAAGCCATTAGAAAAGTCGAACCAAGGAATAGTGGCTACTGAAAACAGATTTTAGAAATATACTCGTAGTTCTAAGTCAACTTTACCAAGATGCAAAAGATACTATATCTAGTTATTTACCCCCTCCCCTGTTATTTATTTGTTAATGTCGTCGTATTACTGATTATACGAATAGATATTGCAGTTGTGCAGAATGCATTTTTTTGACAATAAAATACATATTTTAATATTTAGATGATTTTTCCAAGCATTTGCTAGTATAATTAATATATATATAACACTTATAGCAAAAGATTTGTAAAAAAATAATGGCGGCGAATATTAATTTGCACGTGGGCGGCCAACCATCTTGGATCGGTACTGAATAGAGCCAATATATTTAATATAATGTGCTTAACTAGAAATAGCCAGAAGGTAAAGATAACGTTTTGAAATTAGAACTTTGTTTTTGAACACACCTAACCACTGGAAAATCGGTTTGTCGATTTATAAAACAATAAAAGGCAATAATTCTAATGAGTTAAACCTGGATAGAAACAAAATAATGGGAAATTAAAAATTGAAATCTTTAAAATATATTTATAATTCTAGTTTTAACATATACATGATTTAAATAATAAAACTCAATATAATACACTTAATAAAATTAACAATACAAAAACAAGCCTATAAAGAAAAGTCATAACACGTAAATATTTATTATACTTAACATCAAAATGTACACAAATAACAACATAGAAACGATCACACACAAAAAAATTGAAATGGTTTGAAAACCAACTACTTTAGCATTGATATCTAATTTATTATTTCTACAACCTTAACGTCTGCACGCAATAATGAAATTACACTAAGTAATCTTCCGTTATTTTTTTTAATTTGCTGCTTGCTATAAGATGAGCAATGACATTACCATTAGTCTCTCAAGCTTCATAAATATTTCTGTACCTATATTTACATCTTATTTTCAGTTTACAACCTCGAACGAAATAATTAATTTCATAATGTTGAAATTCAAATGTATAAGAAACCAATGACGCAGAATTGCTTTCTCCATTATTCTCTTCACAACATACAACTTAAAATGTGGCTCCCATAGTCTTCCACTGACTATAGACGCCACAGTTCGTTAGGAGCAAAGGGAGGACGAAGGTGAGAGATTTGTTTTTTTACGGACCTTTGCAACAACTCCCGCGTTGACGACATAGTATTGTAATAATACTGTTTTTCAGTGTCAACTCAGTATCAGTACAGGTTTCGCTACATCCCCGCCAGACGAGCAATACGGAGAGGCCCACAGATGAGGGGCCAGAGGATAATGCATAATGGAGCCCAAGGACAACTAGATGACTTTTTTATAGTCATCAGGTAATTTCTGTCGGTTTGCGCAAATAGGGGGCCCTTTGTTGAAGACTGCGGGGGGCCTAAAATCTGTAATGCCACTGAGTAGTATAGTTGTTGGTGCGCTTAATGAGGTACCGAATTATTGCCAAGTATCGAAATTCGTCAAAAGTAATTAAATTCAAAGAAATTAATTTGAGAAAAATGGATTATATATAATTAACCTAGCACTAAAAGGTTTAGTAACACAAAATAAAGAGAGTTGTTTCGGATTGTGTGCCTTTTGTGTCATCTAGTAGGTTGCCCTTTATCTAGTTTTAGTATGTTTCTATATACATAATATTGAATTGTAATATTTTTATTTATACGTATTTCAATTACCTGGCACAAATAAATCATTAAAAAAAATACATCAACATACCACAGATATAAACATTAAAGGTAAGAAAAGAGGTCATAAAATATTTTTCTGGTCAACTAATCTAATACAATTATACTACAGTTATGTAGATAACAGATCTGATACTTCTTTTAATAAGATAGGGCAGATATTTTGACATATGCCGTCCATCTGGTATTAGAGGAATATTCCAACAATTGTACACAGGCATGTTTAGCCAACTAGGCGAGATATACAAATCAAAAATAATATGTTAAAAGCGTTACAAAACTAGCACATTTAAGAGGAAAAAACATGAACTATCAAAAACCCATTTAAATAATTAATTAGAATTACTATCCGACGTTTCACCTCCGATTGCACGACGCATCTTCAGGAATCTTTACTCCATGAGATCTGATCTGCGTAACTTTGTACCTGAACATCAGATGTAAAAGATACCAAGGTTCTAGCGTCGGTTCCGGAATTCTATAAACGGAAAGTTAGAAAATTCTATTAACATTTTTAAACATTTAAAAAACCTCAGTAGAGTTACGAATTATGGTCCACATCATAACACAGGGTCACAGTGCGGCGAGCACAAGTCGGGAATAAAACACCGCCTGAATTTCTCTAGTCTCATTCAGTGTTCGAATCCCGTCGAGTAAACAGCCCTGAAGATGCCTCGTGCAATAGAAGGCGAAATGTCGGATTGTAATTCCAATTTAACACGGTGTAATTCCAAGAACCATAATTTCTTAATACACGTAGAAGAGCTCCGAGACCAACTGAGAAAGATCCAATGGTCAACTTTAAAATAAATCGGACAAAGATCCAGTTGGTTTGCCGAAAAGAACTTAAAGGTGGGTTGTCCTTACTAGATACCATTCTAGTGGACAGGTCAGTCTGACAGTTTGGCCTGAATGTAATATTTAGGTGTATTTTCTGCATAGAATTGCATTCATGAGGATGAAGAACTGTTCACTTTAATGATATCTACCTATATAGTAGAATATTGCATGAATTTTTTCCTTTACATTTTTAATAAATCACGTTAATCTAAAACATCCGTTTTTCATTTGTATCGCAAGGCACTACACAACCATATCCTGTAAATAATTTTGCTCCTTTAACTAGAAACATAAGTATAAACATCAATATGTACATGCTAGATTAGAGTAGGAAAATAGTTTAAACTGAAAGTTAGGTTAGGTTATAGGTATTTAAAATATTAGACATATATAGCAGAATAGATAACTGTCATTGAATGGACTGCCTAATTTTGTAGACTTATTTTTATCTAATAAATGTATGTATAAATGTTTTATTATCCTGTGATTCAAAATATTTTTTTTAAATATATATATTTAATAAATGAAGATGCAGCTATTAAAAATACCTATCGTTAATTATCGTTCCTTCTATTTTCTTTATCTAAAACTAATTGGGCATCACCAAACAACACAGTCTTATTTTCACCCTCAACAGTGCACTCAAATGCTACCTTAATAATTTTACGAGCTTCAGTAATCCGAACGGTTACGGTCACGATATCATCCACATAACATTTTTTTGGAAAGTTGAGAGTCTGTTTTACAACCAAGGTACCTGGACCTGGAAGTTTTGTACCCATTACACACGATACTAACGAATTTAAATAAGCTCCGTGTACTATCGCCTTCCGTTCGTGAGTCTCTGAATGAATGGGATTCACATCGCCACTTATTTTACAAAATCTCTCTATGTCTTGTGAAGTTATCTTTTTGGTGAATGTTGCTTGGCTACCAACGACCAACCTTTTTGGCGACTGTAGAGAGAATAGCCTGAGAACGAATGTTCTAATCATTCTTAGAAGCATCTACGTCCGGCGAAGAATAGTAAGTCTCTAGAAAAAGTTTTCCTAGATTCTGAAATCGAAAATTTTCGTGTTTTTCGTATTCGATTATTTTGGGCAAGAGATCCTCCGGCCGAGTTGCGGACTTCGATTCACATAAGTAAAAAAGCGTTGTTAAGGCATTTAAGGCTATTTCTTCATTGTGATGGCATAAATACTGTGAAACCAAGTAAACTCCGTTAAGAGCTATTATATGTTCTCGAATTTCCGGATCTGAAATTAAAAATTTAATTTAAATACAACACAAATTATCCGAATAACCGATTATCTTAGTTAATTTTTATATTTTGAAAAAGAAATGACATTATTTATTATTATACTCACCACAACATAAGTTGCAAAGTCCGGCCAAAGAAAAATGTATTAATTCTTCGGCATTTTCTGATAATTGGGCCAAAAATAGATTTATTATATGTAGTTGTTTTATATATTCATAGTTAATGGGGTCATATGAAAAGTTGGCCAAATTTGCCAGAGTTTGGGTTTTGGCTTCTAAAATTAAAAATAGATAAGATTGTTACTTTTTTTATAGCAACTAAAAAAGTTAAGTTACCAAAACCAAAACTATATGAAATATATTTGAAAATAACCTGTTTGTGAGTTTGTACAAAATTAAAACTTTTTATTTTTGATATTGACCCTTCAAAAAGATATTAAAAACTTAAGGAAAGAATATATGTATGAAGATTACTAAGAAATCACACACTTTCATTTGAATTTGAAAATCTCATTTACCTGGTAACAAGTAAAATTCTAATAACTCTTTCCATAACCTACAATATATAGTTTTGGTTCTATTCCCGTCATAAGGGAGAAATATTTTGGTTTTTTTCAGGATTTCAATATTAATACTCATACACATAAATAATAAAAAAACTAGATATTTCCTTATTTGAAACTCTGGTGTTGAATAAGTTTATTATAAATGGATACATTTTCAAGAAACAGAATGTTTAAAGAAAAAAAATTGTTTTTTTCCAAGGTTTTTTCCCCTGTACATTAAAACCAGATTATAAGATAATCATGCAAATCAGAGAAGTAAGAACATGCGGAAATGCATTTTTGTCAGTATTTCTGATCAGTGGCATTTAAAAAATTGCTGTATGAAATATGTAAAACTCTTGTGTTGAATAAGTTATTCAAAATGGATACATTTTTAAGATATAGAATGTTTAAAGAAAAAAAAAATTGGTTTTCCCAAGGTTTAAAACCAGATTATGAGATAATCAGCAGCAAATCAGTGGCATTTAAACAAGTAGTTATACATTTTATTTACAATAATTATTCTATTTGGTCATAAGTTTTTCAGTATTGGCATTTTGACAATTTAATATATTATTTTGGTATGTATTCTCCATTTAATTTCGAGAAACAAATCTAAGCATGTTCAAGATATTTTCATAAAATCAAATTAAAATTCAAACAACATATTTTATTCTTAGAGTGCATTGGAATATTATAAACAATAACTGAAGCTTAATAGTTGTCATGTCAAGTAAATATTATTTTTAACATTTGTAATAATTAGGGATGCTCTCGTGCATGCCTTTAATTTTATATTTCCTCTTTTAAAACAAAATAAATTATTTAAAATAAAAATAGCTGCTACAAGCTTTTATCAACTTGAACTAAGTACCTTTTTGAATAAAATTAATCAGAGAATAAGAAAAAATCTCACTTCCTGCTTCGAATTTTGTTCCAATCTAGTAAATTTAATACAAGTAAAGAAAAATAACCAAATGAAAAATTTGAACCCTTGTATCTTAAAAATGAAGCTGTTTGAACCCTTGTGTGAATTAACATATCAAGGGATATGATAAGTTCTTTAGAAATATTTCAAATTTTTTCATTTAATTCATAGAAATCTTTGCTAATGCTTTGTTTTACAATCAACATAATTTGTGTAATCAAGTTAACCAGAACTACAGTCAACATTGCAAAATTGATAGTATATACATAAGAATTAGAAAGAAGTTAATAAAATTGCTAGCATACCAATTAGAGAAAGATATTGAATATTCATAATAACCACATGACTTATTTCATACAATTATTTATTTAGGTAGCAAAAAGTTCATTTTGTTTGTAACTCTTAACCACCCACACTGTTGAATGCATTCACAAAATATACAATAAATTAATTATGCTATAGTTCTATAACAGGTCACCCACAAATAGGTAATTCTTCTTAACTTTCTTGTTGCATTATATATCACCCCCCACTCATGACACTAGCATCATTTGCAAAAAGTTTACTAACTTCACCATAACTTGTGAGATGTCGATTGTAGATTTATGTATTAATGCCGAGTTTATAGATTATTTTCATAACTATATGGATAAAGGCATCTATGAAGATAAGCATAAGTATAGCCCAAGGCATAACCATAACTTAATTTTTTTAATTTTCAAAAGTGGCCTTTAAAAATCAGAAATCAAAATAAACAGGTAAATTTTCATATTACAGTAAACATGTCTTCTTTTTAATGAGTGGTTTGCTCTTTAAAAAAATATTAAGTTAAATTATTGTGAAGGTACAAAGAAAGAAATTAACTCAGAAATGAATCATAGCTTTGGGGATAGCTTACCTTTTCATTTCCATCAAATGTTGTAGTTAAAAGAAGATGCCGAAGGTGGAAAGTAAGATCAATTAACAGGAAGAAATGTACTGAAAACTTTCCAAAAATACATGAGTATAAAATGTAAAGATAAAAGTTATAGGGTATTGCATTTATTGCTTTGTAGAGCCCTCAGAGCACTCTGTTCCATTTGAGGTAGATTGCTCTGAGATTTCCTAATTTGCATGTCCCCTTGAAAATAAGTCTCTCAGAGTACTTTGAGATTGCTCCAGCTTGCAATTCTGTGCACAGATCAAATAGAAGTACTGTCAAGAAAAATAGACAATATTCCAGAAAAAGTGTTTTGGGAGTTTTAGAAATTTTATTCTATTTATCTTCAAACAATGAAGAAACGTAATAATCACGAAGAATAAAAAAATATGTACTGAGCTACCAGAAGTGGCAGGTTTTATAGGTGATATTATTGAAAAGTGAGGTTTTTTTTTCCAAAAATCATTTGTTTATATATTAACAATATATAGCGACATACATGTTTTACCCATATCTCTGGATCTGAAGAGGCGAAAAACTTCAAATTTTAAATTTAAAAAAAATTATAGGTATTAATGAATGACAAATAATAAGTAAAAGATAGCTGACCTGACAAATTGCATGTTTCATTGTTAGTTTTTACTTGATCTTAAAGAGAGTATGTAACATCACGAGATGTATCTGGGGCAATTTTGGAATGCTCTCAAGAAAACAAATGGATGGAAGATACTATTAGAAACTTTAATGTCATCTATTTTATGCATGTTGGCTAAACACATTCACAGATTCAATTACATTTAACTTACGTTTGTCCATATAGTTATGATTATAATTATTATGTTGTACGTATAAACCCAGCATAAATGTACTATTGACATACATACTAAATATAGTTCTTTATAATAAAGTATGGATTAGATTCCGAAGCGTTTAGTCAAAATGGGGGACAAACAATTTATAATTTAGTTTTTCATCGAGCTTTTTATACACATTAGTTTTTGAATATTCAGTTTCAAGTTTATTGCCGTTTGATGGCAGGTCTCTATAGCCATAAGATCTACCAATATAAACCAGAACTAAATTTATTTACGTATTTTCTTAAGAAACGAACCGAATATTAATAGAAGAGATAACCTAAATACATGACACATACCAAACGATTTTGTAATGGTAAATTCGTTGACAAGCTGCTTTAAAAATTCATATCGGCCTATACCGTCATCACCTGTTTTTTGAATAAGTTGCTCCTTTCTACTGAACATTACTGACATATAAAATACAAGTAAATAAAATATGTTTTGTTTTCATCTCACAGATTCAATTCAGTATTGCCAAACTGTGTATGTAACTAACTGAATTCCCCAAGCCCCAAAATAATTTCAAAAAAATTACTAGTTTGACAGTTTTCAATGAAAAATCCCAGAAAATAGCATACCTTTATTTTTGAATATATTAATACCTTTCTTTCTTCCTCAATATAGAGTCGGCTGCCCCTTTTTTGCTTTCAGTGCCAGCCCATTATGGTAGGATGTCCGAACGGCGAGCTCTCAGCTCTCGGAACACCCCGAATCTTTTAAATAACTTTTTAATTTTTGAAATGCATCTTGGCTTCCACTAGATGCCCCTTGAGAGTACTACTGGTCTTACGGGATGACCTTTTTTTTCAAGCTATCCCCTTACCCTTCTCACTCCCGCCACATAGCGGCCATTACGCTAATATTCTATGTAGAACTGCGGCAGGCGAACGAGATAGAATGCAGGAACAACTAGGCCGCACACGTTCACAACGTCTGCTTCCTTTCTAGCGGGGTCGTTAGTTTGAGTTTGCGGTTTGTCTCCCGCTTCCCCTGGAAATAAACCAGCAAAACCGAACACGTGGAACCACTTATATTAATAATACAGAAGTCTGCCTTCGACGAGATGAACCGGAAGACTCCCTTGGATACCTCTTTTAAACGTCAGGCGGATCTAGGGATGCACCATGTTTGACAACCATCTTTATTCTATACATTGAAAAACGGTACATCGGATTCATTTACATCGGTGTAAAAGAAACATCGAATTTAATCCATCGATGGTTCAAAAACGTCGACCAGTTTTTCTCGATGTACATCGGCATCGAAGATCATAGCATCGGCCAACAAAATTAATAAGCATTTTAAAAAATACGGCCGATTTATGTTATTTCACATATATGTAAAGTGGAGTATATAAAGCGGGGACAACCTGTTTGACTATAAACACAGTAGAATATCAAAGGTGATTATTTTTAGAGTTCATCAAACCCAGGTTGTTCCAGCCTATAAATATAGAGACTATTATTCCTGTAATATCATTAATAACTAGAATATTCCCGATTAAAAAAAGTATTATTATAAACATAGATATTTAAATTAGTCTAAGATTATAAAGCAATAACATTAATAGAAGGTACAGTAAATGTAAATAGATGCATATTTTGAACTTAACCATTTAACTTAGCTCAGGTAAAACAATATAAAAAACTTAAATCGAAACAAGGAACAAGGCGAATACATATTAATCATGACTATAAATATTACTGCATATTAGTATATTTTTACTACTCCCTGTAAGTCGTAAAATAGCAAATAATGAATGCGCCGGGGAAAATTCCGTTTAAATCGGACACACATTAGCGGAATATTTCTCTCACCTCACGGCACCCTTGGCAACACTGAATAAATTGATAATTTTGATTGATTTTCACCTTTCGGCTTTTATCCTCATCATTCAAGAAGTACGTACGTTCAGAATTATGTATAAATACTAAAGTGCGTTCGGCAATCGTTATGAATTGCTAATTCAATTGGACGATAGTTAAGAAACGAACGACACGGCCGACGTATTGAAAATAAAGTTATTTAGATATTCCGGGACATTTTCATCAATGCTACGGACACCGGACAAACCTTTCAAAAACCGGACAGTCTGGGTGAAAACCGTACAGGTGGCATCCCTATCCTAAACCGTCGATGTGTTAAAGGGGGTTTACGTTTGATGTTATGCAATAAAAAAATATGCCATGCAAAGTATTGCACAGGCAAACAGTTTCATTGCACAATCATTTACATACCGTGCAAACAATTGAACACAACGTTTTGAAAAGCAAGTGTGCCAACTAAAATGAATTTGGCATTAAACAGCTGATTAATTTAATTTTGCCTGATAGCCTAATCAGCTTTACAAACCAATTTTGTTGTTAAAAAAAGTCATGAAAAATGAATTTTGTTTCTGAAAGTGAAAATGTAGTGGATATGCAAATTGTCCTCTCAGTAATAATAATGACTATTTTTATATGTTGGTACTTACCATTTCATTGCCTGCTATTTGCAATAAAAGTAGCGCCGGTTCTAATTCGGCGTCAGCCAATAAAATTACATCAGGTGATCGCAAAATCACTTATGTGCCTGCCTGCGGGCGATTTTTCATTGCATTGCCTCTGCAAACTCCTAATGTAAACTCCCCTTTAAAAACATAGACCGGAATCCACCGATGTATTACAACAGCGACCGGTAATTCATCGATGTCTTAAAACATCGACCGGCGTTACATCGATATAAAAACATCGATGCTTAAGGCCCGATGTATCGATGTATCGTGAAACATCGTGCATCCCTAGGCGTATCAATAATTTCTGTAATCTAGTGTTGGCAAAGACTTTTTACTTTTTATTTACTTTCAAATGTATGGAAGTCTACGATTTTGGCGTCTAAAAGTCTTTGCTCGACTTAAATGAGATTTAACATGCATAGGAGCGTATAAAAATAGCTTCTTCGGCACTGTAATCTGAAATAAGTAAAGTAAAGACTTAAATTTGTATAAAAACTGAAATATTATGTGAAAAAGCATAGATAAGTCTGTAGGTTAATTATTTTAACAAATAATTTTAACATACACCTAGGCGAAATTTTATCAACATAATTCATAATTTTTTCAATGCCTATTCATATTTCCTTTTGAATATAATACTTTTTTACGTACGGCATTCTAAATTAGACGATGCTATTTCAGATTTCAACACAAGTTAAGAATTATTCGGCAAACAGGCATAAACCCACACAGACTCCATTCTTCAAGCTTTAAATGTTTTGCCAGGGTTGCAGGAAACCCAAAACGGAATAATGTATCAAGAACATAAAATTTCCATATTAAACCGCATAATAGTATAAACTAAAGAAAACTCTTCATAACCTGGCGGCCCACTCTAACCAACTGAGGAGAAACACCGCACGTCACCGCCAACAGCAACTTTCGTTCTTAATTAAATAGACATTACATCTGTTAAATCTATTTTATTAGAGTTTTTTTTTAATTTTCTTCAACTGAAATATTATCTTCCGATTTTGAGTTTCAGATATTGTAATAAGTCTCTTAAATATTAGGAAAACAGAGCTTTGTCGGCAGTAACAACGGTGGAATGGGCAATTATTTAAATTCAGTACTTGAAAAAAATTTAAATTATTCAAATTAACCCTTTGAAATAAATCCAAACTAAACCATTACTGCTTAGACATATTTTTTAAACTATGAATTATTTTAACAGGCACTAAAGGTGTAATTTCAGGCTCGCGGCAGCAAAAATATAAAGTTCATGGCAAATTTACAAATAAATGACACTAGCCGCATATGGGATATATGGAGGGGCCTAAGCAATTCTACGCTACTGAAAGACACATTATAAATGCTTCGTCGTTGAGGAAAATGACTTCCTGCAACGCATGCAAAAGCTTATAATTGATTCGGATTATTAATAGGTCGTTGATTTTTTAAAAGAAGCGCGCGTTAGCACACTGAACAATATGTAGCTCGTTAGCACATTGAACAATTTGTTTTGTGATTGGCACAATCCCCATAGAAACTAAGGTCTTTTGATTGTTATACCAGTCTTCCGGTTCGTCTCGTCGAATGCAGACCTCTGTGTTGATAACATAAGTGGTGCCACGTGTTCGGTTTTGCTGCTTTATTTCGGGGGGAAACGGGAGACTCAACCGCTCAGAGTGGAAACTAACGACCCCGCTAGAAAGGGAGCAGACGCTGTGAACGTGTGAGGCCTGGTTGTTCCTGTATTCTATCCCGTTCGTCTGCCACAGTTCTACATAGAATATTAGCGTAATGGCCGCTATGTGGCGGGAGTGGGAGGGGTAAGGGGATAGCTTGAAAGAAAAGGTTATCTCATGAGACCAGTAGTACTCTCAAGGGGCATCTAGTGGAAGCCAAGATGCATTAGAAAAGTTTTTAAAGAAAGTCAAATTTAAAGATTTGAAATACACGGGGTGATCGGGAGCTCAGAGCTCGCCATCCGGACATCCCACCGATAACGTCCCCAAACCGGAATAAAGTGTATCTCGCTCCGAGGGTCGCCGGATAAAGCGAGTAAGCTCCGGACGGGGAGCAATCTGGCAAGTTGCGAAGTGCAGTGCCAAAAACATATATTGGAAAGGAATTGGATTGTTATACAGGACCTTGAAACCCATATGGCTTCCTCCAATCACAACACTTTAGAGTGCGCGCGTATTTCAAATCTGATTTTTTGACAAACAAAAGTATGCTTTATTGTCGTAGGAAAATTGTTACAATTTTATGGACAAAGAGAAATTTACCTTAAAACGAAAAAAAAAACAAAACAATGCAAAAACGAAATATTAACCGAAAAAAAATCATATTGTTCGATAAGTCAATGAAAATACATAAATTGTAAATATAACATTCGTTATATTCGTAACATTGCCGTAAAGCGCTTAATAAATCCAGGTGACATTAACAAAAGAAAATAAACAATACATATGCGAGGTGAATAATTTCCATGACATTGATATTAAAATTACGCGGCATTAAACTCTATTTGGTTACCGTTGTACAAGCAAAATAAGTAATATAGTAATTGAAGTGTATTAAAAAAAAGAAAATGTATAACTTTAATATAATATGTGACAAAAATAATTAATGTATAGGTTCCGTTTTAAAAAAATCCTTCTTCTAGTAAAAACTTTTAATTTGTTTGGCGCGCTACCGCGCGCTGTCTCAACACAAATCTAACTAGTCTTAACCTAAGTTAATCAGCATTTTTTTAAATTATAAGTTTTTTTTGAAAAAAAAAACTTAAAAAGTCATATGATTTACGTCTTTAAGTATAGTTTTACCGACGAACCTGAGCTAACCTAATGCTAACGAAACCTATACCTAATACAGTGCAGGTTTTATTTAAAAATCTCTTTCTTTTAACGTAGACTTCGAATGTGGTTGGCGCGTTACCGTGCGCTATCTTTACAGCAAACGTAACTAATTCTAACTTAACCTAATCAACATTTTTATTAATTATAAGTTTTGTTAAAAAAAAACTTAAAAAGTTATACTTCTGAACGAGAATTCGGACACATAAGCGGCGCATCCAAAACCGAGTATCCTACCACCAAGCCAGGAAGCCCATGCTGAACATTCAAGAAAACTGGTTTATACTCCGCAGAAATAAACGACCAACCAGTAAGCAGCAAATTGGACAATTTTTGTTGTGATTGGCGGGCTTCATATGAGGTGAGGGTTGTTCCTTCCAAGGGTACTTTCGGCACTGGATTTATTACTATGGAACGTTTGTTAATACCCCAGTTCTCCTTCAGTCAAATCTAGTACTCAATGTCAAAATAAAACAGACAGATCACAGAAGTTTTATTCAGGGTTAAAATCTTGGTTATGGTATTTGTCGATATTGATTACACTCAAAAACTGCGTCCCTTGTAACCAGCATCATAAAATCACTGCAGTACAAAAGGCATAACCTTTTCTTTTTGTCAGAGATGTATTTTCTCTACGAGATGCTCCGCTAACAAAGTTCAAACCTAAATTATTTTATCTCTTTAGTCTCTTTTATTGACCTAAGGTACGGGTTCTTTGGATTAGATAGTGTCAAAACAGAAACACTATTCGACGTTTCGCCTTCGATTGCACGAGGCATCTTCAGAAATCTTTACTCTACGTGATCAGTGTTGTGGTCTCGTGAAGTAAAGAATGTAGTATTGGTTAGATTTGCTGTAAACAAAAGAAAACGCGCGGTAACGCTTTAACACGGTTTCGAGTCTATATAAAAGCAACTGTACCAGAAACTGAAATCTGGCGCAAAGAGCCTGTGACATGTATATGAAATAAAAAATCGGTTTTCGATAACGTCGGACCAACGACGTGAAGGAAAAATAAAATCGGGCAGGGGTCATTGGCGGATTACTTTATTTTTTTATTTAATAGAATGAAATAAATGAGATAAGATTAATCTAAAAATTATAATATAAAATACTTTCTCGATGCCTTAAAATCTCCTTGTCAACCACTATTAATAAGTGTTAAATTTACTTAACATTTTGTGTTCCATTTAATTTAGTAAATCATCTGCATGTCTAAGTGTGTAGTTCCTTACCGCAAGAAATCGGCAGAAAATTATGACGTATCTAAGTTTCCACTCAGACAATGTTAAGCTGGAAAGTGCCTATATGTATTTACCTAATTGGCGGGTTGGTCCGAAATCCGAAACCTCTTCGGTTTCTCATCTACTGATTCGTGATGAATTGAAACTTGATGTTCTTTTAGCTGTAATGGCGTGAAGTGATCCGAATCACATATAATCCAATGTAAGTCAGACGTGCATGCTTTTTGTCGAAAATGGCTTCGTAGTATGGTGGTAGATAAATTTTGCTGTTAAGCTTTGATTTTAGCAATTATCGTATTCTTCTTATAAACTCGCTTGTCAGTTCATCCTTCATTACTCGGTGATTTATACACTGCCCTTGCTTTATACCAAGATATTTGTAGGTATCTCCATGTCGCATTGCTTCCATACGCTGACCGTTCTGCATCTCAAATCCATCCTCCTGAATCCTACCCTTCCTTATACTGACAGTTCTGCACTTATCTAGACCAAACTGCATTGTAACATCTGTAGAGAAATTCTCGACAATTTTGAGCATCTGATCCAGCTCGTTCTTGGTAGCTGCCATTAGTTTTAAATCGTCCATATATAAAAGATCGTTTAACTTAATTTTTTCTCTGTTGTTTTTTTTGATACTCAAACCATAACCAGTACAATTTAAAAGGTTAGACAAGGGTTCATTGCAATACAAAACCATAGCGGACTCAGTGAATCACCTTGAAAAATACCTCTTTTTATTGGTAGAAGATTAGTTTTGATGTCAATATTGGTATCATTCAAGTGAAGAGTAGTGTGCCAGGTTGATATGGCATGTTCCAAAAAATGTATTATACAGGGACCAATATTGTATATTTTCAGTACTCTGATAAACCAGTTATACGGCATAGAGTCGAACGCTTTTTTATAATCAATATAAGCCATAAAGAGATTTCTCCGCTCAGAGTAAGCTTGATTACAGATGACCGAATCAATTATCAGTTGCTCTTTACATTCCATAGGGTCTTTAGCACAACCCTTTTGCTGTATAGATACTATTTTGTTGTGTTCACAATGTGTCAATATCCTTGAAGTTATACAGGATGTTAGCAGCTTATAAAGCGTTGGAAGGCAAGTAATGGGCGATATTTAGAAGGATCGAGCATGTTGCTTCGGTCTTTTGGAAGAAGGTAACTCCTGGAGTAAGAAAAGATGGCATAAGTTTCTTTAACCAGTAATTATCTATTCCATTAAGATCTGAAGCTTTCCAGTTGTGTACTGTTTTCAGAATGGTCGTAATTTCCTCAGTTGTTGGAAGGATTATACTGCATTTGGTTATATTCCCGAGCAGTTACTTTTCTACTTTAATTCAGCTTGCGCTTAAATTAGATGTTACGGAGGTAGATAATTGCTTCTCCCAAAAATGCTCAACCACTTCCTTACTAGGATATTCTGTATCATTCCCTTCCGTAGTTTTATTGCGGGATCTATAAAATCACTTTTCTACTCTTGCAAATAAAGCGTTATCTTGTTTTCTCTCATTGCTAATTTTATACCTTCTCAGACGACCTGCATATACAGAGACTTTTTGTTTAAGAGTACCGAGGCATTAAATAGCTGTGATATTCTCTTGATCTTGGTGATATTGTATTATAGAGTGTTGGATGATCGATTCCACTAATCTTTCTTGTTTTGTCGTTCTTAGCACATTCAACTCAGTCAATCTTCCGATATCCTTCCTAAGATAGTCAATTTTATTTTGCAGTCTCTTTCCCCAGACTGGCGTTCGTTGCCCTGCCATCGAGCCTATTTCTCTTTTTCTCGTTGATTTAGTAATTGAGAGTTCTGCACAATAGATGATCATGTGCAGATATTCTAAGGAGGCAACGTCTGGAACAACGTCAGGTAATATTCGGTTGTTCATGATATTAAGTTCTATTGCAAGTTTTTTTGAAGCCTTGAGCCTGAGCAAAGGTCGTCTACTTAGTGGATCTGTGCCACAATATTCCAATATTGCTTTCTTCATTTGGGTATCAAAGCTTTGGTAAAATTGGTCACTTTCATTATTCTGGCTATCTTCTTTTTGTTGATCCTCACTAATATTTTCAGGTTGTTGTCTTGGTATCTCGGCCATTGATATGTCACTATTTATGGTGACATTTAAATTGTTCATTTCCAGTAAATAATGCTTAACGCCACCCTTGATGGCATTGAGTCGAGCTTCAGGGATTAACTTATTTCTGAGGATAACTTTATATTGATCTGCTGCACGTTGTTCAGATATTTGAAGCTGAGGGTATTCTCGGCAAAGTTCTAGGTGTAATCTTTGCCGATATTGGATCATGTCATGTTCTAATTGTGTGACCCTGCAAAATAAACGCATTATGGTATCGTTCATAGAGCTTGTTCATTTCATGCGTATTCTGGGTGGCCCCGCTTGAGTGAGTGCTGGCTGGAAATCCTGCGCAGCATCTTCGTCGGGCGGAATCATGTCGACTGTTTGTCTCACAGTATTCCTGTGGTTGTATTTTATACTGACGGGACTATACCAAGTTAGTACAAAAAAAAATTAAAAGAAAACAAAAAAAAGGAAAAGGAAAAAACAACTATTGTAAATTAAGAAATGATCTAACGATGCTACATGTTTTCAAAATGACCGATTTCTGGCTGTTCCTGTGAATGTCTGTATTAGGTCCTAATTGAGCCAAATGCGGTGTAAACGTTGTTGGGATGAGACCTGTTACTGATATGACGAGAGGAACAATGATGACTCTTTCCTGTTTCTACAGCCTTTTTACTTCCATTGCCAAGTCGGTGTATTTGGCAATTTTCTCACTGTATTTCGCTTGGATGTTCTCGTCATTGGGGACAGCCATGTCAATTAAATAAGTGATCTTCTCTTTTTTTGATTGAAAGGTGATACCGGGTCTGGTTTCAAGTATGGATGTTCGTGTATAATGGTAGTAAGGGTCTGTGTTCTCCGTTAGTTTGTATGTTGTGACTAATGCTTGATGAACGACCTTCGAGTTGTGTCTCGGGGTGTATTCAGTTCCGGCCATTATTCTGCATGTGCACTAGCTATGTGATCGACCGTTTCTCTCTGCTGGTGACATATCCTGCACTTGTCTTCAATGGTTGTGTCCTTGATGATGTGGTTTCGGTAGTTTCTGGTTGCTATGACTTTGTCCTGGATGGCAAACAGAAAACCGTTTCGGGGGAACAGCTGCCCTTCTTATAACCACGTATATGAAAGCTTTTTATGTATGTGGTCTTGCTGTACGTGGAATTTATGTCTTCCGTGAAGTGTTTTTTCAGATCAGGTGTTCATCTTTTCTAGTCGTGATTGGATGTGACTGTGTGCGTATGCTGCGTGGCTCGTTTGAGACAGGTCGAGCGGTATATAATTTTTGTCTGCCTTCACTATTGCCTTGTGGAAATTAGTTTGTCTGTTTTATTGTTAGATTATTATTATTATTATTATTAATATTAATGTTGGGTTCCAAGCCCATCCGGGATGCATGCATCAAAAGGAGTGGGCTGATTTCTATTAGTTCTATGTGATGTCCTGTAAGAATTTTCTCACTATGTTGCAACTACTGAGCAGGACTACCTTCTGGATGTCTATGAAGATGTTAGTATGCAGTCCTATAATTCATTTTCTCTTCTAGCCTTTTTGGAACTAGTCCAGTTGATGATACGATGATCGGTATCGCATGAACCTTATTCAGTCGCCACATCTGCTGTATTTCGATGACCAGCTCTGCATATTTGGCCTTTTTCTCTTGTTATTTATCCAACACGTTGTTATTGTTAGGTACAGCGATCTACCAAATAAGCTGTCTTTGTTTCTATATTTAACAGTACCACATCAGACCGATTATTCGTCACCCGTCTGTCGGTGATAATGGCCCGGTCATAGTACAGTTTGAAGGCATTATTTTCAAGCACTGAACTTTGGTTGGTATTTATAAATTTATAATAGGGCACGAAGGTGTTCAGGAGCCCGTATTTATTGACAAGCCTCTGGTATATGATGTTACACACCTGGTTACGCCGCTGGAGGTAGTTCGTGTTTGCTAGGTAAGTGCAGCGAGATGTTATATGCTGTATAGTCTTTGATCTAAGCTACATTTTCGCCACTTATGAGATTCAACGGACCGGTCTTTGATAATGAATTTGTATTTGAATTTGATCTCGTTGGGATTATATCCATGTAGCATTACGGTTATGCTCTTTTGGTTTTTCCCAGATGTTCCACCAATAATCGGTCAAATGCTGTTTGCTCGGTAGCGTCTTCTTAGTATTGGTTTTATCTTTGGTGTTATTTATATCCCGATAGAACTGACTTTTTTTGGTTTTAAAAAGCCAGTGAATTAGTATTATTATGATTATTATTAATATTAAAATATATTTCAACTGCAGGGGCGTGTAATCCATGAAAGCAAGGAAAGCAGTGCTTCCCCAAAAAAAAATTACAAATCATCTTCTAAAATGTAATTTTTGAAATAGGAAACCATTAATTTAGTTTATATTAAAATAGCTAAAATATTATCTTAATTATCAAGCCCATAATAAATGCGGCCTTGACTCCGACCGAGCGAGATAGAAAATCGAATAGAACCTATGCGAGCCGCTAGCTTCTCTGCAGCCAAGTCCTGTATGCTTGATTTCCTGTGAATCGAGCCAGAGGTTATTGAACTTTCCACCGGCTGTTTGCAATTTTTGCATTTTAGTCACGTGCGTTAAGTGGGGGCGGAAGCTACCGTTGGAGTAGGTTCCGGCTATTCGTGTGTGTGATACGTACGTCGCGTCGTGCATAGTGCGATATGGAAGACATTAATACGAACGTGGATATGCAAATACCGTCAACTTCGGCTGTCGGTAATAACGTTGAAAATGTTGGAGAATTTAGTAAGAAGAGTGTGTGTGAATGTGTGGTGTGTGTCTTAATAATAAAGGGATATTTTGGGACTCAGAAGCAATAAATAGTTCGAGGGGGTTTTGGACTGTTTGAAACGAGATTTTAATTTTAATTATTTGTTGAACATATTTTCAGAAATATTTCCGTTCTCGAACTATGTGTTTAATATATTATAGACTAAAACAAATGATATTGCTTTTTGCCTAAAAAAAGTGGTTGATTTTAAGTCCATGTTAAGCCAAAAAAGAGATAACTTTGACCTATTTTGGGAGAAAACGATGACGTTAAATGTAGAGCCACAAGCCAAGCGTCTTCGAACGGACAAGGAGGGAGATGTTCAAACATCATACAGATAGGCAGACATCATACAGACAGACAGACATCATTTTGATGCATTTAAAGGAAAAACTTTTCCAGAAGATGCGTTTAAATCTCTCCTTCATTATGGCCGGTTCTTCGACCGAGTGTTACTGCGATCTGAACTAAAAGTGATTTACGAAACTGATGACATTAGCGCAAAAAATAACGCTAAGGAGCTAATGCAATTTTTAAAAGACAAGGAGCTGGAAGATGCTTACACCGAAGTGTCGAAATTGTGTGAATTAGTATTGACAATATCTGCCACTAGTTCATCAGTAGAACGCAATTTTTCAACACTTAAAGGTATAAAAAATTTCGTGAGAAATTCAACGGGGCAGGAGAGACTTCCATTGAAAATAAACTTCTCCAAAATATGTAGGAGCATCGACGTTTTTATGATGACGTCATTGACAAATTTGCAAAAAATGATCAAAGAATCGGATTACATTACTAATAGGTAAGTTTCTAAAAATTGTTTCCCTTTCTTAAAATTTCACCGCACGCCCCTGATTTCAAGGCACAAAGCCAAAATCTAAATTTAAAATCATTAAAAAATATAAAAAAGACATTTCGTTTTCTAAAAAACAGTGATGTTTTAGAAACAATGCAAAATTTGATCAATTTTTGCAATGCAACGTTTTAGTAAAAGAAACCCGAAGAATTTTATTGATGCAGTACCATCCTTTGACAGAAATGGAAAGGCATATTTATTTATATCGATAATGTGAAGGTCTTTTTTACTAAAAGTCGAGAATGGTGTCGAGATGAGACGAGATTAGGTCGAGACGAGACGGGACGAGGGAGAGTACAAATTTGGTCTCGTCTCGCGACATCACTAATTTTATAGATTTAAGGTGAATTACGCTTATCACTTTTTATTACTCTATTTTATAAAATAGGGGAAAAATTGGTTATTAAAAATAAACGCAAAAAACAACTTTGAATATGATTAAGTTAAATGTGTATTACCAATACATGTGATCTGTGCCTAGATAAAAACTTTGTTATAATAAATCTTATCTGTTTCTCTATCCACGCCTCTGAACATTTTTTAACAATTTCTAGGTTGAAATCTATCAAGTTAAAATGTTCTAACCCAAAAACACCTTTACCTATGGTCTTTTTTTTGCAAAGAAAGGAAGCTACATATCTTATTGTACCACTTTGGTCATATGTGACAGTAGCTGGAGCAACTCTCCAAATAAAGGAATCCTATATAGTCTCCACTAGCCTTGATCCTGACCAGGTGTGTCTATTGCCTGGTATCTGATGTTATGTCAAAATTTTGACCGAAAAAAGCCCTTGAACTTATGAGTGAAAGAGTTCAAACGTTAGTAGCTGTACCATGCCGACAGTTGGAGATAAGTGCACTAGAAACGGAAAGAAACCTCCAGAAAAGGACCATATATTATAACAAACACATTTTTGATCGTTTATCTTTAAATTCGCTCTTCTGTTTTTGGATTTTAATGGTGATGTTATGCACTACCCTTAGCATTGCCATTGTAGTTTTATACGTTGCTATAAAAAGAATACGTTGTTGAAGACTACAACTAAAATTAAATGTGCTCGTAATTGTGCATAAAACGCGTTTTATTGACTTACAACAAAACCTTGAATGAAACTTTGGCTGGCTCTATTTCTGAACGTAAATTATCCTTAGAATGCCGATTTTGAAAAAATGTGTAATTTTGAAACGAGGAAAAATAGGAGTAATATTGTCACTTATACGGTTGTTAGAAGTAAAACTAGTCAGAAGCAACGGACCTACTATGTTTTAGTGGGAAAATGTTTTAATGGGAATGTATTATTTTATTTAAAAGCTAATTTAGTTACTTTTAAGTTATTGTGTAGCAAATTTAGCAAAATTAAAATAACGTATAAACACATAGAGTAAATATCTCAAGCTATCTCTCTTGCTGAAATAATAACTAGTAAAGAAAAATCAACAATAAATATATAAAAATGTTTGATTTAATTATAACATACCCGGAACCAAGATGCATATTATAGACTAGTTTACAAACTCAAAATGGTGTTAATTCTTCTAGTCTACTGCTAGTAAAAATATGATTAAGGGCTCATTGGATTCGGAACAGTGACGGAACTCTCAATGAGAGGTAGAGCGCAAGGCGCCCGGGTCAGGGGGGACCCATATGCAGTGACGGGACTAGGTCTGGAGAGAAGGGCCACTGATGGCAAGGTCTTCAGTTATTTTCCGGCATTGATTTTGAGGTTGCATTTGTTTATAATAGGATTATGCAAAACTATGAATCTGATCTTTTTGATTTAGTTATCCCACACATAAACAATTTCAAAAAAAAATTCAATTTAATGTTGAAAATAGTCATTACGATATTAAGTTAAAAATTTTAAAAAATCGTATTATCGTTGTTGAAGAAGTTATGTTCAAACAACGGTTTTCTCTAGACAACTGAAGGAACAATATCATTGAGAGACCAAAAGTTTCAACACCGAATCAAAACCACGAATTGGTGGAGTTCCTTAGAAAGAATAATTTTCAAACAGCAGTAAGGTTAAATAAGAAATCAATTTCCCAGGTTCTGCAAATACTGCAAGAAGAAGGATACGGTTATCAGACCTACATAACGGTGCTGCTTCTAATAAAATATTCCTTACAGAGTTTAATATGCAAAGCAGGGTGGAATTTACAAGGGAATATGAAAATCAAGATAATTTCTGGGAGAATTTGGTATTTTTTGACGAGAAAACTTTTTAATGATGCCATAATGAATCACTGCGCGTTTTTCTGTAAACGTTTGGGGGTGGATGAGTATCAGGAGTCCAGGAGTGTGTGCAGTCATTGCAGAAAGGCTTACTGAAGATGTTTACTGCAAAATACTAGAAAACATTATGTTACCTTCTGTGAGACCAGTTTTTGGAGACAACTTTGTATTTCAACATGATAATTGCCCTATACATAGAGCTAAAGTAGTGCAAAATATATGCGAAATCATAATATCGAAACTTTGTCCTGGATTTCACTTCAACTGATTTCAATTCAATTGAAAACGTCTGGGGGCAAATGACCAAACAAATTTATAAGGCAGGGTTTCGGCCTCGTAATCATGATGATCCTGAATATACAAGAGACTTGTCCTTAAGCATGCCTCAAAAATATTGAAATCTTGTTTTAACATTCAGAATACCTCCAGCAAATCGGATAGGTATCACAGAAACATGAAATAAGGATATATATCAACTATAATATATTCCATATAAACTGTTCTAAATAAACTTAAGAAAAAAATAAGCAAAACAACATTCTAAAGTATAAGAATTTTAATTACACCGATTTACGATTAGACAAGAAACTGGTGTTACTTTTGTCTATAACTTGAAAAAAATTGTCTATTTTTAGATGCTTTTTACTATTTTGCTTCGTTTTCCGCAGCTTGAGAATACGGGTACCGGTCGGCCCTATCCCCTAAAAGAATTGCAGCTAGTGCCGGATTATTTCGCCCAAACGTATTTACGGGTCCCAAGCTCGTGAGAAAAAGTGACGACCAAAAAAAAGTCTTACGGATAAAATGAAACAAAGAAAATTATATAAACGATTTTTATTGCAGCGAGGCGGCGGCGGGCCTTCTTTTCGACGGGCCCTAGGCTCGGACCTAATGGGTAATGCGGCCCTGCCCAAAGTAAATAACATATAACTTAAAACGAACTATCAGTTCAGTAATTATTTTGTATCCTCAATCTTCGCTCCCTATTCCCCGCAGAAATTTTGTTCGATTGATCTTTACCGACGTAAAGCGCTCGACAGAAATGAACCTGCTGGTGAAGGTCAAGTAAAAATAAAAGGCTGTTTGCCTGTTTGGTGTCCGTTATATCCTAAACACATTGCGAAGCGGTTTTTGTCACCTTTCGATAAAACCCGCGTAGTCATGTAAACATTTTAGATTATATTCATTCGGTAAAAAAAAATTATAATATTATCGGACCATCGTCCCTTATAATACTTATTTAGCATGACGAATTCTTCTAGTAGACTCACAAAATTTGTATTAACTCTACAGGAACACTATTTTTCGATCCACTACGTGAAAGGTGCTGAAAATGTTACTACGGATTCTTTGTCGCGTGTGCGTATAGATGCGAACCAATTAAAAGAAATGAATATTAGAGTGAGTGCCAGTATAAACGCAATGACGCGTTCCCAGGCAAAAAATAACTCAATAAAACCCAATATGACAAGTATTAATAGTTCCATAGGAAACAGGATTGATCACCCTGTTGCAGTGGAAATATTAAAATACCTCTCTACTATAAAAAATAAACAAGGGATAGAAAATAAGGAACTACAACAGATAATTCTTAATAATTTTGATACATTGCCGACTGCAGGGCATATGGGAATAAACCGCAATTATAGCAATATAAAGAGATATTATGTATGGTCAAATATGAGGAACGTCAAAGGTACAAGTATTCAAAGCCAAAGAAATAACCTATGACAATATCTACAACGGCTACTTCTGCATTTTAAGAATATCTAGAGAGACATTAACTGTTCCAAATCATTTGTAGAAAATTTTATTTTGCGTTTAAGGTGTTGCTGTCTGTGGCGAAATTTTATCTAATATATTCAAAGAATCTTATAATCTGCTTCAAACTTTGGGTACACTTGAAAATACACATGCACACTCTGGTACTGTCGAAAGGTACTAATAATTGGGGCTTTGGGTTCCATATTGGTGTTTATCATACAATAATACTGAATACATGTCAACATAGTACACACCTTACGAACTCGTGTTTGGAAAATCCAGTAAGATTCCATCCAACATCGTTAATCAAGTCGCTCCAGTATATAAATTTGATGGTTATCAAATTGTTGCCAAATAAGTGAATCGATAGGTATTTTTTCGGCCGAAATTGTTAATAACGAGGCTATCGGAGTGAAATTTAAATTTCCAGGGGCATCCCTAGACTCTTTCTTTTCAGGATGGGATACCAACTGCCAAAAAGTCATATTTTTCGTATACAGTAATTTCGCAATTTGCTTGTTAGCCAACTACTTAATAAATAAACTCTTGGTGACGCCCTTAACAATCCTGATTCTGCTGCTGCACACAAATCACATCATATGTGCGGTGGATTGGATTTCCTTGGTTGGCTAGTTTTCTTCCGGATTTAACTTGTTTAGACTTTTATTTATAGGGAATGATCAAAAGTTTGGTTTACAAAAATCGACGAACAACCCGGGAAAACATCATTGAGAGGATTAAAATTGCCATAAACAGTGTATCAAAGGCAAAGATTGACTAAAGCGATGCATCCTAATTGGCAGAAAACATTTTGAAGATTGGAATGTTTAGTTTTGTTTGTTATCTAGTTACCTACAAAGTGTTATTTTTGTTGTTTACGTCTTTTCACGTTAGTTTTACTGTTATGTTGTTGCTTTGGCTCGTTGGCCTCTAACACACTCCAAACTTCGTTTCATTCTTAAAATGGACGGAACAACCGTTATGCAACCACATGTTTATTCTAGTAGCGTCACGTCTTCTAGCAGTTCTGTTAAATCGTTATATTGAATACATTTTTTCGCTCCAAACTTTGGTTCTGACAAAGTTTGGACCAGCTCTAAGTCTAGATAGTGTGAAGGGGGAAGGCCAAAAGTAACACATCATATTGAATTATTGTTAATTTTAAATAATTTAATAAAGCTGTAAATAATAATCTGCCCAGTATCCAAAAATAATATTGTTTTGATAGTCATTCGACCAAACCTAATAGTTGTTTAATACGGTTTTTAAAAGTATATCGGCCTAATTCGCATCGACTTTTCAAGTTCTTATTTTTCTAAAAGAAAAAAATGTCCCGAGTAAGGTTTTTTTCGTTAAGATTATAGGAGTCAGTATTTTTTCATATTTTATTTTTTGTTGGTTTTCAAAAAAGTTTGGTTTTTTTTTTATCGAAAAACTGTAGATCGAGTTTCCGATAATCTTAACTAAAAAACAACTGCTATAATTGGCATTTGGCTGATCTTTTGGCTGGTTTGCTAGACTAATGAGGTTTAACAAAGGCCCACATCGATCTGTAACACCGCAGATATGTAATTTGAATGCAGCAGAATCGAAATTTTCAAGGGCGTTACGAAGAAGGGAGCTGTGTCCCCAGTCTATTAAGCAGTTGACTAAATTGTGGTTAAGTTAGCAAATTACGAGACACAAGCAGAACCGAAATTACTGTTAATACAAAAATATGACTTTTTGTTTAGCAGTTGGTAATTTTTGTTCTTCCTTCCTGAACAGAAAAAAATCTAGGGATGCCCCTGGAGATTTGAATTTCACTCCGATATGCTCGATATTAATAATTTCGTCTGAAAAATATTTATTCGTCAATTTATTTGGAAATAGCTTAAAAACCAATAAGGATATCGATGTGAGGTTTTTGCCAAAACTTCAGTCATTTTACTGGCGTAGAATTTTAAATTTGAAAAACGGAAAAAATTGTAATTGTTATAAACAGCCATTTAACCAATTTTTGAAAAACTAGGGAGAGTCACTTGATCTGAATCCTAAAACAGCTTGAAATTCCCTTTTAAATAAACCTAAGCTCATTGAATTCGGATAAGGGATTTAAAAGATATAGGAATTTAAATATTTCGTAAGTCAACAACTCCCTCCCCTCTTATTAAGGGCGATATGTTACGGTTTAGAACCAAAGTTACAGGAAATCAACTCAGCTTTCCAATGAGGAAATAAATGTTATATTTAGTGCCGGGAGTTTTTATGGAATTTTTTAAATTTATTGTTTATCCTTGTAACTGCGCGCCCTTGAGGTCAATTTATAAACATTTTAAGTCAATTGCTGTTGGCCACTTTTTTTTATATTTTTCTATTTCTATATTTCAGAAGTATTTAGTTTTTCAAACAAATGGTGAAACCGTTCAGATTTCTATTTTTTCACTGTACAGAGAACTTCTAGATATGGAGCAGACGCCAAAAGTTAAAACATGTCAAATGTATTATATATTTTTATATATAAGACATTTGTCCACTATACAGAATAACCCTAGAGGTTGGAAGATAATGAAAAAAGGACCAATATAGAGAGTGTTCCATAACAAAAATTTGGTTCTGGTTTCCATCATGGTTGAAAAGAAATTGTTTTTTTTTTAGTTTTAAGCAATGTGTTTTGGTTTTAACTAGTTTTTTTTTGTTTTAAACGTGTTTTTAACTCCAATGTGAGGATTAATTAAAAAAAATATTTTCAAAACATATATTTCAAACATATTTTTTATACAGTTCTGAACAGTTCAAAACAAGTAATGATGTTTTAAACGCGTTTAAAATAGTTGTTTATAATCAAATAATGTTTAAAACATAAGCCTTGTTTCCATGATAATTTATAACGTTAGAAATAAGGTTTCATATATGAAAATTTTATTTTGTTTCCCTAATTTGTAAACTTTCTAGTTAATTATTGAAGTTACAGCTTTGGAATGATAAGGAACATTGGTTTTTGTTTATATTGCAAGACACTGAGTTTTTATATAGAGCTAACGGCTCCCTAAGGCCGCAGTCACACGGATCGATCTTGAAAGTGTCTTCGATCGTCTGCAAGGGACTAAAAATAAAGCAAATGATTACAACATTGTTTTAAATTGATAATTGGAAACAGTCACATAACATTAACCATGCGCGATAGAGCACGACCAAGCGCT
The DNA here is from genome assembly GCA_030620095.1 of Kuschelorhynchus macadamiae. Taxonomy (NCBI): domain Eukaryota; kingdom Metazoa; phylum Arthropoda; class Insecta; order Coleoptera; family Curculionidae; genus Kuschelorhynchus; species Kuschelorhynchus macadamiae. The sequence continues at coordinate 290,640 of JAUTXW010003618.1, forward strand.
GGTTTGAATTTAAAAAATAGTTATTTTTAGTCGACGCTGCATCGTATTTCGCATGCAATGTCAATTGCACACATTTCTGACATAAAAATATTTAAAATATCGTAAGGGTGAATTTAATAATGTAAAAAATCGAACAGACGTTATTTCTAACTGCTGTTTTCTTGACAATCTATACTTTGAAGTTTGAATGCTAATGTCAAAATTAGCAAATATTAAACGACTGCGGTAGCACAATAGTGTATAAGTCAGTTTTTTTTGGTTGTTGAAATTCGTTAAAACCCGCCCCGAAGCCAGTAAAGCAAGATCAATTCCATATGAAACAGGAAGTTTAAGATGTAAGGATAGCAGCTAGATCAGCAGTGGAAATGTTAGCGATCAGATGGCTTTTTGGTATTGAATGCTCTTAAGAATTTGAAGTTCATGTTTGACTCTGCACATTATGTAGTAAAGTCGGTAATAACGGAGCAAAGAAACTGGAACGTGCGACAAATAAAATGAGTAGCAAAAAATTCATGAATGGGGATGGAGGCGCACAGAGTAAAATATTTCTTCGATTTACAGTAATGTACATTGTCCTAAAATCCTATAATTTTTTACTCCAGAAGCAATCATGATTTTGATATATGAGAGAGCAAAACTCTCGTATACAGAATTAATGACAGCAGCAGAGGCTTTACTGCTTCAGAAGTTACAAAGATTGCAAGGTTTATTTTTGATATACCTTATTAACCTAACTGGAGTTTCACAAAAATTTAAATGTCTATGTAAGGTAATAAACATGTCTGTAACAGATGGGTGAATTACGTTTTTAATATGATTTGGGATTGTAAATTTTATTTTTATAATGAGAACTGCAAACTAAACTTATTTTGATGGTAATATGGCAGGTAATAGTTGTTAAATAATTTCGACATAAGTTCTTTGACGAAAATATATTTTGAAGTAGGAAATAATATAAAAAGCTAAATGTCACGAGTTATTATTAGGAATAATGTGGATTGAAAAATGCACTCTGGGAAAACTCAAATTGTTCTGAAGGACTAATATGATATTGATTTGCTGCAGTGGCGGCTCGTGTGGGTTAAGTTTGAAAGGACGTACAGGAGCTCAAAGAACAATGACAAGTACCAAAAATTGCATGACAACCTATTCTTGTTTTTTAATTTTTGCAAGGTGAAAGCTCCCAAATACTGGTTTACACTTGCAGAATGTTATTTTGAATAGTCTTAGAAGTTTCTTTAAAAACGGTTTCTTTGTGAAAGTGCTCTTTTAAAGCATTATCTAATTTAGCAGTAAAATTAATTATCTGTTTAAATATTTCTTGATTTTTTGAGGCTTCGCTTTAATTGTGGCCTGTCAGCTATAAAGAAATATTCTTTTTAAAATGTACAATACTTACGCTATATACAGAACTAATTGTGATAAAACATTTACCTTATCTAGAGTGCAAAAAAATGTAGTCGCGAAGTTCACACCCAGATATCAAGTCATTTTTTATGTCGCGTAAATGACCTGTTTAATTTTTAATCTATATGAAAAAACCATAGAAATTTGTTTACAGTATTCATATTGACACTTGAACCTGTTATACTTATCGATTGGAAAATAATTCTCATAAATATCGATCTGATAGTTCTAACTTCCTACCCGACCGCCATGCGCCACTTAACTACTCAACAAACATAAATCAGGCACCAAAATATTGTTGTCACTGAGGAAGTGCGACAAAACAGCTCCATGTTTTGACGCATCATTTCGGATGTCATTCGCCGTAGCGACGCCACAGCCTATGATGTCCAAACTATATAATATTTCAATACTCTCACCAATCAATGAGGAAAAATAGTTGGGGATAGCAGATGCTTTTGTTGAAATTTTAATAAAATATTATGTTAATATTATTGAATCATAGGAATTGAAATGGTATGTAACGTAACATTTTTCAAGAGGGGCGCGAGGTAGTTTTAGTGATATTATGAAGAATATATAATCCCATTTTCAATTACCATAAAATAACTTTAATATTGTTATGTGAGTTCCCTTAATTAATTAAAACCATCTGTTAATTACACATTCATATTTTAAAAACAATACTTTATTTGTATATAATTATACAGCCAATATAAAAATAGCCCTGAATAACAATAAAAAGAATATAAATAAAGTTAAAACAAGAGGTAGACTTTCAAGCATACATATTTATGCATCATAAGTAGAAGCCGACACATTTCCTCCCTTGCCTGTCCAGTTGGTGTGCACAAATTTGCCCTCTTGTCCTAAGAGTTCATACGTGTGAGCACCGAAATAGTCTCTTTGTGCTTGCAAGAGGTTAGCTGGAAGCCTCTCCGACCTGTAGCCATCGTAAAAGGCCAGAGCAGTTCCTAATGCAGGAGTTGGTACACCTATATATAATATATAGTATAATAATAATATAGTAACATTTCCAAGACGTATGAATTTATTCTTACTTTTTCATCATTAAATCAACAGACTATAACTTCCCTAGATATAATTTACATAACATAGGATATTTTAATTTTTATTATAAAATCTTATTAATGTTTGCTAGAAAAACAAAACATTAAAAAATATAGATGACAATAAAGCAAATAAACTGGTTAACACTCGAAGTGCTCACCCTAGGTTTTTACGTCTTCTTCATAAATTTTTACCTCTCTTTCATAAGTTGGCTATCTTAAAAAGTGACACGCATCCCTTGTGGAATGACTGGCTTTCAATTGAGGTATCATTTTAACGTGTAGTATCAGATGATAGGGATATACAGGGCACAAAATGAAGTGATGTGAAATGGTCTAAAATGTTTGACAATCTCATTTTAACTAACAACAGTTTAGTTCTTAATTCGAGTTTTGTTTTTAACGCTAAAAATCGACTTACCTACATATAAAGCATGAACACAGAACACTAACAAATTTCACCAGTTACTTTAAAATGTATAGGTGATAACTTTCTACAAAAGTAAAACCAATGCTTTGCTAATTTTTTTATTTTTTAGCCCACTCGAAATCTTTAATGAATATTTTACTGGCATAAGTAAAATAAAAAATAAAACAAATTTTGGCAATGGTCGTGGTCGTTTTAGTTAGCATTTTGCGTACTGACTTGATAAATATTTTGTCCTCGCGTGCTGCTTTAGCTTTTAACTGTCCTTCCGTGTGTATATGCTACTGGGACTTGATACCTCACTAACGTATGCCAAATACTTCTGTTTTTCTGAAATACCTGCGAAGGTGTAAATGAAGTTAAAAGGTAATTCCTATATTTAAAGAGTTAAGTACATGATTAAATTAAGAAATAATTTAATAAATATTTTTGTATGTACACAGGGTGTCCCAAAAAAGCTGGGTTGAATGATTTGGAAGAAAACGGTTTGCACATTTCTATCCTAGTTTTTAATACTCTATCCTATCCTATAATTATGATATCCCAAACTTAGAGTAAAACTGGAATTAGTTGTTATAATCATTATAATACAGAACAGAATATTAGAAACTAAAATACAGGCACCTGAATTTGTTGTGAAAAATTAAGTAACTTTTGAGATATCCTGTATGCATAAAAAATAAAAAAAAATGCTAAAACTACATGACAATCTCTACAACTTTCTTAACTCTTCAAATATAGAAGTTATTTTTTGGTACAAAATATAATACTGTTGATCAAATTAGTTTCATTTACAGGCTTCATGGTGAAGGAAGTAGCTTAAGCTACTTGTTACAGTTCTTCCACATAGGCAGAAGACTTCAAGGTAGAAGACGAACAAGTTACCCCCTGCTAGGCATGCCTACTGGAGTATAATACAATAAAGTAGGAAAAGCAAAAAATATGATTGCACGAGATGGTAGGACGTAATGTTCTTGTACACAAGACTATGATTGCTGTGAATTATCACATGACTGCCAGATCTCCAGATCTGAATCCAATGGGGCATGTCTGGAGTAGAATGAAATTGCTACTGAAACAGCCTGTAAATGAGATCGTGATTGTGGAAGATTTAGTAAATCTCAATAAATATATAATATGGGAATTTATTCCCCTTGAATTCATTCAGCGTCTAACAGACAGCATGACTAGATGAACAGGATCTTTAATAGTCCAAGGGGAAGAAGGTGGTCCAACCCACTAATTTTTTGTTTTCCGTTTATTGTTATTTTATGTTATTGTCTACCAAAACTCATTTGTTACATTACACCCTGTGTAACGTAATATTTTTTAATTAGCGTTTTTACTCGCCCTACATCTTCTTTAAGAAAGATAATGATTAAGCAATTCCAGGAACATACCAATACTAATGAACCCTAATCTTTAAAACTATTAATAGGATGCCATATTACGATTATTTCATACACAGGGTTCCAAATAAAATTTACTATCAGCAAAATTGTATACAAAAATGGGAGTTTGTGTACATTTCTTGTGGACACTTGGGGAAATATGGTAAACGTAAGAAATTGATACCTTAAATGATAGCCAGTTAACGTTAACTAGTCATTCCAAAAATTGAAATTAATCAAAATCCGCATGTTACCTTTTAACGTTGGCAATTTTAAATAAGGCAAAAATCTAGGGTGCTTCGAGTATTGACAAGTTTATGTATATATTAAAATAGCGATAGGCAAAATTGCAACTTAGAGAAAACTGGAACCTTTCCTACAACATTTTGGAAGCTTTGCAGGAAAACTTCCAAAAAATATATATATATATATATATATATATATATATATATATATATATATATTTGTGTGTATATATATATATACATATATATATATATACACATATATATATATATATATATATTTGTGTGTATATATATATACATATATATATATATATATATATATATATATATATATATATATATATATATATATATATATATATATATATATATATATATATATTATATATATACATATATATATATATATATATACATATATATATATATATATATATATATATATATATATATATATATATATATATATATATATATATATATATATATATATATATATATATATATGTATATATATATATATATATATATATATATATATATATATATATATATATATATATATATATATATATATATATATATATATATATATATATTATATATATATACATATATATTCATATATATATATATATATATATTTATATATATATACATATATATTCATATATATATATATATATATATATATAAAAAAAATAAAAAAAAACTCAAACGTTTCTTAAACAAAACCCAAATTTAATCGTATTGAAGCCAGCCAAATCAAATAAAACAGTTATTATGGACACGCATAATTATGATACCAAAATGAACAACCTCCTTAAAGACAACACAACTTACCTACAAATAAAAAATGACCCAACCAAACAGTTACAAAAACAAAACAACGAACTAATAGACCAATGGGATAAAAAAGGATATATTTCCCCAGATACTGCCAAAAAACTAAAAATAAATAATGCAATTGCACCAAAAATTTATGGATTACCAAAACTCCATAAAGAAGGTATACCTTTACGACCTATAGTATCATGTATTCAGTCCCCTTTAAACTCTTTATCAAAATTTTTAAAAAACATTCTATCAAATATTATAAATAAAAACAACTACTATATTAAAGATTCATTTGACTTTAAAAACAAAATTAAAGATATTAAGTTGCCAGATGACCACATACTAATCTCTTTAGACGTTATATCTCTTTATACAAATATTCCTATAAATCTTGCAACTAACATTATCGAAAAAAAGTGGAATGAAATTAAAAAATATACTGATTTGCCGTTAAACGAATTCCTAAAAGCCGTAGAATTAACTCTAAACTCAACATATTTCCTTTACAAGGATGATATCTTTAAACAACTTGATGGTTGTGCCATGGGTTCAAGTATTTCAAGCGCAATTGCCCAATTAGTTTTAGAGGATTTAGAAGAAACCATAATACCGCAGCTAAATTTTAATTTACCCTTTTTTTACCGTTATGTTGATGATTGCATTGCTGCGATTCCGCAAAATAATGCAGATCAAACTCTAAATAAATTTAATAGCTATCACGATAAATTGCAATTCACCATCGAAGTCGAAAAACAAAATCAAATAAACTTTTTAGATGTCACCTTACATAAAACAAAGGATACCATCAGAACAGAATGGTACTCAAAAAAGACTTGGTCCTCAAGGTATACCAACTATAATTCCCAACATCCACTTTCTCAAAAAAAATCAGTTATTATAGCATTAGCCGATAGGGCAATTCAGCTATCAGATGTCGAGTTTAGGGAAAACTCAATTAATAAAGCCAAACAAGTTCTTTTCGAAAATAAATATCCCCAACAATTAGTAAATAAAGTATTTAAACAAAGAATTAATAAATTTTACAATAAAACGAACAACTCAAAAGCCAACACAAACAAAACTAATAACTATTTAACACTACCATACATAAAAGGTTTATCTGAGCAACTTAAACATCTATTTAACAAATATAATATAAATGTTGCACACAAAGGCTTCCATTTATTAAATCAAAATTTCACTTCTCTAAAAACCAAGACACCTAAAATGAAAAAAAGCAATGTTATATATGAGATCCCGTGTGGAGATTGCGCTGGAGTTTATATTGGACAAACCAGCCAATATTTAGGTTCGAGAATTAACTCTCATAAATATGATAAAAGGAATCCCACTGCCCTTTCTAAACACGAAATCCAAAAAAAACATAAATTTAGTTTTAGTGAAACTAAAATTCTAAAAACCGAAAACAACAAACGCAAGCGGGAAGTTTACGAGTCTATTGAAATTAAGAAAAATAAAAACTCAGTAAACGACAAAAAAGATATCAACCTTGTAAGCAAAATTTATTTTGACATTATTTAATTATTTTCTCACATACATTTGAAAAACTTAAAAATAATAATCTTAGACAAAATAAAATTACTTTCTGAACCGCCCGGTAAAAACTTAAAAAATGTCAAAAAACAAAAAAACCATAACATCCTACCTATCACACGTATCTGCTCTTCAGTCAATAACTGTTCGTCGTCCTTCATATGTTTAGTGTTAAAAATGTTTGTCCAAATAACGCGATCAGCGTCGTGTCTTTTGTGATTTTAAACACCTTTGGATAATTTAATTACGTTTCATGGTAAGTCTGTCTTGTTTTACTAAAGTGTGTAGGTTCTCTAATTTAAATTATTTTAGAAAGTATTTTTGAGAAAGGCACGGAGCCACCTGCCGAAACGTCAAATTTTAAAATGAATAGATGACTAATAATTTTTGAGAATTGTTTTAATGCTATGAACTTATAACCCAAGAAAAATCTAGTAACTATATATATATATATATATATATATATATATATATATATATATATATATATATATATATATATATATATATATATATATATATATATATATATATATATATATATATATATATATATATATATATATATATATATATATATATATATATATATATATATATATATATATATATATATATATATATATATATATATATATATATATATATATATATATATATATATATATATATATATATATATATATATATATATATATATATATATATATATATATATATATATATATATATATATATATATATATATATATATATATATATATATATATATATATATATATATATATATATATATATATATATATATATATAATATATATATATATATATATATATATATATATATATATATATATATATATATATATATATATATATATATATATATATATATATATATATATATATATATATATATATATATATATATATATATATATATATATATATATATATATATATATATATATATATATATATATATATATATATATATATATATATATATATATATTTATATATACCGGGTGTCAACGATATCGTTTTACACGATGCCATTCAATTGCTTTTTAGGTTAGGATTTTTTTATTTGGGTTAACGAAATATGGTATTAAGACACATATTTTTCATGAAAAAACAATTGAATATTACTGCCAGTTTTTCCGATATCAGAACCAAGTTAAGAATTTCAAATGGAACCCTGTATATTATTTTACATAGTTTGATAGAGCTTAGAATTACCTTTTCAATGACATATCACACGTTATATTTTTTTTCAAAATGGCGGACCAGGAAGCGCTTTTTCAAAATTCAATATGGCGGTCGTTTCCCGATACCGATGAAATTTTTGTTTAACGAATTATTAAAATATTAAACAAAATCGGGTTTTCAATGGATTTTAATCAAATTTAAAATCAAATTTTTAATTTATCACAAAATGGGATAAGTTTAATTTTTTCTCTATATGTATATCGGCAGTTTCGTCAATTTTTTCTCAAACAAAAAGCAAAAATACGGTTTGTTATGCGGTTTTGTTTTTGTTTTTTGTTTTTCTCAGTGTAAAAATGTAACGAAAGTTATCAGAAATGTCGATACAAAACAGTACTTTTGACTTTTCTGGTTAAATCTAATGAAAATTATAATGGCATCCCTATGCAATTGTTTCCAAGACCTACTTATCTTAGTTAAGTCATCTTTCATGTTACTGCACCGTATCTACTGGTAAAATAAAATTAATACTACTTGTGATTTTTTCTCGCTTTCCTAAAATAAGACAACAGTCACAAAATGTCAAAATAATACAAAATTACTTATCAATAAACAATAAAAAATATTCCAGGATTTTCTGATTAATAATATGTGTGTGTTTGTTTCATGTTATGTATTAGGAAAAATGTGTATCGCCAAGGTTTTGTCAATTTTTTCTGAAACAAAAAGCAAAAATACGGCTTGTTATGCGGTTTCGTGTAGCTAATAAGATATACTTTAATACTAATATTTAATAAATACAACTTTCTATTTAAAATCTTTGAGAAAATTTAAGAAAAATTATCCCATTTTGTGATAAATTAAAAATTTGATTTTAAATTTGATTAAAATCCATTGAAAACCACATTTTGTTTAATATTTTAATAATTTGTTAAACAAAATTTCATCGGTATCGGGAAACGACCGCCTTATTGAATTTTGAAAAAGCGATTCCTGGTCCGCCATTTAAAAAAAAATATATAACTTGTGATATGTCATTGAAAAGGTAATTCTAAGCTCTATCAAACTATGTAAAATAATATACAGGGTTCCATTTGAAATTCTTAACTTGGTTCTGATATCGGAAAAACTGGCAGTAATATTCAATTGTTTTTTCATGAAAAATATGTGTCTTAATACCATATTTCGTTAATCCAAATATAAATATCCTAACCTAAAAAGCAAATGAATGTCATCGTGTAAAACGATATCGTTGACACCCGGTATATATATATATATATATATATATATATATATATATATATATATATATATATATATATATATATATATATATATATATATATATATATATATATATATATATATATATATATATATATATATATATATATATATATATATATATATATATATATATATATATATATATATATATATATATATATATATATATATATATATATATATATATATATATATATATATATATATATATATATATATATATATATATATATATATATATATATATATATATATATATATATATATATATATATATATATATATATATATATATATATATATATATATATATATATATATATATATATATATATATATATATATATATATATATATATATATATATATATATATATATATATATATATATATATATATATATATATATATATATATATATATATATATATATATATATATATATATATATATATATATATATATATATATATATATATATATATATATATATATATATATATATATATATATATATATATATATATATATATATATATATATATATATATATATATATATATATATATATATATATATATATATATATATATATATATATATATATATATATATATATATATATATATATATATATATATATATATATATATATATATATATATATATATATATATATATATATATATATATATATATATATATATATATATATATATATATATATATATATATATATATATATATATATATATATATATATATATATATATATATATATATATATATATATATATATATATATATATATATATATATATATATATATATATATATATATATATATATATATATATATATATATATATATATATATATATATATATATATATATATATATATATATATATATATATATATATATATATATATATATATATATATATATATATATATATATATATATATATATATATATATATATATATATATATATATATATATATACATATATATTCATATATATACATATATATATATGATGTCCATATACCTAGGTCCAAACGTTCTTAAGATATTTGACCTTGAACCAAAAATGAGCCTTCGAGGTACCAAATATTAAAATCTGATATTTTTGTAAGTTTTGAAGATATAATCTTCATATTTTGCAAACGATCGGTAAATAATCTTAGGTTTCTATTTTTTTTATTGAATTTGTCTATTTTTATACAGGGTATCCTAAGTTCAGCGGCAAACATTTTGAAAGCCGCTAAAGTCCATTTTTTTAAATGGGACACCCTATAACTTTATGCATTATCAAATGTAGAATTTAATTTTCTATCGAACTGTATTAAGGTTCCCTATACCTATTCGTAACCATTTTCGAAATAATCAGGTTTTTATTAAACTATCAGCATTTGCTAAATGCTTACGCCTTCCCATAGTAAGCCATGAACAAAACAATTGTTGTGCTTTTCTATTCAACATGACAGCTGATTTGAAACTTTTAAATTAAAATAAAATAACACTCAAAAGCTGATATTCTCAATTTATTTTATATTCGCGGAGAATGTTACAAAATATTGGAGAGAACGTGCCATGTTTTTTATGAAAAACATCCTCATTTATCGCAAATGAACAAGAGAAAATTGAAGAGGATTGAAACGAAATTTTTTCGTTTCGGAAAAGTTAAAGTTATAAAAAATGTAATAAATTGTTTACATTATTTTTAACCATATCTACTAAGTTCGAGACTGTTCTAAACTTGTTTTAGTGAACTTAAAAATTATAGGAATCTAACAATCAAAAATAAATAAATAAAATAATAAAATTGAATTATAACAAATGTTCTATATGCTGTCCGTTCATTTGAAGACACATTTCAATTCTTCTTTGTACAGTTGCTGTGGCCCGTTGAATTTGTCTGTTTTCTAATTCGGCAAAAGCTGTTCGTATCCTGTCCAGTAAATCTTGTTGGTTATTGACTAGGGAAGCATAGACTTTACCTTTGATAAATCCCCATAAATAAAAGTCTAGGGGTGTTAAATCAGGCGATTGCGGGGGACATCTCCAAGGGCCATTGGGACCAATCCAGCGATCTTCAAAAATTCGAGATAAACTGAAGCGGAATTATGTGCTGGTGCCCCATCTAATTGATACCAATAATTTTGCAGATCACCAATAGGAATTTCTTCTATAAATTCAGTAACCGACCCTCGTAGAATTTCCAAATACTTATCACTGTTTAAATTGTCTTCATAAATACAGTACCGCAACTGATCATTTAATACTATAACGAAAACATTGAAGCTAAACGTCTCTTAAGAACGGGTTTCGCGTAAAGCCTGCGGATTTTCTGCTGCCCAGAAATGTTCTTTCTTCTATTTGTTATTTCCTCTCTAGAAAATTTCGCTTCATCGGTCCAAAATATTTTTGAAAGGAATTGAGGGTCCTCTTGAATTTTCAAAAACATGAATTCGCAAAATTCTACTCGTGGGACGTCATCACCAGGTCTCAAGGCTTGCACGTTTTGGAAGGAATAAGGGTGCATATGATTTTCGCTCAAAATTCTTTGGACAGATGAAGAAGAAATTCCCAAATCGTTTTCTGCAGACGGTATTGAACTTTGCGGGTTTGCGTGGAAATAAGCTAATGTGTTTATTACGTTATCCTCGGCATTTGTCACTGGTTTCGGAACATTTTTTGTAACTTTAACCTTGCCAAAACGTAAAAAGTTCGTTTCAATCCTCTTGAATTTTGACTTGTTCATTGGCGGCAAGTCAGGGTGGCGTTCATTAAACATACGACACGTTCTCTCTAAAATTTTATAACATTCTCCATGAATATAAAATAGAATGAGAATATCAGCGTTTGAGTATTCTTCCATTTCGATTTAGAAGATTTAGTTTATCACTGACCGCTTTCGATAAAATCTAACGCACACTAATCATCTGTCATATTGGATATTGGATCTCAATTGTTTTTCCATTGGAACATGTAAACATTTAAGCAAATACATATGATATTTTTATAAAACCCAATTATTTCGAAAATGGTTACGAACAGGTATAGGGAACCTTAATATAGTTCGATAGAAAATAAAATTCTACATTTTAAAAAAACGGACTTTAGCGGCTTTGAAAATGTGAATATTTGCCGCTGAATTTAGGACACCCTGTATAAAAATAGACAAATTCAATAAAAAAAAAAGAAACCTAAGATTATTTACCGATCGTCTGCAAAATATGAAGATTATATCTTCAAAACTTACAAAAATATGAGATTTTAAAATTTGGTACTCCGAAGGCTCATTTTCGGTTCAAGGTCAAATATCTTAAGAACGCTTGAACCTAGGTATAGGACATGCTACATAAAATAGCATTAAAATTCTCCATAGAATCCAAAAATAACATAAAATACAGGGTGTTCCATTTAAAATAAGCAAGTTGATACCAACTTCCGGAAGTGACAGGAAGTTGAAAATATTTCAAAAAAGAAGTACCCCTTGACCTTACCTTAATCCCAAAATTTGAAATTTTTATCTAAATGGCATCATTAAAAACTTTTAATGAACGGGTTGCGTGAATAATATATATATGTATATATATATATATATATATATATATATATATATACATATATAGAGAATTGAACCATTTGCATTGAAATACTTTTGAGAAATGGACATTTGACATCAAGCCAAAGTTTTATCGTCTTTTAAATTTCGCTCTAAATTATTTAAATAATTTAATGAGTATAAAACCGCTAACCTAGGTTAACTGCAGTAGCCACCACGTTCCTCCAACCAGCTTGAGACTTAGTGATGGCATCCATGAAGAACGGCGCTAACAACAGTGATCTTAAGTTCTTGTCTGAATCAAAGGCCTTTTTAATTTGTCCCAAAAAGACTGAACGAATTATACAGCCTCCACGCCACATAAGAGCAATGGAACCATAATCCAAATCCCAATTGTGAACTTGTGCGGCTTCACGAAGTAACATAAAACCTATAAATAAAAATATTTAAATTGTATTATTATCATTTAACATCTGTTATATAAATTAAATGTATTATTATCATTTAACATCTGTTATATAAATTAAATAAAATTGAAAAAATAGCTTTATATGCTATAAAGTAAGTACTAAATCAAACTAAAAAAATATCCTCCATATAAAGGTTTCGTGCATACCAAAAATCGGACGAATGGATTAGACAATTAGTAAAGCTTTCGAGTATATCAGCTTAACCTTTTTCCTACTTAAATAGATGGAGAATCTATGTACGCCTTATTTAAAAGACAAGATAGAAACTAACATCCCAATCAACAGACAAACATCAATCAGATCCACTTACACCACCCTTGGTATATGATACTGGATCGGATTGAGAAACCATTGGAGAATAGAAACACTACCTACGTGTGTTTATAGATATAAAATCTTCTTTTGACCACTTTCCCGAAAATTGTATATGCCATCGCTAACAGATATTTTCCGGTAACTCTCAGGACGGAATATTTAATATGCTCTACAAAGAAGCTGTACAAATTAGGGTTGGACATATTGCTTCTCCAAATGATATCCGGAAGGAGGTGTTTCATCACCCCTATCAACTATGAAGGCTTGCTTTCGCAGATGCCCTCATACTACTTCGTAGAAAACTAATGAAAAATCTCCGAGACAAAATGCAAGAGGTACTATAAATAATGAGAAATGGTGTCAGTTAACCCAGGATGACTGAGAGGGCCACCTACACTAGAAAAAAGAAAACTGTAGCGAGTGAGTAACCTTCTACGCAAAATTAAGCTAAAACATTCAATTGATTATAAAGGCATACATTTCATATAAGCAGCCCCACAGGACTATAGGAAATATCTAAGGAATGAAATTTAAAGTGGTCATGTTGACACATTTATATTTTGAATAGTGTCTTCAAGGTTTATTTTAACACATAGAAAAAAATGGCACATACAAAAATTTTATGGTTTCTGAACCCCAGTATTTTTTTTGATGAGAATATAACAGTTGAGGCAGCAGAAGCATCTATTTCGGCATGCGATATTTACCACCCTGCATTAGTATTTAAATCTTCTGTATTTGAGGAGAATTTGAATACTATTGACTGAATATTTTGATTTCAAAAATGCTAATTTTACTGCTATAAACCAATCCCTTGTAAATGACCTTGATGAAATGCTGGATAATTTTTATGATATTGTGTATCTTGCATTTAATGATTTTATTCCTAAGCGTAGATCTAAAAACCCAAAGTTTCCCATAAGTTGCACATAAAAAATTAAGAAATAGCGGTTTACAGTTGTATTATGTTGCTTTTTCATAGTTGAGAAAGCAAGGTAAGCAAGTCATCCTGTTACTACAAATTTATTGACAATATAGAGAATATCATAAAGAGGCTCAAAAAATTTTTGGAATTATGTTGTGCAGTCGCAGATACTTCAAATGAAAATATTACTAATTTACTAAAATCTACACAAAAAAAAACAAATCACGCCATGAAGAAAATTATAGAGGACTACTATAAAACTACTTGCCAAGTTAAAAAATGAAAAAACAAATCTCATTTGAATTAAAAATATTATATTATCATAAAGAACATTGATAGATGCATTATCCAGGGTTGAGATGATTTAAGTCATCTGATTAAAATCATGATTGTAATCATAGGATTTTTAATCAAAAAAAAAAAATCACGATTTTTTTAAAATTTCCCGACCATTTTTACTAATCAAATGTCGATTTACGAAAATAACATTTTGAAAATGTTTTCAATAAAACAAAACATAAATATAGCATCTTTCTAATAAACTCTTCCACGTATAACATTTACAACTATTTTTAGAAATATTTATCATCAACAGCAAAAGTTATGGTACGGGCGGGATCGAACCCGCACCTCTGTATCACTAGTTTATTGCTCTAACCAATGGCGCTTTCGTTAGAACTTGTATATATTCAAACCCACCAATTATAAATATACCTAATAGCAATGTCAGATTTGACGTCCAGTCAGGAACGCCGCGCCATAAGGTCAGGTTAGTTTGGTTAATATTTGGCAGGATCAACAATGGTTATGATAACTTTTGCTGTTAATTATAAATATGTCTAAAAATATATTTGACAGTTTAAAAATAAACTGATAAAATACTTCTATTTATAGCTATCTAAAACACTACAATAGTTCAAAAAAGCTAAATGCCTAATGTAACATTACATAATATTAAACACAAACATAAGTATGCTTTCAAACAGAACAATTAATTTATATTTATATTACATTAATATTAATCTTTTCGCTGCTAAGTCTATTTCTAATATCAGAAAGAACAAATCCATATGTAGAAAACGTTCTTTCTAAGTCGGAAGAAAATGCACAGACACATATAATGGGAACAATTATGCGTAGTAATTTACTGATTTCTAGAATGGCTTCTTGAGATTTCCACCACTGTTGTGTGGTTACATTTTATAATACTTCGCTCTAAAACATGGCTTTCGAAAAGGGATCTGGTTTGGCTTCTAACTTGATTATTAACAGGTATAATTCTGTGTTTGGGAAAGGTTTATCAGCAATATCTAAAGCAGTTTTTTTTCTTCGCTTGATAGAGGGTATTCACTTTTATTTTTGATGGGATCCTGTAAGTATGCCAAAAAGTGAATAGGTGTTAAAGCTTGATTTATAACTTGTTTTGAAAAGCTGATATTGATGAAAATTTGTGTCCTCATTTTCGACATTATCAAAAATAGCTATAAGCTTTTTCCGTGCCTCAACTGCACCAAACAAATAGACACCTTTTTGCTGAACAATATCCAGTGATACAGACATTGATTGAAGAGGTTTTAAAAAATCTTCAGATTGATATGAATATTCGATACTTTTTGCCTTCTTCACAAATTAGCAACAACTACTCGCGTGTTGCAAGTTTCTGTGAGTTTTAACAGAGTAGCAGGCGGGCTGGTATTTTCTTATCAGATGTTCAATCGAATTCCTGATCGTGTTAATTTTTTTGTGTTTTATTTGAAAAAAAAGTGTTATTTTTTGCATATTAAAGATGAGATTAACGTTTGGAAGCGGCTGTTTAAAAGCCGTCAAAAAGAAGCACTTGGCATATTCTGCAAACCCTATAAATGTATAATAAGCGCGAAATTTTAAATTCAATACAATTATTCCATTACAGTTACATTTGTACAGTGGTATTAGTCCACTCTCTTAATAGAGTCACAGATGACGCATCATTTATTATTTAGTATTAACTATAAGTAAAAGTATCCTCAGATATATTTTACTAAAACAACCATATGAGTTTGCCATAATCACAAATAATATATACCCTCTAAAGTACCAAATAGGATTACATTTTCATTTAGAGCTTCTCATATGACATTGCTACGTTACTTAATATAATAATAAGTACAAAAAAACTCTTGAAACAGTATTGCTGCCAAAAAACTGCTACTAAGAAAAAACCATTTATAATCTGCTTATAAGCAACTACGTTTTTTTGCTACAATAAAATTTAAAGAAAAAAATATTACAGAACTGTAATATATTTTTATCTTATTACCTTGGGCATATGATACAATCTTACTAGCATATAATGCTTGTCTCATATCTTCTAAGAATTGTTTCTTATCACCACTGAATTTCTCACGAGGTCCAGGTAGCAATGAACTAGATTTCTGCCTTTCCGCCTGTAAAATGAAATAATCATATTGAAAAAGGGCTGTGTAAACACAAATATATTAATTATATTAAATTAAACTAAGGTTAGTACCTGAAGTCCGGATCGTTAATAACAAGTAAAATGTTAACCATTATAGACGAAACGTGTTAAAAAAACAAACAACACTGTCAAAAAACATGCAGCGCCACACAGGAAGTTTTAAAAAATGTAACCCTATTTTGATCTGTACCAAACTATAATAGTTACTTTAGGAATGTTGTTGTCTATCAGACATTAATATCATTAGAATTTTAAGTTTTAGAGACTGATATCTCTATATACATATTTGATATTAATTGACAACATAAGATATCAACACTATAATATCTGATATAGGGAAGCTACTTCTTTTAATAAGTGGTAGTCTTTGAATTATAATTAGTATGTCGACATCATCTAAGCTAAAAACTGATTTGATCTTTGTCTCTCAAGGGCTTGTGATTAGAATAAGATCTAAAATTGGAAAAAAAATAAAGACACCACTATATATGACTTCCTAGGTTTACATCTATTTAAAGCAAGATCTAAAACTGCACTGTAGAGGTAATAGTAATTAAATATGTTTATTAATCCAGAGCAAAACAGTGTTTATCATTAATTCCATTCAATTAAATATTCTTTCAATAAAAAAATTAGATATTTAAATACTTTATAACATAAATATTTTAAATTAATTCTTTTTAAACTCAAATATTCCTATTTAATTACCTAAACTTATTAATGTTCATTAATATATTATTATATAAAAACTGATATTTCCACTATATTTGTTTGAAACAAGGTGACATGTTTCACTACAAAGAAGCTTCTTCGAGTCTTATATCATGAATGAACAAATCTTAAGAGTAAATACTATTTACGTGAAATATTATTGTTCAAACTTTTTCAGCAATAATAATATATAAATTTGTTAAGGATGATATGAATTGGCAAATGCTAAGACATAGACTTCTTCAAAATCTCATTCAAAAATTTATGAATATGGAAACTTCACAAACACGGACATCAAAATATTGTTCTTTGATAGCAGCAATGTTAGATTTGGTCAAATGCTTGACTTCAAAGCACTGAAAAACTTTCTATCTTGGACTATGAAGACAAACTTAATTATTATTGGGTTTCCATACCACCTTAACAACAAAGTTTTAAACTCTAGAATTTATTAATTTAACCAAGACGTTTGGTTGTAGTTGCAATGCTGTAATGTACCTTTCATTAAATCTGGTAATCTTTCCAAAACTCTTAACAAATTCTTCACCTATTATCTAAGTCTGAAATTATGCAGTGGATTTGCTCAAAATACATTATTCCCTCACTTAAAAATTCAGTTGTTCAAAATGCACCTATTGACCTTCTAACATCTATTGAAAACGATGACAGAACTTCAATATGGTTAAGAATCCATTATTCCTTCGGACCGAACTGTGAATAACCCAAAGTCATTTTCTTTATTGGAGAGACGTCGAAATGTACCTCTGATCGAATAAATGAATCTTCTGAACATCAAACACTAACCAGTAGTTGAATATCATTCCAAAAAATTGACATCCTTGCAAAAAGATAACGGCTTACTAAAGTGAGAGCATACCAAGATACATTCTCTGATATCTAGCTTTGATATCCTTTCGGATCTGGTATTGCAACATGACTTTGATGTGATCGTCATCATAAAAACTTGACTGAACGAATAAATCCTTTGTCGGGACATTTCAATTGTTGGTTATCAATTGGTGCGACGATAGATATCAACGTAATGGTTGAAGTTTCAAATAATCTTTAAACCTATGAAAGTAACCTCCATTCGTGGTTTGGAACAGCTCTGGTTGACCATAGCTTGGAGCTGCTCAAGGATTGCTCTGGGAGTTATTTATAGACCACCCACGAATCAGTGGCTTGCCTCAATTCCTTGGAAATTTCTTTGAAGGAGGCTTTTCTCCAGAATGATCCAATCATCCTAATGGGAGGCTTCAACATCAACTTCTCAATAACAGAAACCCCCGCCTATCAGCATGTCAAGCAAATATTAAAAATATATAACCTTAA
Organism: Kuschelorhynchus macadamiae; assembly: GCA_030620095.1. Lineage (NCBI taxonomy): Eukaryota > Metazoa > Arthropoda > Insecta > Coleoptera > Curculionidae > Kuschelorhynchus > Kuschelorhynchus macadamiae. The sequence goes on from JAUTXW010003618.1 coordinate 309,858, forward strand.
ATAGATTATGCAGGAGCCAACTAGTATTACCACCACCTCTTCTACCATCATTGATTTCATTAGCCTTAATAATCCTCATTTTGTGGAAAAATGGGTAACTGATGAATTTCGCTTTTATTTCCAATCATAGGCTAGTTTTCTTTAATACCAGAAGACAGAGGGCTACAGGGCCTATAGCCATATCGACGCCTCTCACTTTACCTCAGTGCTTCGGCTATTGATTGGAATACGATTATATATGCTGCTTCAATGGATCTCAAGGTAGATTTAGATTTCCTGAATAAGGTTATATTAACACTCTTTAACATTTACGTTATGTTAAAAACAGTAACGCTTAGGTATAAAACCAAACCTTATATCACTGTTAGAATAAGGGAAATGAGCACCTTTAAAAAGCTAGCCTACAAAAATTACAGTAAGAACAAACAACTTCCTCACCTACTACAAAGGTCTCAGGAATTATCTCTCCAAAGCTGTTAGAAGTGAAAAAAAAAGCATTCATGAAAAATCAAAGTGAATCAAATGGGAGGAACGTTAAAAAACGTTAGCAACGCTTCGAAGACGATTTCCAATGATATAAGGAATCCATCACAGTGCTTGAAGCCGATATTTTCCGCGATAAGACTATAAATATCTTTCTAAACGAAAACTTCTCTGACCATAAATTCTCATTTCTTCTGGTATCAGAAGAGGATGTAGAGAAGGGGCTTCAGAGCTTATCTTCTGAAGCTTATGGGAGTGATGAGATAAATCTGAGGATGATACAAATGTGCTTTAGTTACTGCCAAAAGGCGATAATCCACGTCTTCAACTACTCCATCAAAAAAGTCGTACTACCTAAGATATGGAAACATTCCATAATCACACCTCTTCCTAAAATATCCGTAGTAAAGGTACAGGATGTTAAAAATGTGTTTGGTTACTGCCAAAAGTCCAAAATCCACATGTTCCACTACTTCATCGAAAAAGGCGTTCTACCTAAGATCTGGAAATATTCCATAATCGCACCTCTTCCTAAAATATTTGTGGCGAAGGAACTCAAAGATCTGCGACCTATTAGTGTGATTCCAGTGTTAATAAAAATCCTGCAGAAACGCATATAAGGCCAAATTAGATCATTTCTTTAAAACATCAACCTTGGTCGAACTACACTACTGATTCATCTTCACTAAAGTAAAGGCTTTGACATGATTAACTATAAATTGCTGTTGGCCAAGTTAAAGTATTATGGTTTTCATGCCAGGGCTCTGAGATGGTTTAATGAGTACCTGGAGTCAGGCTGTCAAGTTGAATGGAAATACTTTTTTCTGTTTATGTTGGATATACATCCTGCAAATTACACCAGTATGCTGATGACACTCAACTGTATATTACCTGTAATCCTGCAACGTCTTATAGGGCAATCTCACTATTTAATACAGCCTGTCAAAGATGATTGAATGGTCCAGAGCCAACGGTCTCCATTTAAACCCAGATAAAAAATGTGGCGATGTGTCTAGGTAGTACAGCAGCTTGTAGAAAAACAACAAACAACAATGCTAAAACTAACCTACCTATAAGTAATATTAACCTTCCACTTGTTAGCACAGCAAGAAACTTGAGTTTGCTTATTAACACTAAGATTTCTTTTGAGACCCGTGTTATAACAAAGATTGGTTTAGCTTTCACTAAACTTAAGTGCCTACATAAATTAAAGTTCTCACTTCCAGGTCCTATAAAATATATAATTTTTTATTAACTATTAATGTCTCCTTTCCGAGTCGATGCCGAACTGTCATATTTTTCAATATATCATTGTAGATATATATTTTAGAAAAAAAAAACAATACTTATGAATTTGTTTGCTATAACATTTTCTACAAGATATGGTTTGTTTAAAATTTGCACATGTAATATTTTCCAATGGAAAATAGTCATTGTCGCAGTCAAAAAAAGCTGTAAAAAACCAGACAGATTTAAGTACTTTGAAGTATTGTATATTTTACATATTTTATAGATTTCCATCAAGTATTTGTTGACACAATCATATTAATATTTCATATGAAATAGTGTACAGTAAAATAGTACTTCAACATAAATGACTGGATTACCTTAAGAGCAGACAAGCAACGGCTGAAAACAGCTTCACCAATTAGAGTGACTGGTACTCCATAGTTAAGGGCAGCAATTGCTGTCCATTTGCCTGTTCCCTTCTGACCAGCAGTGTCTCGTATTTTTGGAAGCAGATACTGACCTGTAACATTCAGTTTAATGATTATAATGTATACATCTATGTTCTACCATTTCCTAAGCAGAATAATTTGTGTAAACCGTAAGATTTGTGTGTTTTAAATTTGCCATATATAAATAAATATTCCCTTCACAACTTTAACAAGAATAGAAAGTAGAGGAGATAGTAGAGGAGATAAATGTCCATGGTAATACATCCCATATACCACTGAAATGAGTATTTATAGAAGCAAGAACCATGAGTCCAAGCAACATTGTCATGCGCGGAGAAGTGTCCATATTACAGAGCATAATTTTATTAACAGGTTGACTGCCACCGGGTTATGAAAAAAACCGTTCACTCTAGCCGATGTGTTTTTTTATTTAAAGTGCTTAAAATATCTACATGTTACAATACTTTGATATATTTTTTCAAAAAAATATATATTTTTTTTTATTTTGGTTGAGAATCAGCGTATGTCTCACGCGGCTACTACGTGTCATTTTTTTATTATAGCCGTGAGAATCATCAGTTGCTTCTCGTAGAAGCAACCCTCTTCACACTATAAAACTGTCAGACAGAGACATACCGCTGTGTATGCAGGTTATTATTCCGAACAAATTTTCGTGGTACGCTACTGGTGACGTTAAAATTCATGAACGTCATATGAATCGGCCAACTTAACTTCTAATTTCCGTCCTTGTTCCTGACATTTGACATTTATCTATTAGTTCTAGCGTCTTGTGGAATTTGTGATTTTGTAGTGTTGTTCTATAAAGCCGTCACGAGTGTTTCCAAATGGTTCGTGAGTCTTATGAAGAGGAACAAAAATATCTTGAATCATTATGGCAGGTAAGACAGTAGAATACCTAAATGTTATGCTGCTTTTCCATAAATGAATTTATTTTTCTTGGAATGGCGTCAACTGTAATTATGCTTTATAAACATATAATAAAAAACCAAAGAAAGACACTTTGGTTTTAAATAAATAATTAGCATTGATTAGGTGATAATTAGACATGTTTTTGATTTCTAACCTTCGCGATTCATTATTCGGGAGTGGCTAAAGATCCGTACCACGGATTGCGGCTTTTTGTAAAATCCACTCAAAAAGCCGTGACGCCAGATACCGTTCGACAAAATTTCTGGTTTTGTATGTTACTACTTTTTTTTCATTTCGCTGGTTACACAATAAAATAAACGGAAAAAACACCTTCCTTATTTTTATGAAGTTTACGGGTGGTAGTATTATGACCTGCAACTGTTTCTATTTTGCGGTTTTCATACTCAGCTACGAAAAATTGGGCTTTTCCGTTCGAAGAATAACCACAGCCAAAACATGTGATATCTATACATGCGCGTCTTCACAAAAATATCGCGAAAGAAGTTTTTCGTTTTTTTGTTAAAACTCAGATAAGCGTGGGTAGAAGTACAGCATTGCTATTTTATTTTTAGGAAGCGTTGTCAGCCGAGGATGATATTGTTATTGAAGATGAGCCATTTGAAGACTCGCCTGATGAATATTTACCGTTAAGTACATCTGACAGCTCAGACGAAGAGTACGAAACCCGCCAATCGAAAAGGAAAAAACTTACTGCCACGACTTCTATGGATGTGGATCAGCAACGACCGTGTACGTCCCAACAAGCTATTGATAGAGATTTAGTTCAAGAAACAATAGAGCAAGTTATCCTATTTCATCAGGATTCTTCTGAGACTGATAATATCCAAGGTGAAAGTGAACTCGATGTCGCTTCAAACGATGTTATTTGGAACCCTGTCACTGGAACCCACCTCAAAAATTTTACATTTACCGAAGACCATCCAGGTGTGAAACCAGAGATTTATGAAACATATTTCGACAAAACTCCGTTAGAGTTTTACAAGTTGTTTTTGAATCAAAGTATATTGGAAATGATGGTGAAAGAAACCAACAGATATGCCGCACAACTGAGAAATAAAGCAACAAACCGAAAAGCTAGAATAAATGATTGGCATGATACAGATATAGAAGAAATGCAAGTATTCATAGGTATAATCTTTTGGATGGGTCTTAGTCGGTTTCCGACTATTGAATCATACTGGTCCAAGAAGAATATCTACTACAATAAAGTAAAAAATCTGATGTCAAGAAACCGATTTCAAATATTGCTAAAAACCTGTCACTTCAGCAATAACGAAGAGATATCAGAAGATCGACTGCAAAAAATAAATCCTTTGCTAACGCAGCTAATTGAAAGTTTTCAATTTCCGATTATTCCCTCCGAAAGTATCTGTATAGATGAGACATTGGTTCCATTCCAAGGGCGCTTAGTATTCAAGAAGTTTATCAAAAATAAGCGTCACAAGTTTGGAATCAAACTTTACAAACTATGTCTTGATAAAGGTTACACTTACAACGTTCAAGTTTACTGTAGCAAAGATAAAATTGATGGGTTACCTGCTTCGGAAAAAATTGTGTTGTCGCTAGCAGATAAAAGTGGGAGAAACAATAGCATCTGAAAGCAATACAGGTATAATCGTGCAAAAGTGGAAAGATAAGCGAGACGTGCTTACTCTAACCACAAAACATAGAGATGAGATGAAAACAGTGACTTATAAACGAAAAGAAGTAGTGAAACCTGCTGCAGTATTGGACTACAATAAAAGCAAGTCTTTCATCGATATCTCAGATCAAATGAAGGCATATGCTTCATCACTACGGAGAGGTGTAAAATGATATAGAAAATTGGCCGTCGAACTCTTGATTGGTGCAGCTACTGTAAACGCATATATTTTACACCAGGAAGTAGCAAATGAACGAATGACGATAACAAAGTTCAAGGAAGAAATTGCTATGGATATTTTGAATATAAGGTATGATCAAAACAACGTTGAAGTAGGTCAAGATATTCACCAACACAATTTGACAGATAAAGGGACCAGTAGTAGAAGAAGATGCGTCTTGTGTTAAGAAAAATTACAACAAGAATATAATAGAGCTCATGCACAATTGAAGACCCCCCAAAGCAGATATAAATGCACAGAATGCGATCAGCATTATTGTCTGGACTGTTTTTTTCAAAGCCATAGGGTTACCAAAAAATAGTTTATGTATAATCTAAATAATTATGTACTTTTCTTTTAATAGTTTAACCTTTTTAATTTTGTATTTATTTTGTTTCGTTATTTGTATTTTGTAGTTGTAGTTGCAGTATGCCTTAAATAAAAACATTATGAAATAAATATTGAGTAATAATAAAACAAAATATCAAAAAACACAGTGAAGCAACTAGTGATTCTCAAATCCAACAGGCCAAGTCGGTATTTATTCCTTCCAGCCGTTTATATACACACCCAGGTTTAAATGGCAACGAGAATCACCGTATGCTTCATGTGGCGGCTAGCGTTTACCCATGCATGAGAAACATATGGTGTCTCTCATGGCTACAACGATAAATTTGTTGAGAAGCAAGTTATGCTTCTCATGGCAGTTATTCCTAGTCCTATATTGGTTTAAAAGAAGATGATTTCATGTATATCCTAGAAGTGTGCTCATAGGCATACAGAAACATCTATTTTGCAGTCTACTTTGCAGACCATGGCTACAACACTTGCAAAAATAAATAACTGTTGCCAAATAATCAAGTAATTTTTTTTATCAAAAAACATGCACAATGCATGCAACATCTTTAATGTACTGTACTATCAGGCCTTGTCTTCAATTATTTAACTATTGTATCGCTCTTTAACTGAAAAAAAATATTTAAAAAATAAAATTGATTCTAGCAATACTCCAACCACCGGGAAAAAATAATTGACAGCGCCAATGCCAGGCAAAAAAACGAATATTAGACAGTGTTAATGGGTAAAGACTAACTAAATATGCAAAGCCGCTAGGATTCTCTCCAATAAAAGCTTATACAAATTTCATGAAGTTTGGTGGTAAAATAAGCAGCGAATGGAAAAATACAGTAGACACCACAGCAGATGTTTTCTTGGCCAGAACAAATTTCGTGAAATCTAAAAATATGGTTACCTACAAAAAACTGTTGCAGCTCAAACATTTACTTGGCTGAACTTTAATACATAACAAAACAAGAGTAACCAGCTTAGAAGATAATTTGTTCTCAGAATGTACTTAATTAACTGGTTTACCATTTCAATTTGAATAATAAACATAACAGCTGCTGAAACTGTATGAATAAGGGGTTGCACAGAAATAATTGTCCAGGAGAAACTGAACACACACGGGTGCTGTATGAAGGTTGTACATGAATTGAGAAATGCTAGAATGAACACAGAACATCTGAGTTTAGGTTACAAAGGTGACAAATTAGAGGTTGGAGATAGCCAGCCTGAAAAAATAAATGTATAGAATATATTACTTACCATCACTGTCCTTATATCTTAATATGTCTCTGGTAATTTCAATGAGAAAACTGTCAAGTTCACCTTTATTCCATTCTTCAAATGTATTTGCCATGTCTTCTTGTGAAATTCCAAGGGCCAGCATTAGATGGTAGACTTCACCAATAAGTTGCATGTCACCATATTCAATACCATTGTGTACCTACAAATACACAAATATTTTAATTAATTTGCTGTACTTAGAAAGCTTGAAAATGTTTGTTGTATTCCCGTAAATTCCTGTGAAAAAAGATGTTTTACATAGCAGACATCTGTAAAAGCAACAAATGGGTCAAAAAATTGTCTGGTCATGAATTTCATAAATATATGAAAAAATCTTGACTTAAGGAAGCTTCATAATTAGAATTAATAATAATTAATAAAATAATTATTAAATGTACCATTTTTACAAAATGTCCAGCACCATCACTCCCAACCCAGTCACAGCATGGCTGGCCATCAGCCTTTGCAGCAATTCCTTGAAATATATCTTTAATGTAGGGCCATGCCTCCTTGTTGCCTCCAGGCATAATACTGGGTCCATATCGAGCACCTTCTTCACCTCCTGAATTAGAAACAAATTATCATTTATTTATTTATAAAAACACAAAAATAGAAATAAATTAAGTTATTACAAGTATGAAGAGGAGCTCTTTATATTAAAACCTACAAAATAAAACTAAAAAATTTAACCTTAGATAAAATAAAGAAAACTTACTTATCACAGAATGATCAGTGAATTTGCCTTCTAATACTAAGCATATTTTTGAATTAAAACTTGACAGCATGCTTTGACTGATACAAGGTAAGGATGAGTATTGTTTTTAAGCATATACAAACTTCAAAAAAAAAAAAAGTTTTTGAAAGCACTTAATAGTTTCAGCAGTATTTAAATACCTAATTAATCTAAATGCGGTCCTATAAAAGCATCATATAAGTTTATTATAATCTTTGATTTGGAAAAGTTTTCTGAATGCCTTACTGCAAATCCAAGGGCATGGAATGCTTTACATTTAACATTTATATAATGAATGTTAAATTTCAAACTTTATTGAAAATTGAAAGGTAGTTTCAAGATATTTAACTTTAGTCTTGCTTCGAATGGGTATAATATTCATATTGTAAATAAAGTTATTCATTAACTGAAAATAATTTTTCAACATTTAAATATATTCCTTAGCTTAGACCAGTTGGTCACCAAAACTCAAATATTTTTATAGGTCTAGACAACCATTTTCAGTTTTTTAATTTTAAAGATCTTAAAGTTATCTGCGAATATGAAACAATTTGAATAATCTCATAATAGATGCTACTGAAAAATATTCTGAAAAACTACTATCAACATTACAACTTTTTTTATGATTTAATACATGAATATGAGACTTAGAAAATTAAGACAGCAGTCTTTCCAGTAACACCCTGGCCTACCAGGTCAAAAGCCTTGCCTCAATTGGTAGAGCTTACACGACGTTGTTGCTTATTGATTGTCTCCGAAGAATAATTAGTGAAGATGCATACGTTAGTAATGGCTGTAGTAACATTTTTCATAACATCATCAAAAAGCAACATTTTAAAAATTTTCGCTAAGGAACTCAATAACAGAACAGAACAGAAAAGCAGTCTGCTCATAACTAGAATACTTATTATAGGAAAAGAAACCAAACTAGAAAAAAAGACACACTGTACTTTAGATACAGACCCAGTATCACATATAAAGCAAAACATGAAAATTAAAATACTTTTGTAGTTTGAGACGACATTATTTTGATAATTGCGTTCATTTAGTAAACAAAATTCGGTATAAAACATATGTTAGAGCGTTCCAAAATTTGGGCAGGATCCGTGAAACATATTCTACTTTTAGATCTATATCCATTTTTACCACACCTAAAAGGAGATATTTGTAAATTTCTGGTTCCATGTGGGGTTAAAAAGCCAGTCTTGCCGAACTCGGTCAGTATAAACCGAGTCGGTACAATTCATCTTTAAGTTAAGGTTTTCTTTAAAATCGAAAAACGTATGCATGTTTTTCCAAGGTTAGTTTTATCCATTTTTTTTATCTAGGATAAAAAACATGTAAAGCTATGCCTTATATAAATAATATAGGGCTTCTGACCTGCCCAATCGTTTTTATCCTAGGAGGTAAGAAGGTATACTGGTACAAACCTCAAAACCCAGCAAAAAAAATTCTTCAATGCTTCATTTAAAAATTTTCTCAAAAATAAGGCTTAACGCCGATTCGGCTGAATTTTGTACCAGTCTCTAGCACTGAACATAGATGATGTATTTACTTCTCTTGCCACCATCAAATGATTAGATGATAGATGTCAAAACATCGGTCATCAAACAAAAAAAGATTCTCTGGCTTTGGCCACATTGAAATTTTACAAGCATGGTGTCGGTGGTTTGTGCAGGACCAGAATTGTACATATTTCTTTGATTGTACTGGTAAAGCATGCTGTACATACTTTTGGATGGTGAATTTTTTCTAGTCAAAGTTTGATTTTAGGTACATAAGTTAATTAGCATACAATTTTAGAAATTTTAAGTTTTATGTGAAAATCACACCTACTAACTGACACACTTAAATAAAGCATATTTATATTTTATATACAGGGTGAACATCTTGCCTTTGTTGATTATGCTGTGGAATTTACTGTCATATGCAATACAATTGGATATTTTCTGTAAATTCCTTAGAAGGTTAAAATAATGCAAATAAATAGTTTTTTTTTAGTTGTGAGGATACTTTACTGAATCGAAAAATAACGTAATAAAACTATAGTTATTTTTGTTCTATTATACTTTACGCTATGTTATCACGATGTTAGGTAGGAGATAAAAATTGCGCACTTTCATCTGCTACTTAACTTAAGTATTAAACTCAAAATTAAATATTTTATAATTTTCAAAAATGAATTGAAAACTGATATGATATGATATAAATATTTATTATTTTGCATTTATATTACACAATAGATTTAGTTAATTCTTTTGCTCCATGCATTTGATCCATTTTGTTATTTTTTACCTCAGTTTTCAAATGTATGTATCAGTACTAATTTTAGTCTTAAGAGTAAGCATTTTAATTAGTTTATTATTTTACTAAATACAAACAATATTAATTGTGAGTTATTATTAGTAAAATTAAAATTAAAGCTAAATGTTGTTACGTGAACCAAGGTTTGGAATTTTGAGGAAGCTAAAGAAAACTTGATGACTTATAACTTGATTAAAGTTGAAGTATCTATCAGTTCTACTTTCTTTGTGAAGATATGTAATATATTTCACTACATGTTTCAATTCAGAATGAATTATGTTTTAAATTGCACATCGAGAATAATCTGGAATTGCCAAAATTGCCAAAAGGCCTAGGAAGAAAAAAAAAATTTTCACAGTCAATCCCTCCATTCACTAATCACAGGGCTCCATATGGTAGAGCAATATTCTAAGATACTTCGTACTAAAGAGTTATAGAGACTAGTAATCGCTTTAGTATCAGTGACATGCTTAGTGTGTCTTTTAATAAAACCTAGCAGTCTAAAACCCTTAAGCACTATGTTAGCAATGCGCAGATTAAATGTGAGGCATTCATCGAAAATGACACCCAAATCGTTAAAAGATTTAACAACTTCGAGACTAACGTTGTTTATATAGTACGTAGAAAGAATGGGATTATTGCATTTAAAAAATCGGAGAACTTTACATTTAGTAATGTTAAGACGCAGGTAATTGGTGTTACACCATTTGTCAAGTCTCTCAATGTCCGACTGCAGTTGATTGGAGTCAAGGGAAACAGGAGAAAATAATTTTAAGTCGTCCACATATAAAAGGCATTTCGACACTTTAAAACAAGATACAATGTCATTTATAAAGAGTAAAAAGAGAATTGGGCCGATAGTAATAAGTAGTAATACAGTGCCGATAGTAATATGTAGTAATACAGTTGCCCTAATCTGGATACCAGGACATGCAGTTCTGGCGAAGAAGAGGATAACAGAAAGTTTGTTAAAAATTCAGTAGTGATATTCTGCTGCCCGAAGTCTTAAAGAATACCTTCCGAAACACAATTATAAGACTAATTGAGGAGTTAGAATTCCTTGGGGAAGTGTATCTATAGGTGTGAGCCACAAATGATTATAGAGTCGCAGTGGAGAGTCGATATGATCCACTCAGTTTTAACCTAAACTGACCTATATACATGATCATCAGTCATATAGTACAAAAAAAAAGCTGGTCAATATGAGATTTTGGAGTTAGGTTTCAATGTATTATTAAGGAGTATTCCCAACACTTGTAAAATATTGAAACGAATATTAATTAAGACCATTTCGGTCTTTGGATATTCATTAAAACTAAAAGTTAGCTAAATTTTAATATTTTTACCTGACTGCACATGTAAAGAAGGGACCCTCCTTGGTTTAAACATTTTTCTTTCGAATTTTTAAATGATCTGTTAACATTTCGCAATACTGCAGGTGAAAAACTGGTAAATGCATTTGAAATCTGTTTTCTTTGGTTGTAGGAAGTTCCTTGTACACAATTATTTTTACATATTCGCACAAAGAGAAATCTAGTTTAGTCAAGTCGCGGGACCAGGAACTACGTTGAGGTGTTCCCTTATCAATTAAAAGTCAATAAAATTAGGTTTCTAATTTTATTGACAATTCACTTAAAATTTTTGATTATTGTGACAGAAAATGACAACAACTTATTTCAACTTTCCCGAATGCGCTCTGAGTTTTTTAAGAGCTTAAGATGAACATATTAAGATAGTTTTATCTTTGAGGGCTTGTAGTCATTCAATGTTTTGTTATTTATTTATTCGTGGTACTAAGAGAGCTTGGAACTTAAATCCAACATAATTATAAGGTAATTAATTTTTATCAAAGCTATCTATGTATCTGCTGAAAGAGTCATACGTAATAATCCGACGAATATCTGCGAAACCGTTAAAAATTTCGAAATATTTGTAGAGACAAAAAAATTTTCATTTTTTTAACTCTGTATCTAGAAAAAAAGTATACAGGATGTTCCATTTGAAAAAAACGAAGAAAAATTGTTTAATATTTTAACAAATTTGGCATTCAATTTTGGACACTATATATATATATATATATATATATATATATATATATATATATATATATATATATATATATATATATATATATAAATATATATATATACATATATGTATATATATATACATATATATATATATATATATATATATATATATATATATATATATATATATATATATATATATATATATATAGGGTGTCCCGGAAAATGTGGGAGATCTCTCGGACTCAGATAGAACATTAAAAAATAAGATGACAAGTTCCCATAAATTTTTTTCCTAGCGGCCCTCCCTACGGAGATACGGCCCCCTAAAGGACCCCACTGGAAATCGGTTTTTCTAGAATAACTTTTAAACGACTCAATATAATTTAACGAAAATTTAATATGATAAACAGTAGTAAGGACCTCTCAAAATGCTTCCCTTAAAACATAATTAGCTTGTTTAGTTTACCAGGGACGGACTAGATTGTACATTTTAACGCTCAAATTTTTAACACCCTGTATGATAGGGAGTTAAAAAAAATAAATTTGGATACCTTGAACATTAAGCTAAAGAAAAGGTGCTCTTGTTCATTGTCGATAAAATGAACCGTTTTCGAGAAAAAAAAATAATAAAAGAATACAACTTTGGGAGTATTAAATATGTTTTGATCCTGAACAACCTAATACGCTAAATAGAAAAAAGTCAATTAAAAACTTCATAAGTGGGTTCAACATGTGCTCCGTGATTTGTGATGCACTCGCGGGCACGACGAATAGAGGACTGCTGTACTCGCCACAACAACCCAGCATTGTTCCTTATCATATCGCAATGAAACGTGATTCTCTGTAAAAGTTCCTCCCTAGTAGCAACCGGAGAAGAATACACCAAGGTTTTGAGATGACCCCACAGGTAGAAATCCATTGGCGTTAGGTCGGGAGACCGTGGAGGCCAGGCAATGGGACCTCCTCTGCCTA